>CM067376.1:215013290-215618290 GCA_034510155.1 Eucriotettix oculatus | reverse complement strand
AAAAAAAAAAAAAAAAAAAAAAAAAAAAAAAAAAAAAAAAAAAAAAAAAAAAAAAAAAAAAAAAAAAAAAAAAAAAAAAAAAACAAAAAAAAAAAAAAAAAAAAAAAAAAAAAAAAAAAAAAAAAAAAAAAAAAAAAACAAAAAAAAAAAAAAAAAAAAAAAAAAAAAAAAAAAAAAAAAAAAAAAAAAAAAAAACAAAAAAAAAAAAAAAAAAAAAAAAAAAAAAAAAAAAAAAAAAAAAAAAAAAAAAAAAAAAAAAAAAAAAAAAAAAAAAAAAAAAAAAAAAAAAAAAAAAAACAAAAAAAAAAAAAAAAAAAAAAAAAAAAAAAAAAAAAACAAAAAAAAAAAAAAAAAAAAAAAAAAAAAAAAAAAAAAAAAAAAAAAAAAAACAAAAAAAAAAAAAAAAAAAAAAAAAAAAAAAAAAAAAAAAAAAAAAAAAAAACAAAAAAAAAAAAAAAAAAAAAAAAAAAAAAAAAAAAAAAAAAAAAAAAAAAAAAAAAAAAAAAAAAAAAAAAAAAAAAAAAAAAAAAAAAAAAAACAAAAAAAAAAAAAAAAAAAAAAAAAAAAAAAAAAAAAAAAAAAAAAAAAAAAAAAAAAAAAAAAAAAAAAAACAAAAAAAAAAAAAAAAAAAAAAAAAAAAAAAACAAAAAAAAAAAAAAAAAAAAAAAAAAAAAAAAAAAAAAAAAAATACTCATATCATTTTTTACATTGAGTACATGAGGTTTGTACCTGATACGTAAATTTCACTCGGCATTTTCCAGAAGTAATTATTTTCTTCATCTCAAATTTCCACATTTTGCCAACCAAAATTATGGTTCTTAGGATGTATGAGTTTGGAGACTACTGCGAACTTTAGAATGTCTAATATGATGTTGTTTTTATGTCATTTAATGTGAATTTTTAAAGTTCTTTTAGTTTGTCCGATATGCATTAATTTTGTAGATAACATTGTCTTTTCAGAACGTTAAATTTGTCTTATTATTTTTAGAAAATTTAAATTCTGTCTTGATTTAAAACAACACGTATACCGCAATTATGAAACAAGTCAATTCGTTAGATTTTGTTTCTATAAAATATTTTATTTGATTAAAGGTGTTAAGAAGGAATGGTTATTTGGTAATGTTATCCTTTTGATTGGTGGCGCCAAGAAGTTGCAGAACTAATCTTTGGACACGGCCGGTGGACATACAAACTAGGTGAAAGTACAGATGTGATAGACACGCATTTATAAAAACAACTATATACTAATTAAAATTCCATTCCGTATCTATGCAATTCTAATTGCGCGTATAGGAATGAAAGTTTTAAATTAGAAGTATTTTCAGAACAAAATAATTTTATATCCGACCATAGATGCACCGTAGATGACATTGGAAGATTTACAGCAATAAATTCCTAGACCACTGGAATATTATTAGAAGATCTCTTAACAACAGTCCATTCCGCCGATATCTCAACAATTACTAAGATTTACTCCTCCTCAAGCATCTAACAAGAAAGGAGAAAATAGTAATTTCCACACCATTTTTTACATTGCTTTCTTCTTTTAGAGGACCTCTACCACTGTGATGAACATAACCATGGACCACATCATCTTCCACTGCCCCAAGTATCACAGAGGACAGATATTATCGGATTGTATGGACCTAAATACATCACATCTTCGGAAGAAGCAATTAAAAGAGCTTTACAATTTTTAAAATAAATCAATATTTATGAAAAAATATAATTTAGCTTTTCACCTTATGTAACTTGTCACTATTTTATGTTCTGTTCATATGCCCCAATGTAATTTCTCTTCATGTATGCTAATAAAATTTATGTTGCTCTCTAATGACTTTATAGTTGAAGCGACCTAAAATAATTAAATTTAAAAAAGTTACGAAAATAAATTAAATGATAATTAATTCGAAGTTTGGAACTGCTAATTTTACCATAAAGCAGTCTCTTCAGTAGATTTTAAGCTTCTTAAAAAACTAATTGTTTAGTTACTATCAAATATATTTTAATATAAACAATAAATTTATGGTTGAATTATATATTTATATTTAGCCGTGATCCTGAATTAATGCAACGCGCTTGTTGATTACTAGCGGTAGTACAATAGTCCTTTGTTACGTGTCCAGTTCTGGTTGTCAGACTGATCAAAGGGAGCTTTTTTCGCATTCGAACGAGCTATTGCGTTACGGATATTGTATGGTGTGTTGGCACCGACGTCGAGTCTTAAGCGTCAGTACAAACTGAAATCTACCTATTGTTTCTTGTTTAAAGTCATATTCCTACGTGCTACGCTACATTCCACTCCCAGAAACCACTCTATTTACTGGCGCAGACCTCTCTTAATAGAAATACCGTAGTAGATTACTAGGGGCCCGATGGTTTGTTGGTTAAGCCCGTTTCCTATGGTGGGTAGTCTGTCGGGAATTAACAAGGGGAGGATGAGGTTATGTGGAGACATCTGGGAAATGCAACATTGAAATGAAATTGTTGTTTCATTAGAAACTATGCAGTGTTTGCAACTGACAACCTTTATTATTTCGTTTATAAATTAAATTGTGTGCGTTCTCAGCTCGAAATTACTTATTCTCGCTGGGAACATAGTTTTCGTAGTCTCCTCGTCGGAGAATATAACTCCCTAACAAAACGCTTGTTGACCGATTTTTCGAACATATTGTACGGTTTGACAATGTAAGGAAACTTTATTAAATCGTTGAGAAAGATAATGCATTATTTCTATTTTTATGGCCGCTTAAATGCCAGAGCCCTGTAACAGATGTCCGCTCTAATCAAGAATAACTCTGAAAATGCTGAATACTTTATGTATTAATAAATATTAATCAGTTTTAATACTAGCTTTTGAAAATATTCGTTTTAATTAAATCATGAAAGCTGAAGAAGGTATATAAGGCAATTAATCAATATTTTTCATTTGTTTAAAAATCTTAAATGCGTAGAAGATTCTGCAGATCAATTATTAATTAATGTTCCATATAAAAAGTTCCCATACTTAACACCACGACGTATACATTTCTGACATCTTTTATATCTATATTTACATTAAATATTACCAAACGTTTTTACGGTATAATTTATTCAATCTTAGTAAACGGAAGTAAATTCGATTGTTGAAACCTTACCAGAGTCCTTATCTTGTTTTTATTGATCTATAAAGGTCATTATTACACAATAATCTTTTCAGGAGCTTTCAACTGCTGCCATTTTCAACTGTAAACCTACATGTTACATTTCAAAATTTCATATATATTTAACAACATGAAGTCATCAATCAATTGGAGACTTATTTTACTTTTATTTTGATCGACTTAATGACATTAATTCTGAGGAATTCTGTTGGGAAATGTGTTGTTACTGTCTAAAATTTGAGAAAATAAAAATAAAAAGACTGTTAAAATTTAAGTTTCTAGCGAAGGACAGGAGTTGACGTTCCTGAAGGGAAGGTGGACTCGGGATATTTCCATCGTCGTTTCTTTCAGGATAGATGATAGGAAAGATATGGTACGTGAGGTTCTTTTACTAAGCCGTCTTAACCTGAATGGAATCAAAGTCTCTAGAATGCATTTGAAGATTAAGTTTAATAAATAAGTAGAAGATCACTGAGCTGGAGAGTGCCCAGGAACCACAGCCATGTTTCCAGAAGGAAGTCCGAACACGCTGATATCTTTAGAGATCTGAAAAGCTTTCAGTGTAATAAAGTGTAAGAATAACCAATCACGATCTAAAATTTAGTCACGTGGGGACCTGAGGGGCCCCTGCTTTACCAGCTAAATCCGATTTTATGAATGCGCATCTTTGTAACCGAATGCGACCTTACTTCTGCATATGTCATCTTAAAACAATACGCCTTTGTTTTCTTTATTAATGCGTTATTCCCAGACAGCTTCATCCGACTATCTGTGTAACAGAAACTTAAAGAACTTGGATACATAAACTTGAGAATACGAAAAAATATTGGTCACAATATGACTGTTACACTTAGTTTTATAACTGGTTTTTAAAATATATGTCTTTGTTGCCGCTGATGTGTATTTCTTTCCGACTTATCCCAGATTAGTCACTTGATAGAGGCTCACAAAGATAGTGTTTTCTTGCAGCAGAGACTTCTTAAAACAGATTTAAACGTATTATATACAGCACAATGTCAGACCTTTAATGACGTTTAAAGGAATTATTTCCATACCACATTTACCAACGTGTTTATAAGAAAAACACTTCGTTGATCGGCACAGTCAGGGGGGATTCGATGCGTCAAGCCTTGGCCTTTTTATGTACGTTTTCCGATCTCCAACCGTCATGTTCAATTAAGCTTCCTAATAACAATTGTTTATTTATATATTTAATATCTTATAATAACTATTTTAGGTGGTAGCGGAATCGAGTTTAGAATGTCGCGCGGCAGTTAAAATAATAACGGCATTGCGGAACAGGTGCTCGTCCCACGTCCACATGATGTTATCGAGGTAGCGGAAGGTGGCTGGCTGGCTTTATCTGCAGAACCACTTCCCGTCCGCAGAGCGGGGCTAAATGCAATTTATATTGCCCCCGCTTTGATTGATGGCTACATTTAGGCACGCAGAGTCCCGAAGGATCAGCTTAGTGGGATCTAGAGCTGAACATGCATCTATGAAAGCCGTAAATACGGAGACTCTGCCACAAGTGCACAGAAAGTATAACGGGTACAGAAACCGCAATTACCATAAATTCATGTTATAACTTCAGCAAACGCTTGAATACATGGATGGAATCTGACGGTAACGGCACAATTATCGCCCAGTTTTGCGATAGATATTTCTGACAGAACAAAATTTTTGCCCTCGAACGTTGTAATGAATTACGACTCATCGAAGTAGGTCAGGTTTTACAGATCCGAAAACTCATCTTCGTTTCCAATGAAATACTTCATCCTCTTAAATTACTTGACGAATTTTTTCATTCTCCCCACCTAACAATATTTTTTATAAATACAGTAATTATACTATCTGGCTAAATATTATAAATAAAACACCAAGAATGACCAAAAGTCGGAAACGGAAAAGTTTAATCAGAATACGATTCGTCCCACAACTTTAGGAGTCTCCTTAGTTCTTTTACAGTGTTAGGGTAATATTTAGGCCTTTTATTGTAAAAATTTTTGAAAAAATTTTATAAATAATTTTGATAAACTCAATGTTGTGTAAAAAATTTAGTGTTTGGACTGAAAAGATTGTTATATTGGTCAAACCAAGTGTAAGCTTCAATCAAAAATCAAAGAACGTTTCGCAAACTTAAATAACCATGATATAAACAATCTGTGTTTACTCAACATGCATATTTAGAAAACCACATTACTGATGGAAATAATGTAAAAAATTAAGAGGTAGAAATTAATTATTATTTTAGATTGGTGAGCGAAATGCTCCACATAAAATCAAATCTACATTCCTTAAATGTGAAAACTGATGCACAAAATGTGAGTTCTATAGATGATTAATTATTATTGTGCTTTATAGTGCATTCTGGATTCTTTGAAATGTAAATCTTGTAGTTTAAAAATATTTTGATACTGCTTTACGATCGATCACAAAAAAAGGTGAATTCTGCGAACTGTTTCGTTGCCATTGTTTTTACTCATTTCGGCCCCGGACGTTCCAAAATGAAATTTTTGTAATATTTTAATTGTACGTATGACGTCGTACCAAGTTATATATATAAAACTGTATTAAACTTTGTATTTTTAATTAGGAAATGAACCCTTAAAAGTTTATTATTCCTATAGGTTCAAAGGATGTCAGTTAGTTAGAAAAATTCATAAAGTACCATAAAAAATTTATTTATCATTTCCACTTATATCGTAGCAATACACACTATTACATTACTGTACCGTAAACACAGAAACTGATAACGTCCAAAATGACATATTACGTGGTACATTCACCGTAATGAGCTTCAACTTACTGAATCAGGTTTCTTTTCCAAGTAAGTGTTTGGCCCTCTATGGCGGCCTCGTCTGGACAGTGTTTGTTTTATGCTCTTGTCACTAATATCTCATGTGTCCACATCTGTCCCTGTGAACTTTATGGCCCTGTCCACACGGTTCTGGCCTCCGCCCATAGATGAGTAAACATGCGACCCAGAAGCTTCGGACAACATGACCAATATTTAGTTAACACTTGGCGTTATATCTGCAAATATGTCCACTTAGTACGAAACGCATAAACGCATAGCAACTTAATATGGAATTAAGCCACGATGAGCTGCTTGAATGCACGTTTTTTTCTGGAGCTTTTATTCACATGTTAATTGAGTGAAAACAATGTGTCGAATATATTATTTTTCAAACTTTTCTTATTTTAATACAATCCTCTTACTATATTTTATTAGTTGACAGCACGGTGAATGTCTACAGCACAGTCCGGTGTTGTTAGTGTTGATCTAACTTCTATATTTTACTATTAATTATTCAATTTAGCATTCGTGTCTGTTTCACTTTTAAGCTATATCCCTAATTGCTTCAAATATATTTACACCAAAATAATTCCAATAATTATCCTATCCTTTGAAATACTTCTAATATATATTATTATATTAACCTGTATCCTGCAAAACTACGTCACTTAGTTCTGATTTATTTATAAATATAAAAATTTTCTTACCCGAATTGGCCGTAAATTCAGAAATCTGCAGCTGTCTAGGATTTATTTGAGAAAAATAGAAAACGGACGCTTCTTGTTCTGGATTAATAACAACAAAAGTTCTTACCATGGAAGGTCTTGCTTATATCAACAACATAAAAATAAAACTGAATGAGTTGATCATATTTGTATCTTGACCGTTTCTATGTATCGTACAATTACGCGTCTTTATCCAAAAATATTGATATTCAAAACGTTGGTTTCCAGTTAAAGGTTTACCTTCGTCACTTAAATTTGTTTATTTAGCTTTCGGCATAATTCTGCACCTTTAGCTTTACACAGTCTGCCAACGCAAGTGACAGTTAAAGGCGGAGAGTTAGGTTTAGAGGTTTGATTATGGCCTAAAAAGGCCGAAAGCTTCCACAGTTATTGACGAAAGTTATAAATAAATTTAACTAATGGCAACTTATGTTCTAAAATGTTGGTTTATTTGTTTGACATTTATTATAATTTTATTATAATTTTTAGTTTTATTTCAAAACTTTTAAACCGAATTTGTTTATTTTCTTATGAACCAAAATTCGACAAAATTAATTAATATGTCAATTCAGTTTAGTTACCTAGTTTTCTCTATAAATTTCATATTTTGGCTGAGGGAAATAATAATATATGGCGTCATGCCGTAAATTATTCTCTTCGTGATTCATTGCACATAATTCTAGTTTCATTAGACAGTAAACACGGGTAGCATTTTACGAACTGAAAGGAAAAAAGACCACCAACGCTGATGGCTAACGGATGAGTGCTTGACTCGATTATCTTTATTTTTTCAGTGGGGAAAATAAACCACTCTAAAAGCAAAAGGAGCTTGCAGACGAAATTCGTGTTCCGGTCAGGAACTTTGGTCAAACAACTTCCGTCGTCGTAAAAAGTTTGTGTTCTTGCAGCGGATGATTAATGATGTTGCAAGAGTAGACGCATCAAGAACAACGAGCGAGTAAGTCTGATCGCTGAAACGGAAAGGCTGAAATACGCGTCTCTAAACTCTACTATCCGTAGAAAACAGAATGGAGAACAATAACCCAGAAGATATAGAGGATTCGAACTGGATGCTGTGCTAATTTATTTAATTTTTAAAATGTAAAAGACCTTCTTAGCTACAGTGGGACACAGCTAACTCGTGGCTTACTTATCAAAATTTAAACTATTTAATAATAAAGAATTAATTGATAAGGGCAAAGTTATAAATAACTCTTATAAATACTTTCTCATTTTCTATAATATTAGTAAACGAATTAATCCATGGAAAATCCCCGGAAAATATTAGTTGTTCACATATTCTAGTTTACAGGCCGAAAAACAACCCAATAATTCTACAACTTCATCAGCATCGTGACTTTGTTATATCTGAGATAACTGAATGATTTAAATATTATTCATTCCATAATAATTTTAAATTCCACTGAAATACGCACGAATGAATTACATCTGTAATTTTTGTTTTCGTTCGTAATTAATTAATAATATTATTTATAGTTTTTATTCCTGACAGTTTTCGCGACACTCAATGCTTACGAGTATTAAAAATATAGTACTGTGGCGAATGTAACCATTGTCGGAACCGTTTGATCGTTTTTTTCTTTTTATTTATAAAGGTCGCATCGACTGCCTGGTCATTAGCGACCTCAATGACAATTATTTACATATTACTTTACAATTATTTATTTACATATTATTTACAATTATGAAATTCCATAATAAGATACTAGTAATGTCCATCTTTTGTTCGTTAACCACTAATTAATTATTTCTCCATTACATTTGAATTTTAAATTTAATAAAAACACACAAAATACAATACATTTACATAAAATTAAAAATCTTACTACCCTTTTAAAACTTCATGTTAATAGTTCCCTGGAGCTACCCACGATTTTCTAGTTTGAAATTATTAAAATAGTTCCAATTTTTCATCTCCAGTCACAACTCGATGCAAAATCAGTTTCTTTAGTGACGTTGAAACAGCACTTCACACACAGTTTTTCGCTTTTCCATCTGTAGTTCCGTCAATTCGTGTGGAACCCATTTTCCAACGTTTCTTATCTTTCCAATGGCTCTCAAGCAATCTAAAACGGCAAGCTGAGTAGCATTCAGCACCCTGCCTTCAGTTTTTCGTGTTTGTGTATCATCCGCATCCAATAATGCTTCAATTGGTTGATTTTCACGTTTCTTTGTCGTGGAAATTAAGAATAGCCATTTTAATCGTTGAAATCAGTGTTCACAAGTCTTTACGGTTGGAGCAACCTTGTCGTAACTTTCCACAAGAATTCTATGACTTTCAGATGCTCTTTTATATTGATTGAACAAAAAAATCAGCACGTGCTTCAAATGCTCCTTATTGGCCTCAAACTGCGACATGTTTACCATCGAAAATAAGTATGCTGATAACCTGCAAATAAATAAATGAATATCGCGTTTATCAGTGGGTTGTCATAGCTGCAAAATAACTCTTTTGTTTTGAGACAAAAATTGATTGACTTTGTGCGTCATCTCTTTGAAGAAAAACGACATTTTTAACTTTTACACCTGGTAGATAAAAACGTGACTCATTACTGAACACCACAGTATTAAGGACGTAATCTAAACACCGGAACACTTCAGTTTTAAAGTTATCCAGCATAGTAATTTTACTTTAAAGAATGTTTCAACTTTAACCGGTGTGGATGGTTTCTTAAAATCTTTGGTAACTGATGTTCAAGACTTGCTTTCCAAAACGATGTCTTTGGAATACGAAACAGGAAACATATCTTCAGACGTTATTGGTCGGCCTCTGCTTCTCTTTTTACACACACATCCGGTCGTTTCAAATTTTCTATTCTATCGGCGGCTTACAATTAAACTGGAATTATTATTCACTATTAGCAAACTGTAGAACACAGCGCTTTACGCTCAGAAGTCGCCATTTTGAGTATGATACACCGTTAAACGCCTATAGGACCTTCTTTGTATTAACCCTGTACTTCATATCAGTTCGATAAGCAACACGAAAGTTGATCTTATTGATAGCTGTGACGTACTATTAAACCTAAAAACTTATACTGCAATAATGACTTATCGTAAAACGTTCAAATTAATATTTAGACCCGAGTCATTTTCCATCAGTAGAAATACACAGTGTTCAAATAATAAACTCTAACGAAAAGAATAGATCGGGATGTTTTCCTCCCAGCACGATATCATCAAATGGTTTTAGGTTTTAAGTCGTCAATTATTTAATGCATAGCATAGCAGCTGTACATAATGATATAAATTATTCATTAAATCATTTTTCTGACAATTAAATATAAAAATGATTTAATTAGCCTCTTTTTTAGTAATTTATTTTAAAATATGAAATGTTACATTTCGCCTCTCATTTGAAACTTCTTCAGGCACTAAAACAATTTACAAATTGATTACATTGAGTAATATGTTATGAAAATTTTTTAAATAAAATATATTGTTTTTTACACTTAAAATATAGATGCGCAGGGAACCTCACTCTTTGACTCCTCCGGCAGAAATGTAAGAAGTGAAGTTCTGTTACAATTTCAAACAAACAATGGACTACAGCAATAAATTCATAAATACAATTTAAGTTGTTAGTACCGCTTTTTACGTTGATGCAATTAAAAACTTTACAGAGAAAATTTAAAATTTAGGTAAGCGTAATGTTGTACATAAAATTAATTGTTTGTATTGCCAAGAAACATATGTAGGGCAGACAAAAATAAAATTAAAAGTACGCATTCGGAACACCCATGACGAATATTAAAACCAGTTCACAAAATCATTCCGTTTTATCTAAACAAATAATAATAAATGTCCACCAAATTGATTGGAACCATGTCGAAATTCTGGATGAAGAACAATCATTTCTTGAGAATAATTAGCGAAATGCTCCATACTAGTAAAAACATATTTTAATTGTAAATAACTGGCGAAGAGACTAATTAAGTCATTGATATCAATTATTAATTACAAATTATTTGTATAAGTGGAGTAGTTTCACTTTTATTTTTTGAACTTCTGGGTTTCATATTTGCTATACTTAAATTTTGAATATTTGTTCACTTGTAACCAGGAATATTAAAATGTAATTTGACACTTCTAATTTGTCGACTCTAGTTTACACAAATAATTGGATCATTGCCTTACCAATCGTTCAATGTTATCTCAGCAGTTGTTTTCTTGTGGGTGGTAATCTCTGCCTTAGTCAGGAGATTAGTTCCCGGCTCCACGTTCTTTGGCCCGACCAGAGCCCGACCTAATTACGAAGTCGTGGTTCTTACAGCACTTCGCGTTTAATAAAGCTTCTTGCTAGCCCCATTCAATAACATTAAAACTTGTTCCTCAGCGTGCAGATTTGGCCTGGGCTCGAGTGAGGGGAATTTAGTCTGAGTTATGTGCTCAGCAGGCCCCGGCGCCGTACATTATACGACGCTCTGGATTCCCAGCACACTTAACCCGTTGTAAAGCGCCGCAGTATCCAGGCGTCCTAGGTGTCACAAATTCTCTCCTCCCCATCCCCCATCCCCCATCCCTCGTCCGCTAGCCTTGTCGTTAATACCGACTGAAATGTAATATGAAGAAAGGGGTTAAGCCTACTTTATTTCACATTCAACAACTCGTTTTACTACCAGATTCAGCAAATTTCGCGGAATCTTTAACGCAGTACGCTGTTGGTATTTTTTTATATTTCATTCACAACGAAATAAATAATATGAGTATTACAATTGTCATTTGGTTCACTTATACTTACGTCATTCTATAGATTATCGGCCTCTTTGGTCGTCATCAAATTATACGCTTCTCATAAGAAGAAAATTATAAATAATTGCGATTGTAGCAATAACTTTATGAAAATTTCTTGAGAGTTGTACCAGTTAGTTAAAGTTTCTAAACGTTAGCCTACAGTTTATTTGGATGTGAGACAGTATAATAATTTATTTCATTAAATTACGATCACATTTTATGTGTCCACTACTCAGCAGTTAAATTTAAAGATGTTACTTATTATTACTTTCTGTTCTCATGAAAGAAATTGATTTGAAATCTAGTTGGAATTATTTTTGTTGTAGTATTCAGTCCTAAGACTGGTCTGATGCAACACTGCTTGCTAAACTGTCTTGCGCAAGCCTTTTCATTTCCTTATAACTCACATCCTCGCTAATCTGCTTAGCGAATTCCATTTTTGTCCTCCCTCTTCTGTTCTTACCCCACACACTTCCCTCTAAAGCTAATTTTACAAGACCCTCGTGTCTCAAAACGTGGCCTATAAATTTATCCCTTCTCTTAGTCAACGTTTTCCATATTGTTCGCTTTTCCCCTAAACTGTTATAAACTTCCTCGTTTGTGATTCTATCCACCCATCTGATTTTCAGAATTCGCCTGTAACACCACATTTCAAAGGTTTCTATTATTTTCCTTTCCCCGACTCCTATCGTCCACGTTTCGCACCCATATAAAGCCACGCTCCACACGAACATTTGTAGCAACAATTTCCTAATATTCACATTTATTATACCCGTAAGTAAATTCCTCTTTTTCGCGAAAGCCTTCCTTGCTTGTGCCATCCTACTCTTTATGTCTTCTATACTTCTACCATCCCTAGTTATTACGCTTTCCAAGTAGCAGAATTCCTTAACTTCAGTTAAAATATCCTTTCCAAATCCAACACCCTTTGTTATTCCATAGTTTCCCATACTACACTACATTACCTTGGTTTTCCCTCTATTAATCCTTATATTAATCTCTTTCTCCAGGACCACTTTTATGCCATTTGGTTTTCAAGTTTTCTTCTGACTTCCCTAATACTATAATTTTGAATTATCATAAGAGAATTTTAGCAGTGAAGTTAAGTCATTTTGTGAACCATGTTAAACGTAAAATATAAATTGATAAAGAAGATAGGTGTTGCTTGATCCGTATAGTTTTTCTTCAACAGTATATCTTCTTGAAACTTTATACATTTATCTGTCGCTATTCTTAATTCTAACTACTACAATAAAAGTGTCATGATTTTACCACTAAATGCAGTAAAATTCTTACAGCACATTTTAAAAGGTTTATTAACATTATACGTACGCAAAAAAGCATGGAATGTCCCTATTTTCCTAATGTTAAAACTGATTTCTAGGCACCATTTTCTCGCAAAGTTATAGATGCACCACGTTTGGAGTTGGAAATGGTATAAGTATGTCAAAGATTATAAAATGATTGGTAATAGCGTTTAATTCATCGTTTTTTAATTTTTAAGCTAATTGGTGACATTTAAGTCCAATGTTTGTTAAATAATTTTATCGGTGTAGAGTTTTCAATAAAAAAATAAAGAATTTAGGCATATGACACTTGTTTTTAAATTTACCTTTAATTTTAGTTTAAGGGCTTTGAGTTTTTTTGAGTTGTACTAGTTTTCTTCGAAAGTGGCGATGTAAAGTTAGATAAAATCCCAGCAACCACTTTAAATTTAATAATAGCATAGAGAAATAACTAAAATACTAATGAAGATTATTTGTCCTGTTCTCATACTTTTAAATAGCTGTAATTAAACTTAACTGTAAAGATAGAATTCATACATCTTTCGGTCTAGTACGTTAGTATTCCGAACACAATAACATTAATCTTAGCCAATAATTAAAATAAAACTTGAGATTCCTTGAAGCGCCTACTTATTATGCAAATTATAAATTCGAAAAATAAATTTCATTGGAATTTATTCATTCGGTTGACAGTCGGTGCGACAGACAGACACTTCATGTTTATAATTTCATTACTGATTACAATTGATGTTCTGCGGCTGTAAGTATAATTTGGTGATATCCGAGTCACACTGGTATTTTCGTGTTAGCAAATCGTGTTGCCAGTCAGCCGTCTGTGCGGTGGAGCAGCTCTCAGCTGTCGCCCCGCCGCATCGCTGCGTCGCGCCGGGCCGCGACGGCCCTTGGAATACAGACGCGATGTTGTTCTGGCTTCTGGTCACGTCTCCCGCTGAAATTAAAGTCGGACAGTTGGTACACGCGCATATATAAATATTTATCGTCAGTCTGCTCGACAAAAGGACACTTAATATAATATAATATAATATAGATAAGTATCGAGACTGGATGAAAAAGAAGTACATAAAATTATAGATGAAGATTTTAATTGGTTCGAGTGGTCTGAATAGTCTCCTCCCACTTGAGTACAATGCTTAGGACGTTCTTACAACCATACAAATCTGTCAAAAAAGGGCCTGTTCGTGATGTTCTTCAACTCTCGTGTCACGGTGGATTGGGTGTAGTTTACCTCATCAGAGTGATGACCTGTTTTTTATTTTGGGAAATAGTAAATGCAACTCGGTGCCAAATCGGGTGAATACGGAGGATGATTTTTGCGTTTTTCTCTACGAACTGAACTACGACTCCAGCCGTGGGACGCATTTCCGTGCAGCAAGACGAAATACCTGTTCTCCCACTGGACGTGTGAACGATCTCTCGTCTCCCGATCCATGACACCCAGATACTACTGGGGATTAACAGTATCACCAGTGGGAACAATTTCGCGTTGAGTGGTAGAAAAGACGATGAGAATTTCTTTCACTTTTGATTTTGTCATTTCCACTTTCTTTGGTCTTCGCGAAACATCACCGACCAATTCTGCACTCGCCTCTTTACCCGTCTTGATGTTTTTCCACTTCAATTTTTTCCATTGTTTCGAGTCAGGGTGTGAGGGACAAACATTGAGCACATTTTTATCTTCGACAAAAATTATGGAGATTCTCTTGGAAACTTGGTTTTGAGGCATCCAGCTCCTTAACGGTACTTCTGCACGAGAGATAACGATTGGTTTACAAAAGATTACATATTAACGAACGATTCCTTCGGATGAAACTCTTGTCCATAGCGGCTGGAGACGTTTGTTTGTGAAAATATCTTAAGGACACAGGTTCCCTTGAACCCCACAAAGTGAACAGTGGAAAGCCTGTCAGACACTACTTCTGAGATAGACGAGCATGTGCTACATTTATTGGAAGAAAGACCTTGAACCAGTATGAGTCGATTGGCTGCACCAGAAGACATTAGTCATCCTCGTGTCTGAGTGGTACTAGATCAACAATTGTTCAATTCAGCGCGTGGAGACACTACAGCGAAAGACCCGGTAGCAGATTGCAGCTCTGTCAATGGATTTAGCAGAAGTGAGCTGCAGATCCACTGTCTTAGTCGGATATTTTACTTGCCATAGAGGCGATATTCACAAGACATTGTATTCTGAACTTTCATAACCAACTGATGAAAATCCCTATATAATTGCTGAAAGAAGATATCAACATCACTTCTACATTAACGTATCATCTGGTGCTTTTGGCGAAAAATATTAAAAGAGCCTCATTATCATCAATTTATTGTTAACACATTTCCTATTTTGTTGAAGGATGTATCAACACAACAAAAACTACAGAAGGCGCACCAGTACACTTCATCCACAACGGGCGTGAACATATGAGACATTTCAGGAAGACCTCACAAATTAACCTCTCCATTCCCTGGTCTTCAATCCCATACAACATTAGTCTTTGCTAACCTAATCAATGACGAAATACTACAGGATCTCGTTTCCAATTCATGCCAACACTCACATTAACAATCAGTTGTACTTCAAAGAATGTGTCATTCCATGCGCCGAAGGATAGAGGGATGCATTTTCACGGACGTACGACAGGTTGAGCACATTCCATAATAAAGAAATAAATTTTAAGGACGACTATGCGTTTCCGGATTCATTTATTTGGACTTCTCTATCTTTTTTTTTATGGTTGCTACCACCTTTCAAAATATTTGACACTATTTTTAACATGCTGTATAATTGTGTGTGATACTGCATTTGGTCAACTCAGCAAAGTAATAGTATAATTTTTCTATGTTCAGCTTTTCTGCAAGCTATAGAAACGAGTGAAAAGGTGGCTGTGAAACAAAGCATCAACCAAATATCGAGTTCAAATTTTGAATACTTCCAAACATTACTTCGCAGAAGTAATGACAATGTAGCTCACGTTGTACAGACATGTCTATCTTGTTCTCCATCCACCTCCAGAAGGGGGTGGGGGTGGGCGTGAGCGTGGGAGGGGGGTCAATAACACGTCCGTTACAAGCTTCTCTTGGCCGTAAATTGAAGCAGTCCCGCAGCTCTCAGCATCAGGTACGATTTCCATACGTAGCTTGTCTCGAATACAAGCTCATGTAATTGAACTCCAGTAAACTGTTCGCAGCTGTAAGAGGGGAATATTTATGAAGTTGAGGATATCAAGAAAGCTAAAAAGCTCTTGGTTCTTTCCCTATGAAATACGTTTGGCTAAATATTTTTATCATTTCATCAAAAATGTTATCTTCTAATATGAATCATGTATTCATTACTGGCTGCAGTTTAGAAGTTGTTCAAATTACTCTTTAAACAATATATCACATATCGTATATGATATGCCTGAAATGAACAATAGATAGTAATTCTGAAACTAAATCACGAAAATTCACAAAAAATGTAGGATTGAATCAATAAAAATCTTAAGAAACATTTGTTAAGTAATAATATTATACTTATTTGAAAGTGCTACTTACTATAATGTTGTGCGTTATGTAAAATAACCTTTAAATCATAATTATGAATTTAGAGCATGACATTGGTAATAAATTTTATCTGTCGCCAACAATTTATATATATATATATATATATATATATATACACGAACCTTGACAGTTATTTTACCAATAGGTAACCGATTGTGCCGTTTTGTATTTACGGCACTCCCTTGATTCCTTTCAAGCTGCGCTTCGAGTTTCCTAGAGCGCCACCTGCAGTGGGAAGAAGCAACTTTCCGAAACAAGTATGAATCCAGCGACCTATGCCAGAATACCTGTGCGAGATTTATCTCACAGGCAGTTTTACCTGGAAGGAGGATGGGCTCACCTTTAGGGATGCCTCGTTATCTCTGATTTTTAGGTTCTCACATGCCGAGGCAACTTCATCTCTTTTAAGGAGGTGTATGTCTGAGGTCGAAGGACTTAAAAATACGTATTTCAAAACACTGTCAGGGTCGGAGTATTGGGGTCGAAGACCTTGGTCATAAGGCAAGAGTTGTGCACTGATCCCATTGGATCAGTCAGCCAACTGCCTCCTAAAACTGGCGCAGACACAGAGAAGGGAATGCAGCGACCCCATAGCAAACTCCTCTCCCGTCATTCGAAAGGGCGTGAAAATAGAACCCAATTCCCGGCCTTCCTGATGCATGTTTTCTAGAGTTTTGCTGCATCTCTTTAGGTGAAACACCGGGTAGGATCCTTAAATCACAGCCCGGGAGCCCTAGTCAACTTTTGGCTACCTTGTTTTACCTTCCGCATCCCCCTTTTCAATCCCTTCCTATGCTATTAAAGGGGAGTTGCCTGTTACAGGATCACCCACATTAAGCCTGTTAACCTCCCTTCCACTACATACACGTCCACAATATTTACATCAGTAGGGCATTATTATATTTTATGTTTTACAGAGGCATAGTAAAATCTGTGATATTATAAAACTGTTTTTATAATCTTTTTATCTTCCTCTTTTTATAGTTGGCACTACTGACAAGTCCTAAGTAACAGAGACGGTTGCTAGACTAACATAAACAGTCTGCAATTTTTTGAGTGTTACGTGGTTAGATTACGATACTTATCCGGTTCAAACCTCAGTTATTCTGATAAATTCTTATAAATAAAAATTATATTATAAAAATAATTTCTTTAGAGTTATCAAGAAAATTAAATCTATCTTTTAATAATAATATTTTTAAATAATGTACCATTGTAAAATTCAATTTTTAAAACACCTAAAATTATTTCAAATATCGATACTAAACTTTTTTAATGTAATTAGAATGTGTAAAGTTTAATTACACTTTTCTTTTATACTGATTTACTTAATTTTATTTGAGCTGGTACGTTCACATTTCTGGACAACTGATGATATCTAGCCGTAAAACCAATAATTCATTTTCCCTGTTACTCTAAGAATGACATCGTACTAATAGTGACTTGATAAACAACTAACTATTAAGCTTTAAGTAATCCTGCGTTATTCATTTCCCTAAAGTCGAATCGCCACACCGCAGATTCCGCAAACTTTCACACCACAATCTTCTTAATTAAACCCATTTGCCGGAACAGATTCCTAGCATCCATGTGTATTATTTTTATGTATACAGAACTTTAATTCCGGGCTTGGAATGCGCCACCAGAAATTAAACGTCACAAGTTGTACGTGTAGGACAACTTTAATCTGTAGCCGCGATACGCTGACAGGCGGGGGCTGTAATTCATTTAAAGTGGGCTCTGCTGGGACGACGGATCCGCACATGCGTCACGCTCGACCAGAAACTTCTTGGCTTCCCTCGCAGCTTCCAAACTCCTAATTCAGGACAGCAGTTCCATTATTTAATTGAAATGAAGATCTGCCCCCTGATAATTACGTGGGCATACTTTAGAGGATTGTCCCAGTTCTTGAGTAGACGATACGGCTCTGTAGGGATCTCGTAAAAATTAAACAAAGAACAAATGAGGTCTCCAGAAAAATACTAACTTTAAAAAAGTTACGGAATTATTACGCTACATGCAAAATTTTCTGTTTAAATTCATAATTATTATCAGTTCAATAGGAGCGTGGTATGGTAAATGGATCAATAACCTTGCTTAATAGTTATTATATATAATTTAATATGCAGAATATAAAAATAAGCTATATTCATGGTGAAAATCAAATTAGTCCTAATTTTATATTTATCAAATTTAATTTGATGAATTTTCTCCGATCTGCAGTTAGCTTCAATTACATTTTAATTATATGAGCCCTCGCTCAATATTGTTTAACCTTAATGAAATCAAGACTGTCTATATAAATTGTGGTTGATAAACATTCCAGTCGAGATGAAATGACTAAAATGCTTACAGTTCTGTATAGTTTTATTACCTGAAAGTGTTTACTTTAGACATCTAGCCATGTTCTTTTAATCGAGGAATAATCTAAATTAATATTTATGAAGTGGTAAATGGTGTGAGAGCAGCCATTTGTAATATACAGGTTTTGTATCCGTAAATAATGCGTATGTAAATATTACAGAAGACGACGAATCTAAATCACTAAATAAACTAAGATGTTCCAGAAACATCAATTTAAAATTTATTTATGATAAAAATAATAAAGGTGGGATGGGGTTAATGATTCTACTTTATGAACTTTAATTATTTTAATGTAATAAGGGGATCAATTAACGATAAGGATTTTTAATATTAACGCGAAGATTCAATTGAAAATTAATAAAATGAAGGGCATTTGATAAAAGATACAAAGTATTAAAGAAAACGCTACCGCTATCAATAAAATTACATTGAGACAGTTTATATCAGCGTCCTCTGGGTGGTGGACCGAGAGAAGACATTTATTTTTTAGCGAAAATGGATCTGGAAAATGTGAAATCTATGTTTATCAAAATTTACGATACCCGCGAATCTCTGCTGCTGCATTTTATGGTATTTTTTGTGATGATCTGTTATAACGGCTGGATGCATCGGGTGTTGACCTCCCTTGCCTGCATCGGTGTTGATCTCGTCTCGTGGACGCCTGGGAAAAATTTGGCGAGGACTTTTTCGACTTATGGCGGCTAGCAGCTTAGTTTTCAATCAGCACTTGCCGACAACTCAACATCATCTGCTCAGTTCCCACGTAAGCTGGCAGAAAATCTTTAGCCTTCCTACTTAATTCTGGTGACCAATCGGCTGCAATTCCCAAACGTATCTATTAGCT
Organism: Eucriotettix oculatus; assembly: GCA_034510155.1. Lineage (NCBI taxonomy): Eukaryota > Metazoa > Arthropoda > Insecta > Orthoptera > Tetrigidae > Eucriotettix > Eucriotettix oculatus. The sequence continues at coordinate 215,598,812 of CM067376.1, read as the reverse complement.
TGCACTCCAACAATTGCAGCAAAAGAAAGTTTCAGCTGAGGGGCGTAAATGTCGCATGTGTTTCACATCAATCCGTTGCCAGTTAAGGCCGTCCGACTTTCGGAAGCAAATCCTTCCAAATTAGTAACGGGCGACCCTTAGAAAAGAGTTCCGTCTTCTATTCAGTCCTGAAAAGGGGGGTCGACCCCATTGACCGAAACAGAAAGAGAGGTCACAACGAGACAAAAGTGCGTCGCAGACTTTAGTCTTTATTTCGCGTACTTTAACACATTTCACAACATTATTTTCATAGAAAGACAATTTCAATCTGTTATATTAAATTTCCTTTAAAAATTGTCATGAGGCAAAGAGATTTTAGCCAACTGGTAGAGAAACGAATTTCTTTAAAACAAAATTTGATGGTCCGACAATGCACAAATAATAAATCTATATAATTCGTTTGGTTGACCCTCAACAGCCTCCAATATTCAACATAGCCGTCCTGCTCACGAAGTTGGACGACCAGCTTGTGGGAGTTGGCGTCTCGGTATTTAGGTCGGCTCCTCGTTCCAGCGGGGGCGGTTTCTCATTGGCAGTGCTGTACCCCATCGCTCAAGACAATCAACAACCAAAACGTATTTATGGAACATTCAGAAGAGTTAACAATTCGTGGTCATATACCTTCGATTACTTTCCTTTCTAATATCCGCACAACGTCATCTCTGTCTCCCCCCTCTCTCTCTCTTCCCTGTAACTGTCCAGTCTATCCCCAAAGCTTCCATATTATCATTTATATAAAGACTTTACGGGATCCACATACGTTTTAGCAGGGTAAATTAACTTATGCCCTCAAAAAACACATCAATTCCCGTAAGACACGAAGTTTCGTTATGTTTCTTAAAATGCTGGTGGAACCACCAGAATCCCATTATTTCACTACTCTCACAGATGGAAGAATCCCGACCCTACATGTTCTAATTTCTTGGAGTGAATAAAAGAAGGGTCATGCGCCATAAAAAAATATCACCGTGGACTGACATGGCTTCGCTATATATGTATTTACATAAGAATTATTTCTTTATGAAAAACACAAGAACATATTGTATCACAATGAGTTTCCACGGACTAGTTTGAGCAAAAAAGTTCTTATTTTTCACGCATAACACCTAGTAATTGTTATGTTTATATTTAATCCATTATTATAAAATGAAAACAAATTTTAAAGACTTTAATGATATTTAATATTTGATTTTTATGAACTTCCGGAATATTTCGATTGACACCTCCAAAAATATAAACCTGTATTAATCAATACATTTATATATGAACTATTATTATAAAAACTTTTAAATATTTATTCCCTTCTATCACTAATAATCAATATAGTACTAATAAATACTCATCTTCAATTTGTCCGAAATTCTTTTCGATCCTTCATATTTTCATATTAATATTGAGTTCCTAGGGATCTCAGGTCAAATGCGTATCTATCTTACAGAAACCACTGGAGGTAAAGATGTAAACAAAAATCGGTCAAAATAATTTTAAATATATCTAACAAAAGTAGTTAGTACTTTATTCTAATAAATAATTAATGTAGTGAAAAGTGATGCAAGATAACTATATTTACTAACGAAAAAGGTTTTTTTAACAATTGAAAAAATCACATTTGTGTCGTAAATAAAGAAGTGCCATCATCACTATTGAAAGAAGAAAAAATCGTTAAGTTTAAGAATAACTTATACGTTTCTAATAATAAATTAACGATTAACTGTGATGCATGCATAATATTTGTTGCAGTTAAAACGAGTAATAAGCAACCTATTCTTTAACTACATTATAATTAACTGTTAGTTTAGTTACGATAAAATTAAGGTTAGATAGTACCATCAAAACCATAATATTTATATAATTTTAACACTTGAGCGCGTGGGCTATAAAGGATTCGAGAACAGATAAACACGTTTGGCCTTAAAATGGCATTGCGAACAAAAATAATAGTATCTAATTGTATTATTTCTAATATTTATTCTATTGGAAAGTATATTTTCCATTTTGTGTAAACAGTGTCCGCCGGAAACTTTCCAATTAAATGATTTTATTGACAAAAATATATTGACATTAACTGTGCCATTCTTCATTGCGATTGTACTAAGGAAATGAAAATATGAACAGAATTAGATTACGTCTGGATTCCAGTACAAATGTAACGGACCGTCAGCGGAATCCGTAACTGCTTCGTTTTGAAATGCTAACAAAGATTGATGTCCATGCCATTAGCTAGAAGCCTGCTTCGCATTGTCGTGGCAATTCATTCTTATTGAAGCTCTGCGCGCCACGTTACTCCGTTGTCAAACTGATGTCGGAATATCAGAACAGATGGCAATAATAAAAGCCAGCAGAAGGCGAAACAAGATTTGTCCCGAGTCTGGAGAAAAAGTCGGGGCACTTGAGCAACAATGCGAAATTCTCTGTCTTATTCAACTGTTCGAACAGTTTACAAAAAGGAAGGTAGACGATTCTGATTTTTCAAAAACTAATATTCTGAATGCTGATGCAAAATTAATCACAGTTACTGGCAACTAATCAATTAATTTTTTGATTTAATTGGTTTCCACAGTTACCTGTATAAACGATATATCTATGCGGGGAAACGTTCTTTAACAATAATTCATTTCTAAACAGAATATATTTCCAGATCGATGCACGTTTCTCCAACTGTTTGCAGCTGCCAAAAAATTTAATTTTTAATAATGTCTTCAAAATAGACATTAATTTTGACAGTGATCACAAGGTTCAGAGTGATTTTCTTCCACCGACCCCTCTTTTCAGGATATAAAATAGAGAATAGTAATCCTACTGCTTGAACTTCAGTTCGCCTATTTCGCAGCTTTTCGGAGCTGCACTTGTGCATTATCTAGGTGGAAGAACATTTTATTTTTAAGCGAAATGCGTCGACAATTACTCATCACTGTCTCCGTTTAACACTCGTCATTTTTATATTGTTTATGCATATATCTATAGAGAAACAGTTACTTGTCGTCGTAGATACCCATCAGTAAACTTCTTTGGGTCGTCGATACGATGTATACGTAAATTAGTCTTATTTTTTCGCGTCAGGTAAATTTTAATATTTAGTAATTGCTCATTTCTAATAGCAAATAAAATGTTATGCCATTGTTAGTGACATTCATCACAGGTAAAAGTATTAGATTAAATAAACTTTAATAACAACAGTGTTGTATATATGTAAAAAAGTGAAAATGACAACAAACCTCGGTTTTTTACACATCTAGGTAGCTAAGTTTTCAACTTGAATAAATGGGTAAGGGCTTATTCTCTTCGTCATATAAAAACCTATCAGTAGAAATCTTTAATTCGAATGTGGACTCTCCACCCTCTAATTGAGCTACTACACAATTTTGGAATCCCTCCAACTTTAGAACGGAGGGTTATAGAAACATTCTAAAGGCCATTCTCTACTACTTTGGTCCGAAGATCATTTCTTCTGAGACAATTGGATATAGGTCAAAATGACACATCTCTGTTTAAAGCTACCATTATGACGACTTTTCGCCATTCACACAACATAGGATTGAAAATATGTTGTATTTCTGCTTTATAATTAACGTGAACCAGAGCAGCGCCGGGTACTTCTGCTAGTTCGTAATTTAAATTAATAATTATGAGATATGCCCGTCTCTTCTAAACTAATATTTTTTGGCCATTAATAAACAAAATATGGTTCACTGAACTTCCTGACGGATTTTCATAACTTGTTGATGTCCGGCCTGGTGTTAACATATTCATGCAATTAAAATTTCGAATATGTTAAGAACTTCAACTAAAATTCCATTTATTTACGCGTTTTACTGTTACACAGAAGAGTATACGACAAGTAAAATGATAAGTTCTCGAAGCCACTAACTAAAATAAATAAACAACATTTTATTTACAGTATAACACAATATTCCCAAATACACGCTTTATAATAAATAAGGATAATCTAAAGACTTCTCAGTTACACGTGTACACGGTGGTGAGGCTGTGTGAATTCATATTGTACTCTTAGAAGTGTAAAGGGGACGAATAAGGATCCGTAGTTTTGTCTCGGACGTTGAAGGAGATCAACCTGTCGACGCTGAGGAGAGCGTCCTACAGAGAAGCTTGCAAAAAGGGGAACGTTACATTCCAACCAGGAACGCTGTCAAGTTTATCAATCCTTGACACCTAGGAAGGTTATCGTTCACGGTTTAACCTTAGATTATTATAAGAACTGATTTCTTCGCCGTACCTCCGAAATATGTTAACATTTTGTTAGTTAAGTTTTTTAACTAAATTCCCAGTTTTTCATTAAACGCCCTTTAACTTCATTTCCAATCAAACCCCACCATACAATATGAAATTAGGTCCTTATTGAAACTTTGCTTTATCACACGTTTCTTAAAAGTGAATACAACATTCGTAATGCCCTTAATTGTCTTACTATGAATACAGCACAGAATGAGGCACAACATAGCTTATCCTACTTAGTAGTACTATTTAATTAAATATTTAACCCTAGGCGACACTTATTTTTAGAAATCAACTCAACAGAAATTCTGTATCCAAATTTTGATTGTCTAAATATTCACTAACACAACACTAAAATCTCTGCCTGGGTTCAACTCTTGTAGACATCTACGAAGGGGTGATAACATGGATTTTTGCTTAAAACTGAGGTAGAAAAACAGAACAAACGAAGGGGAAATATTGTATGACATCGGTTCTGAAGCCAAAAATTAACTGTCCCGGATTACAGCATATAACTTATTCCAAAAGACAGAAAAGAAACTCCAGTATATGATTGCGTGTTCTCAGGATACGTGTAACCTCAATAAATGAGTTTGTACATTGTCTTTAGAATTATTTCATGTATTTTCTGGAACATCATATGTATATTGAAAACATAGTCGACAGTCGCAATATTTGTATCTAGACCTTCCGAAAATTTATTATTTGGCGTTAGTTCTGTTGAAAAGCTAGTTTCAGGAGGAGTTTAATTTTTGTTCAAATAAAGCGTGATAATTTTTAAGAGTTGAGTTTTAGAAACACTACATTCCGCTTCCCAAAAATAACTTTTAATCGTAGAAGTCACGAGCATTAAAAGCAATTAAAATCTTGTTTTCTGTGGTTATTAAAAATAATTTCGTGCTGTGCTGTTTGCTCGGTTGCATTTAATTTCGCAGAGGATGTGTTGGATTTTCTGAGGTTATTTATAGGCTCGTTCCAGCAAGGAGGCAAAGTCATAGAGTTGCAGCTGAGGTTCCTCTACTTCCTGTAGGAAATAAATCTGGCAGTGTGTGGTGCGTCGTAATGTGGCCGCATCCTGTGTACGCAACGTCGATATGGCACACCGATGTAATATATTAGCCAAATTCCCGTCGTCCCGCTGCAGCCAATCCATCCCTGTTCAGTGAAAACCAATACGTCGGTGGGTGGGGGAACGCCACGGGAAATTGCTTAAATTTAAAGGCAGCCTGCCAAGTGGTTGTGTCGCTACAGACGTGCCCACGAATATGTCGTGGAAATATCACGAAACTAAAAGAGAAAAAATATTTCAGTTCATGACATCAAATTTTGTTACATAATATAATAAAATAACGATTCCCAAAAAGGGTAAGACGTGGAAACATTTTACCCGATTCATAGAATTCTGAAGCTATAGAATTCACTTCTACCTTGAGAATACGTTTGCAATTACATGCTGATTTTAAAAATTACTCGAATATATCTCTTGTTAAAACCTCATAATATAATCAATCAGGGTAAGTACTGTTTTACTTTTTTAAGGCACTTGTAGTTTGTTAGTCGAAGAAACGGTCATAAAATGCCATAATCCTCTTCATATGTCCAATTATAATGTTGTTCATGTCAAAGTCTAAACTATAAATGAACAAATAATTACTTTGATCAGTCTAACAATTAAAATTTCAATATTAAAAATATATTTCAACTTTAAAAATGCTGGGTACTCTATCTAATCAACTTTATTAGCACATACATTTTCATTATTTGGCACATGAAGATCAATATTCCATGTCTCGAAAGCTTTTAACTACAAAATTTTAAATAAATAAGATAAAACTATAAAGATGTTTACATACTGTGACAGTATATAGACTGGAATTGTTATTACTATAGTAAATTAATATATATTTGCCATTTTATAATTAAATTAATTTTAAAAGTAACCAACTTCCAAACGGAGCTTAAGCATAAAATGGTAATTGGTTTACATAATTCGGTGTGGACTGTTTATAAAAATGTAGTGAATTATTTATCCGATATTCTCGAGAATACCAGAATAGCGGCTAATTATGTCAACAATAACTGAAATTGTGTTCAAATAAAAAAATTGAGGCAATAACTTAACATCTATGGATGAGGAATTATTTGTACTTTTGCCAAACCGATGAGCAGGAGCATTATTCTTTGTGGACGTTTTTGTGCACTTATTTTGGTCGCTTCTGCTTCATCTCAAGCTTCCCTATTATCTTGTCTGATAATAGTTCCTTTCCGAGAAACGATAATCATCTTGTGTCTCAAACAAACATAGATCGTATTGAAGTAAAAAAATGTTACGCACCCAGGAAGCTTGGAAAGCAACCTCCTGAATGCGTGAATTAATATATTTACGAGAGAAAAAATCTTGTCAGATTCAATCATATTAAACCTGCTGTCGGCTACACTACGGCCGTTTTCATCTGAATCGATTTTTAATTCATTGATTAAAATTCATATCGATTAATAAATAGAATAGTATTTTTTAATTAAATTTATAAATCAAAGACTTTAATATTAGTAAAGGGGAATAACTAATTTAATTGTGGAAAATATTTAAAATTATAAGAACTTTCGACGCTCACGGTTGTAAAAACGTTGCGGTGACTTTGATAGAGAAACTAAATAATCAAATAAAAATTGATGAAATACAGAATTCAGAAAACATTAAAAAGGTCATGTTACTGAAGTTAATTAATTCAACAACCCTTACTGATTTATATAATGAACACTCAAAGTAGTAACAGGACTCGCTCATGCGATCAAATGAAAAAACTGAGATTTTAAATTCATAATCTATTATGCAAATTTAACTTTCTTTTGCGATCTAACAAACAGAGTTATTTTCTTTAAACAGATCAGTCTATAAATAATTTTTGGTTGTATGCCTATATTAAAAATCTTATATTTAAGTTTAACTAAATAGAGGTATATATTTCGTTCATTGCGGAGTACCAACATCACCAAAAATTAATACTGTAAGAGATTACTTTGCAGTTATATTATACTTAAGATAATCGAACTAATAAGTAAAGAAGTTAGAAACTGTGATCATATAAATAATTGACAAGGAGTTATTAGTAATTTTTCCAAACCAATGTTCTGTTTGTACGTTTTTGCGCACGATGGAGGTCGCTTCTGCTTCAACTCACAACGCAAATTGCCCAATTACTTTGTCTAATAAGAGCCCCTTTCCAAAAAACATGAAAATCATCTCATTTGTCAAAAAAACACCACTCTTCCGGTCAACAAAAAGATAATCGCACTTCTCATCTTCGTTCCTCTTAAAAACATGAAAATTGCCAGAAATACTTATTAATTCACAACAGTTTTTTTCAAACATATTCAGAAACGTTTAGCGTTGATATGGAACCGACGAACACTAAGAAATCGTCTATTTGTTCAAATTATATCTCCTATATCACACAAAACTTTACTCAGTTGGTTTATATCGTGATACTACAAGTTTTCAGAACATTTCTACAGAATAAAGTCAATTAAACGATATAAATTTCAACAAATACATCACTGGCAATGGTCAAACTAAAATTGTAATAAATGGTACCGACTCCTGTCACAGAGTATCCATGAACTTCTCTCATACTAATTTTATGTCGGTCGCGAGTTTACTGTCTTATATAAAATTATTCTTATCATCAATCGATGAAAAGCTTAGCACAGGTAATACTGCAGTAAAAAAACAAATGTGCGTTGCATCTGTCTGAAAAATCTGAATAAGGAAAACATTTATATCATTGATACGAATATTTATAGCGTTAAAAAATTTTCTTTCAATTTAGCTTACGTATAGAGATGATTAATTATTATAAATTACAATAAAGTACATGATTTAAGATAGATATATAATCCTATCTGTTTTTGAACTACTGGGGACTTAGTGCAAAAAAGTACTCTAAACACAATACACAAAATGTTTTCGTGATAATCGGCAATTTATTACTCTAAAGTATATCCAAATTGTGGGTAAAACATTAGTACTTTATGACTTTTCATATCCATTCAATATCTTGATAAATTCAAGCGAAATAAATATTCTGTGATTATTTTTTAATTCATTATGTTCTAAGTTACTAGTAAATTTAATCGGTAATTTTTTCTTTCTGTATTCTGATTCTTTTTTGTGTTTCTTTTTAGAGAATTTCTGGAGTCGTTTAACAACTTACACTGCTCAAACTTGAATTGGAAATAGTACACTCACATCTTTCCGCTTACGAATGAATCTTGGAGTTAGTTTTGCTTCGTAAAACGAATCCTTTTATACCTAGAAGTTTTATTTCAGATTGTTGAAAATAATTCTGTCCGGAAGTAGAGCGATTTTGCACCATTCCAAGAGCTGCAAGGTTGTAGCTGGATCTGCATTCTTTAACGAGTACGAGAGACGCCCTGTAGAGGCTAAGTGATTTGAAAGCGCTTCTTGAGGATCACCAATCGAGAGTGAGAGTGAGACTGGGAGACGACGAAAATCAAGCACTGGATTTGCACAGCCCAACCGGAGTGTGGGGCAGGCGCTTCAAATAATGGAGACACTGGTTTTCTCAGAACTCAAGGAACGAATGTATTATCGCTGGCTTTCCCGGCAAAAGTACACTTCTCTTGAGAAAATAAATATCATTATTGGCTTAGTACCATGTTATAAGTTATATTACTCTAAAATTATATAATTTCCTGCAGCTTTAAAATAAGCAACGTTTTTGAAATGCGTGTCTATTATTATATAATTACATATCTTTTCAAAGTAAATAAATTATTGTTGTATTAAATTAAAATTTAAGAAAATACTGCCTCATAATTCAAAATTAATTTATAGTAAAAATTATTTTAAAAAGTGTTACATGCTTTCTTCAAAGTCTGCCGCAAACCTCGGAAATTGCAGTTCCTATTATCTTGTATTTAGTTCATGAATGAGCTTAATTTCATCATGAAGTATAAAACTATAAAATATTATATACCATTTTCTTCCATACCTCTTCGTCAAAAATACTGTGAGCAGAAATTTCAATTCAAAAGAAACAAGATTTTGTATACTCTTCTTCTTCCTTGGCTCTTCGGTCCATTCAGGGCCTTTGTCTATCGGGTCGACTGTGGACTGTCATCTCACATGACATATTCTGAATTTGGAGTTATACATGGTCAGCGTATACACTCTACAGCAGTCGTAATCTCACTCTTCGTGACCATGACGTCACAAACAACAAGGTTCATGCCAGGATTCGAACTTGGGACCTATTTGCTGTGAGGCAACGAGGCTAGCCACTAGACCACAGGAGGTCAGCTTAGTATATATTTACTGGCTCTTAAATATCAAGATTGGTGGAAGATTGGAAAATTTTTAATTTTAACTCTTAATCAAGGTGTTTCGAAATAACATTTCAGGGAAGAATGAGTTACATTAAAAACTGACCCTTTTTTAAAATAAAATATCTTTTTCTGGCTACAAATTATTAGTATTCAACAGTCTAGAAGATAATCATTTTAACCCCAAACTGAATTCTTTATCATACTTATTTTTGAACTAATAACAAGTTTTCTTCATGAGACACAATTTATGAAATAACCATTAATTCAGAGTTGAGTCAAAACGGCGCGTTGTGACGAGGAACGGTGTATTCGTGGCTCCCATCGATTTCGGATAACTTAAAATTTATATTGCATCGGATCTCACCCGGAACTTCCACCTAATAAGCTCTCGGATTTTGTGTCAAATTTCCGATACATCTATAAAATCTATTCACGCCCACAGAAGCGTCTTTGTTGGCTTAGTTTTATTAGGAGAAAAGATAATGAATTTTTTATATTGTAAAGAAAATCGGAATATATTAATAATAAAATATGTCGTAACAGAGATAGAGTTTATGAACGTATTTTCTATGAATAACGTGAGAAATAAAAGTTTAGTGTTATCCTCGACCTCTTCACTGCCCTAACAAGCAATAACAGTCGGAGGCTATTAAGAAGAAGCTGTAATTCTTAAACTGATGACCCATTTCGTCTGCTAAGTATGGCACCAAACCACGTGCTCGAAAATATAACTCGTAATTTTTATGATGGCCTGCGTCATTAATGTGCAACCCAATCACCGACCATAGTCAATCACCTAAAAGGGTGCTGGTGGCCGTGGCATAGGCTAGACCACGTCAATATGCCAGCAGTCCCAGCAGTCGCGGCCACGAACCACTAAAGTTTTGATGGCGGCACTCACTTTCCCAGGTAATAGTCGTAGAATTCCAGATGGATGCTGAGGTCAGGTGGCTGTTGTTCGGTTGACGACGTTCTCCTTCACAATCGATAACCTTCATCTTTAGTGCACGGATCCTTGACATTAATATCTCCATTTCCTGGATTACGAAAACAAATAATTCCACAATCACACTTTCACTTAGATATATAATTCCAGGAGACTAATAAACACAATAATCTAAATTATGAAAATAAACATAATAGTATGTTTACCTATTAATCGTAAACTTAACCCATCAAACTTTCCAAATTATTATTTTTCTATTTGTGCTATAGATTCTGTTTATTCTGCCATATCGTAAGCAATAGGTTTGACAATATGTACATTTCCGTTAACAGTTAAGCGTAACTTCAGGTAACTAATCAAAATATTAAACAATTATAAAAAATTTGAACACGTATTTAAAGCTTAATACTAAACAGACATTTCGACCAGCACTTGTGATCCTTGCAATATTTATAAAAAACTGAAATAATAATAACAAAAATAGATCAAGCAAAGAATAACCAGTAAATACAACTAATAGAAACAATTTAATAAAGTATCATACAATTTATAATAATAATACTTTTATTGCAGCTAAATGGCCATATACAAAAAAAAAAGGTACAATTAAAAAGGTGAGATTTACATCTGGTTTGCATATTCTGTAATTGATTTTTTTCTATTGCTACAGAGTTCTATGTGGTAGCGTTCGCACTGTTTCCCGCATAGTTCGCACTTGCACGATTTTGATGGCTCATGGAATGCAGTGTTATTACATACTTTATGGTGGAAGCCATGTACTGCCATTCTTGTTACCACGTGTCTGATCTCGAAGCAAGTTGTTGTCCATTTCCGGTCTATCATGGCCCCTGTCCCATAAAATTCCGGGGGTATTTCTTCCCTTTTTCTTTTCAGCGATGCTAGTAAAGATTTCGTTGTGTCACGTTTTATATTAATAGAAAATTTAATATATTTAATACATAAAATTTCATAAATTATCTCTTCCTCAAATTTATTCCCTTATCTGAAATAATAGCGTTATCAACACGAAACGAATTGTTTTGTTCCAGACATTGTTAAGTAATAGGTGATTATTAATTGTAAGGAAAATTAAGATAAGCCTTATATTAATGAAATATTATTTTAAAGATTGTTTAGTCTGTTCAATGTAGTAGTAACAACGATTATTACAGTAAATTTCATAAACAACAGTATGGCAATCAAAATAATTGAGAAGATCTTTATGAATTTTACTATCGTAAAATTAAGAGACATTGAACTCTTTAAATAACACTTCAAATTTAGTATAAAGTTGATCATAAAACAATGTAATTATTTGAAGTAGATTTTTGAACCCGATTATTTTCATTATTTGTATAAATAAAGTTTTTCAATAAGGGCTAGTGAATGTTAATATGTTGAAATGGAATAAAACTAGCTATGCTTGATTATTAACGAAATTCTTCCTTATTTGAAAGGTTCATGCATCCATTTTCAATTAAAAATTAATTTCATTTATACTTCACACAAAACTTGTTTTATTCCATTTCAACACCGATCAGCTTTTATTGAGAACCCCTATATAACCAATTCCGATGTTAATGAATTTTACAATGAAATGAACAGGATAATAATTGACACACAGTATTTTGGAATTACATAATTAAGATTCTCAGAATAATAAAAAAATCAGGCAGTAATAAAGCTTTGTCAACAAGATTAAATGCCATTATTAAATAGTTATAAATTTTTGTTCAAATTTTTTATATAATTGTCTGTTATACGCGTCGTAGTTTTTCAAATTTCACTATACATTTATATTTTGTCAGGTTTATCACGTGCGTTTTTTTGAAAACATATCGTACGTATTATAATTTATTCCAACAGAAATTGTGCTCATCATCATTTATACACATTGTATTTAAATCTTGTTACAATTTTTGTTTCATCAGTCGTATGCGTGATAGACATTAGATATTGTCGTCATTTAACCTCAATTGTTTTTAATCGTGTTTGAAAAACGCCAATTTTAATAATTTCGTCGTGATGTTATAAACTTGGTAGAACTGTGACGTATATTTGATTATTATGCTATATTAATGTAAAAGTGCAAATATGTGTTAGACAATATGTTACTTTCCATTCAAATTAAAAACCTTTAAATATATTGTGTGTTTACAGGCTCACGGCGATCAATTACGGGAATACACAGATCTCACCAATAAAAATATTGTGCAATAAGTCCAGTCTAAAATGCTACGCTCCATCACAAACACACCATGTTTTGTGCGGTACAATGATCTGTATATAACATATATTTCCTAATGAAACGAAGAGACACTCAGAGGTCCACTTCGATCATATCGAATCGAATAAAAATGAACTGGTAGCAGGAATAATTATTCCTCAGAGCACTCAGTGGCCTATGGTCCTAAGTCAGAGATGCACAAAATGGACTAAATAAACCAAATATACCAAGGGTAGGGAAACAGAAATGAAATAAAATTGTATAATTTATAAGTATTATAATTGTTTAAAACGTATAAATTCAAGAAATGTTTGTTAAAAACGTTAAAACATTTTAATTTATTTATTGAAAATCGATCTAATTAGATGGATAGAGAATGTCGAAAAGATTTTTAATATGTATACAGAGGGATACTGACCGAGGTGTTGTTGACATACATTAAATGTGATAGGGTAAGAAAGCAAATAGTACCTAACATTTTTTTAAATAATTCTTAGAATACATATGTATCCCCCATTAAAAGAACGTATCTAACATTTTTATTATTATAATTTCTAAATTTATATTTTAAATATACGTAATTATTTGTGTTTCCTTATAATATGTATCAAGAGAACGGATGCATATGGCCAAATAAGGCCTAAAGCGTCCAATAAATCATTCCATATGCCAGTGATCGAATAATATCAACATTAATCCAAAAACGGCCAGGAAAACCTAGCGCTGTAGTACATTATAAATTAATAGTCAAGGAAACATTTATTAAAACTAATTTTAATGACTTTCTCTTTTAATATTTATCTTAGTATTTTCAAAATATTCAATGACTATTTAAGTTTTAACTTTCCCGTTCCTACTTAAATATCTATAATAGTAATTAGAAGTATCTTAAATCAGTTCGCAACATGTCCGTCGGTCCTACAGCGCACGACATACAATTACTATTCCATTATGCTATTCTTGTGTGTTATTTGATGCTGTCCCGGCACACAGTAACGTTCTCGTTGGAGAAGTTTACAGTAAGTTAAGTGCTACATTACGAGTGGTTCTCGCGCCGCTGCGCCGCAACTTCCGGAAGGTTTTTTTTTTGCCACACAAAATACTCCAAAAAGATGTTCTTGATGAGCATCCTCAGATATTCACCCAGATGAATTCAATTAAGGAAATGTATTAGCCCTTGTAAAATAAAGTTATGGATACTCCAAATGAATAAAATGACAACTTTGAACAGGCCGTTTGAACGTCATATAAAGTCCGGTTTCTTATTTCCTCTTAAATTGCAAAATATTTATTTTTAGGAAAACACGCTGGTATATAATATATTTAAATACTTCAAGTGTCTTTCTTTACTTACGATACGCATGAAATGGTTTAAATTAATATTTTTGGTTAGCTAATTGCGTCATTTTCAATAATATGCCATTCTGAAGTGAAAATATTATAGTTAAACGACTTTTAGACGACGATCCGTGCTATCTTCATCAGGTAAAGTGCCGATGCCGACTTGTGTTCAAGACAATGAGATACACCGGGAAAGCCTTCATTTGATAGTAATAAAATTGAATGTTATCTGCCTCGTTCCTTCCTTTTATGTGCCTCGTGTGAGTTCTATGTGAGTTATAAAACTTTTTTTCATACTTATTTACTTCCTACGATATATTATTAATTAAATACAATTTTCATTCATTTTACTGAAAAAATGTTTCAACTTTTATCGCCATATATATCCATAATATTGACTTTTACGTGAATGAAGCGAGTGTTACAAAGTACATTATATTATACGTTCCGTATACAAATTTTAACGCACGAAGCAATTACGAGCAAATTTTTTAAACGTGTTCCTTACATCACTGAACTAAACACTGTGGGCGTGTGACACGATTACCAGCACAAGGGCGAGAGCGGATGGAGGGTGTTAAATTTTGAAACATTAAAAATCGGCCAATATGCGTGGATAGTAAATATGTTTTGGGATCTCGGTGGTTGATATTCTTTTTCTATAATTTCAATCGCACTCGGTATGGGAGAGAAGCAGCCATAGCGATTAATTGGCGAAGTTTCATTACGTAAATACTACCCGAAAATTACCGAGATTGGCGGTGCTTCCGTGGTTATGGAATTCTCTGTATTAATTCATTAACTTTTTGTAGTAGTGGATTAGGAGTCGGGGTGGAAATTTGGTGACACAAAATTACTCATGTAAACTAAGAAGCATAGAAAAATTTCTACCAAACATTGGACATGCTTCTTAGTATCCAGAAACAAACGCTGCTTGGGTGATATATGTCATGGCTGTATCGGGCTAATACAAATTCCCCGGCAACGCCAGGCACCCGGCTAGTAGTAATACATAAATAATTTTTCAATCAAACTAATACGTTTTTCAAAATTTTTATTAAAATCGCTTGTTGGTGTTTTGTTACTGTGTGACAACCATATGACATTTTCAAACACGTGAAAACACCGAAAGAACATAAAAGAAGCGATCTAATGATAATTTGAGCATTTTGTAGCGAAGAATTAGTTCATAAGGAGTAAAAATTTTATAAAATATTGAGTGTAAGGGAAGGTAAGTTGTTTAAATTATAATCAAATCGATGCTAGTTTTCTTAATAAACGGTTAACGTATTTTAATATATGTTTAGTAATAAACTGAGACATTTCAAACTTACAATAATTTAATAATAAAATAATTTTATCTGTCTCCACCTCATCTAAATATCCGCCAGGGATTTACGTAACGCTGTAATATAGTGTTATGATTGCTGTTGCACGTTCTCTTGCACTTAAACACGGTGAATTTAGCAAATGAATTTAGTCCTTAATCTCATTGGACGTCTCACATAACGGAAGTAATGAGTTAATCCATTCAGTCCCTGCCTTCATTACATCCATAATTAAGAGCAGCTTCCGTCTGAAGGATTTCAGACCCTCGTGACCACGACAGATCGGAACAACGCAGGAGTTAGTTATAACAATTTTAACTACGGAGATGAAAATATGAAATTAACATTAAGGAAAAGCGTAGAACTGTGTAAATATTCTACTGTAATGGTGGAAATACTCCTATGAAGTAATGTAGATATTGAATTATTCACATCTTCTTAAATTAATCAAACCTAACAGAATCTCTGTATAATATTCATTGTATGATTATTCAAATTAACTTAAATATGTTACAGCGTGGTTTAATGAAACTTTCTCAATACTGTACTTGAAAACTAACAATGGTATTCAAAAATAGTGTTTAATTAAGTGAAGAAGTGAAGAAGTCGTCAATTACCAAAATAAGCTTTCAAACGGGAAACTGAAGCAACATTGTTTCATTAAATTAAAAGCATACAGATGATTAACGTATTCAATAAAAAAATTGAAAAAAGTACCAATATTCATATTTCAGAAATCATACGTTAGGTAATATTTTTATTTACGCTGTACTGTGACCAATTAAATTGAATTTGCAAACCGAAATATAAATTTCTGTTACAGATACGATTTCAAATGTCTTTTTAATAAGTCAGTTTTTATTATGTATTTATTTATAGGACATAGATCTTTTAAACTTTCTCAGACCTTATATATAAAAGAAAAGGAGAGATTGTATGAATACAAGTGTATGTATACATATGTTTCTGCATTAATTTGATAAAAATTAGAATGAAAATAAACTTTCATCACATATTAAAACATTTTTTAATTCAAATTCGTAACAATAATCAAAGATCCCTCTTCAAAATCTTTTAGCTGTTACCCTATTACATTTTGAACAGCCTTTTCCATTTCCAGTAGGAAGACAGGTGTATATAAATATCAACTATTCACTTTATCTCCACAATAGGTAATATCATCTTATCGATATTAAAATTTTGTTTCCTTTAACTGACAAATCATGTAACTGTATCACATTCTATGCTCAGAATTATGCTTCTCTTACTCACATAAGTTACAGGAAGGAAACCCTTAATGAGTCCTCCAATTTCTAGACAGTTTAAAGAAACTTTAACTCTCCCCGTCAAAATACAGGAGCTTTCGGCATTATATTCATCTATAGATACATTAAAAACGGTCAACTTACTGTTTTTGAAAGAAGTTGAAGTTATACTATCTTCATATTTGTACGGTTTGTAATTTTATTTCTTAAAATATTTCCCTAAATATTCGCGTCTACAAACGTTTATACTTCTTCCCTTTTAGCGAAAATTTTTCAATCCTAACATAGCTCTTTAATTCAAAAATTTAATCTGCAATAAAAATTTGGGAGATTTGATTAATATTTATAGGAAGTTTTTTCTACGCAACTCCTATATATAGATACTGACAGATTACACTTAATACATTATCTGAAAAAATATTCAATACCTGTTTTAGTATTTTACTCTCGCAAAGCATTTCTCCAAATATTCAGGGATATTGTGTATATCCTGTATTCATATGATCAAGAGAAGGGTAGGTTAATAGGCCACGTTTTGAGACACGAAGTCTTGTAAAATTAGCATTAGAGGGACGTGTGTGGGGTAAGAACAGAAGAGGGAGAACATGGATGAAATACGCTAAGCTGATTATGGAGTATGTTAGCATGGAGGGTTGCATCAGACCATTCTAAGGGCGGATTTCTACAACAACAAACAACATGTACTTACAGATTATTTCCAAAATAATTTACTAACTTAATCTAAAGAAACTTTTCTATCTGTTAATTGAAGCTGTTTATTAAAAACTTCTGTCTTAGTAATTCATTATATTTCTTTTTCAGGTTGGTGTGAAACTCCTTATTGTCATGGCCGTGATGCAGTGGTGGTAAGGTTGCATTTCCCTTGAGATATATTTGCCGTTTGCCGCGTGTTCAGGTCCTTGTTTTCGTAGCTTGAGATGAGGTCTCCAAGGTTGTGGAAGGAGGCAGTCTGGGAGTAATAATGGACATCCATCAGGCTGCGTGGAAAGCTTTGTGACAGCGGAATATACTGCTGCCGTGTATTAAGACAGCGTACGTGACTCTGACGTTCCCCTAGGCAAGTCACTTATAAAGTCCTTTGGCGTCTGCTACCGACTCCTGCAAAATTTATGAACATATAAAAATGCTACCTTGGTACACTAAGTGACGGGATCCTTATAATATGCACACCGAGAAAACTACCTTTCCCGCAGCAAACGAGGAGATAAATCATTCTTGACTTCTCATCGGCTTAGACGAAGAATTTATGTGACGTGTAAAAGTCTCCAGGTATTTTTTGGTAATCGACTGGCTTCCAATAGTCACCATGCAGAGTAAATGGTCCATTAATGTATCGATGAATATATTTTAATTTTTCCTGAACCGCTTGCTAAAGAATTTTCTATAATTATTAACAACAATATTTCTAATTTTGACAAGGGGTTTATTATTTTGACAACAAATCGAAAACGAGCTCAATTATTTTCTGAAATTTTGTGCTATAGGAGAATGCTGAAAATGAGATAGGTGGATAGAATCCCTAACGAGTAAGTTATAAACAGAATAGAGGAAGAGCGAACAATATGGAGGACGTTGACCAAGAGAAGGAATAGATTAAGAGCCCACGTTTTAAGATATGAGGGTCTTGTAAAATTATCATTAGAGGGAAGTGTGTGGGGTAAGAAGATACGCCTTGGTGATATCAAAATTAACAAGTTTTGATGGAACTCGATGATTGCGCAACATCATGGGCGAATGGTACTTTCTAAAAGCAAATTGTTTAGAATATAAATATTGTTGATGTTTAGATACCAGTTGATACGGTTTGCTACTGTTTTTTCCTACTATTTTTGGGATATTGGAGTTTAGAGCAATTGGCCTATGCTAGTTTTTTTACTCCCTGCTTTGAGGATTGGCATTACGGTAGATCTTTTCCAATTACCAGGTATTTTATGGTTTAGCCATAAGGAAGGATGTAGGATGTGCTAGTTATGCAGGATTGAAAAGGCTTGCGCAAGATAGGTTAGCAGGCAGGGTTGCATTAAACCAGTCTCAGAACTGAATACCACAACAACAACTATTATTTCTCTTTATATCATTACTCATCCTTCTGATAACTCTAGTATAAATATTATCGGAAGTATCTACATATTTAACAAAATTTCCGCTTTCTATTTAATTTATGCTTTAATATAAAGAACAGAATGGGTACTCAGTATTCGTAATTATTATTTTTATTTTTCCTTAATAATATATTCTACTAAGTATTAAATTAAACGCTGACGGATGTCATGCGGCTGGTATGATTCTATTTATCAATACACTTTGCTGTTGGACGCACTGAATCGGTTGTGAACGAAAATTATAAGTAAAAATATAGTTATGAAGTGAAAATTATTAACGCCATTTAAATGTAATAATATTCGTAAATAATTATAAAAATAAGTTTTTATTTAAATGTTTCCAAATTAGTTTTATAAATCACTATTTTATGAATAAAATTTCGTTGAATAAAATGCAAGTATAGAAATTATTTTTATTAGTTCATAATAAAATAATATTTAATTACGTGAAGTTTGTATCTTCCCTTTTAAAGTGTTTTACTGTTATGTGCAGCAACAGGTAAACCAAATACATGAATTACAACTGAAAATTTTATTCGAATGTTCGATTTAGGTAATAAAAGTTAAGAAAAAATATTGTATAATACTGAAGAAACATTTTAAGGATTATATAATGTTTAAATTTTAAGATATATATGAAATTGTATTTAACTGGTACTCCATAATACAGTCGTCCAAAGGAGAAAGGCAACAAGTATAAACATTGCTTTTGAGAAATCAAGGAATAAAGGTTTTTTGAGCTTCGATATTTACATAAACTCCTCATTTCTTTTAAAAATGAATTTATCCGTACCAAAATATTATGAATTTATACCATAAATATTTTCAAAGGTCTAATTTTTTTACTTTCTGCCTTTCTACTTCGGACGAAAAATACTATAATTCAGTAAAATATATATAACAGATTCCTAATATAGCAACTCATAACTATTTTAATATATATTTAATTAATTTTGTGATTTCAATAACAAGAATTTAGAAAGTACAAAATAATTTTATATTTTTTATATTTTATAATTAATCTATAATTATATATATATATATATATAATTTTTTTGATTTTTACTATATACACAAAATATCATCATTACTTTATATTTCTGTATATAATTTTAAATTCAAAGAAATAGGCGTTACAGGACTTGAAATAAGAGCTCCATAGTCCTCTCGAAGCTCTCGGTTCAGGCTGAACTTTACAACAGTGCAATTGTCTGGAACCTTGCTCGGTCAGCCTCTTAAAGACAAATGGGCAGCTTCATGATTGAGGAGTATCGGTCTACGGAAGTAGCCCAGAATGTGCGCAAGTTTTCCCCACCGTAATCTGGAAGAAATCGACCAAGTTACTCAAGAAAATCAGTGAACTTTTAGGGTTATCAATCCTTCAAAGCAGGCAGGATACGATCCTCCATCTACCACTACTTTGTTACATCCCTTTTTTTTCAAATTTACTGCTACATGCATTCTTCAGCAAAACATTCACTATTGTTCTTTACATACGTTCCTTACATAAGCATTACACTTCTGTTTTACAACACACAAAGCAGCCAAAATTTCCATGTTTATTAATTTTTAACAAAATTTACTCTAAGCACTCTTGATAGCAGAATTAAAATTTTAATGTAACGCGGAAAAATATTATTTTTTATGCTTATACCTAGATAGTTTATACATTTCATTCACGTAGTGTAGTCTCGATTCTGAAAAATAACGTATTTGATTTGTATTCACATAGTAGTTCAAGATGTTTTAATCCTTTTTCTTTTTATTACTGGTATAATGAATCCTATTTGGATTCTGGCCTACATATACTGGACTAAATAAATTTTCGTACATCTCATACTTGTTATGAAAGATCGCCAAATATAGACCACAACCGCTTTTGTAAAGTCATTCTTTTGACGATACACATTTTCCTTTACTCTAATAAATCCGTCTGTATTTACAACTAAAATAATACCGCACCGTTCTCAGGGTAATACCAATTCTGGAAACGTGCTTAATATACACTCATACAAAAACTTTACCAACATTTAGCCATTGAAAATGCGCGGGCTTCTCAATCCGAGGCTCGGTACAGAATTGCGTGTTCCTGGTGATTTAAATAAACAGGTTGAACTGTACGTATGGTTCTTAAGTGAAGCATGAATGGTGCATTAGACTTTATACAACCAACTAAATTAATAATCGAGGAACATTCACTGCTACTCAGCCATAAAATTATATTTAATAAGGCCAAGATTTTGGAAGATAATAATAAGTAATAGGGGTCTGTTAAACTGTTAGTAAAAACATGGCAACCTGCTTTTTCCCGTATTCATAGTTTTTTATCCTTTTAATGCTGGGATTGATAGTTAATTTTTAAACCCTGTGTACACCGGGCTTATTTAGCCAGGTGGTTAATAATTTTTGAAGGAGCATTGTTTCTGACGTTTGAGGGGAAAGGTAAACTAAAACCCCTACTTTTGAAAATCATTAGGACGTATTACTAATTATATATCTAGATATAGGGTCAGTTTTATTTTATAATAGAAGAGTTATGTTCTTATGATTTTTGTATCTGTCTTCGCTTTTATTTATATTACCTTCTATGTTTTTTTTAAATTTTGGATAGATTTTCCTAGCTTTCCTTAGATAGTTAAAGTATTTCCTTATGAGACTGCTTATTTCTTATATAATATAATTTAGGCCAGCGTCTTCATGTAGGACAGACATTTTTATCCTTATGACTCACCTTAGGCATCAGTTTTGTTTTCTTTGAAGATACGTAAGGATAGGTCTAAACTTGGTTTTTCTTATTGTGATTTTATGCGTCATACTCAAGTGTTTAACTCTTATAATGTGGTAGAGAATGCCAACTATTCTTATAGCTTTCTTTGTATTACGGATGTGTTGGTTAAATATAACTTTGTCTAGGAGAACCCTAAGGTATTTGCAAAAGTTTTCCATCTATTACATTGTCTTCAATTGTTAAATATTGGGACCTACCTCTTGTTTTTACGTCTGGAAAACAGCATGGCTTGGTATTTATGATTATTAAGTTTCATACGTTATTTACACCATAACATCATTTAATAAATAATGAACTTGGAACGTATTTGAAGTAGTTCTCTATGCTAGTGAATAAAGCAGTATCGTCTGAAAATTGCAGGGTGCGAACGTTTTCGGTTTTGAGAAGATCGTTTATGAAGATGTTGAATAAGGTGTGCGCTAAGAACGAACCCTGAGGTATTCCATTGGTAAACGTCCATGTGATCGAGTGACTGCCTGTAATGTTTACTCAAAATTACCTGAATCATTATTCCGTTTCTTCGGGAATTCCATCGTCTGAGTAAAAATGAGAGACGAAAATGAGAGCGAATAGATGAGAAGTGAACTACAGAGAAAGATATCAGAGAAGAAAAACCAAACAAACGGAAGAACCTGAATAATGATATTAACTCACCATTGTTAACAAACTTCAAACCCAGGTTCGTAGGACATGTTACCTACTTTTTATTAATAGTGTCAGATTTTGGGTAGATTGAATTATTCCATTTTATGAGTACGTTTACTATGCTTGCCATTATCATAAGCTTTCTCAAGGACAAGAAAAAGGCTGCTGATATTCTGAAATGATGTTTATAATGTCTCCATCCTTTTCTTAGGTTCATTGGATGGTAGTTTATTATAATAAAGAAGGTAGTAAGAGCCCTAGCTTACGGCATCACGTTGTCACCGGAGTAACGTAGAATAAACAACGTAGGAGAAGAATTCACCACTTCCCTATAAACAGAATTACACACACATAAATCGGCGCCAGTATATGATACCGCATTTAAACGTTGCATTGTATATATCACACACTGTTAGAAGCCACAGAAGTGTTACAACGATATCTACATTTGTGAATTATTTTATTATTTTTTTAACTGACAACAGCAATCGGGGTTTCATCAAATTTTCCTTTGAACTAAATGGACGGTTTGCTTACAAACCCCAAGACGCATTTGAAACGAACAGTACAGGACACGCTTTTGTTTTATTTTTTTCACCATTTATTTGTTCTTTAGTTTTAATAAAACAATTTCAATGTCTATGTAATTATAATAATATTAAGATAAGCCACTATAGCAACAGACAACGTCAATAGATTAGTTAACACAAAAAATATACAATTATAGGTTCTACAAAAATATTTATAAATATAGATAAAAATATTATAGAAAGCATAAGAGTCGTAGAAATATATGTTTATAGCACAATAGCAACTTAAAAATATTCTCTAATGTCATAAAATGGATTAAATAGCAAATACTAATATAATTAATATTTATACACTTCCAAAGAAATATTATGGTGTTGCAAACACAATGGAAGTTAATTAAACAGATTTAGATAACCTGTGGTGTTGTGTATAATTTTTTTTATTGTTTCTAGTATTGTAATTACATCCATCCTACATTTCAATTCTAGTAACTTCTTTTTTTACAGATAACAAGACTGAGTAAATATATAGATTAATTACTGTCATAATTTTACACTGAACAAATAAACGTTTAGAATGTGATTTATAGGATTATCCTGTTATTACTCTAATTACTATCTTCTACAATATTAAAACATAACTACAGTTACCCCATAGTAAACTACCAAAAAAAGTAAAATAGGAATATCTTAAATAATTATGAGGTACACAGTTCTTAAGACTCCTTAATAAATAAATTACTCTAGCTAATTTACTACTAATATAACTTATGTGTTGGTTCCAATTTAACTTGTGATCGATGTATACACCTAAGAATTGAACACTAACAGAATCATCATCCCTTAAACTAAACACTACTTATTGAGTCTCGTTTTCTTTCAACAAAAATCAATTTAGAGAACGTAGATTTTCCCAGCAAAGATGCTGGATGAAGAGTTCTCGGGATTCCATTCGGGTGATGTCGTTTGTAGTCCACAACGTTTCTATGGCTGACACCGCCGTCTTCTTCACCGCCATCACTTCACCTGAATGGCGGTGTCAGCCATAGAAACGTTGTGGACTACAAACGACATCACCCGACTGGAATCCCGAGAACTCTTCATCCAAAAATCAATTTGCTTTAAACCATATTGATGCTTGAGATATTGTACTATCTACAGTTATTTTGAGGTTTTTAAAATCATTACTATGGTTTAAGAAAGTTGTCATCTGCATATAATACTGTATGGGTTTTTTATGACATGAAAGGTCATTAATCATTACAAGGAATAGAAAAGAATGTGATCCGTTTGACGAGGATAATTTATTTTGGATACGAAAAGAGCCGATTTAGTTTTAAAAATAAACAATAATACATTAATGAACAAAGTGCGCAATTTAATATTTACAAAACTATTTAAAGAAAAGCCTTTAGGCACTGTGCGAGATTGTGACGCTAGCTAAAATTCCCCCAAATCGCAAAATCAAAATACGATAGAATTGAGCTGCAGAGAAAGATGAGAACTGTTTCAATTATCAGCAGAGAAAACCTATCGTAAGTAATTTGTCATTGTTTTTGCCGTTGTGACGTTACAAAACTTGCGAAACGTTGAACAGGCACAAGTCGCAAACAGGACGCAACTTCACTATTTTGAATAGATCCTGGAGTTGTCCATTATACACCGTAAGTTTCTATACACTTTATAAACAATATTTTCGGGTTTAACCTTCCCTTTGCTGTAATTATGTTTGTACAACAGATTCTCAGTATTGGAATTCTTACATTTAGTTAGTCACCAGCGTCTTCAAGATTATTCTTATTCTACGCAGTAACTTGCAGTAACTTAGTCTTTTAATGTCTCATCCGATCGTTTGATCTTGTCCAAGTACAATTGTATCAATGCCCGCTGCTTTTTTCCAACACGATTCATTCCATATTTTTCGCTATCAAATCCCTATTGCGGTAAATCGTGCAGTTCTAGAATGTTTTGTTATTTACTGATGTTTCTCAGTTTTTCCAATGCAAATGAATGTTATATATTTGATTTAACATGCCCATAACCCAAGCTTTATGCATACTGAAAATTACAAATTTTTGTATTGTGTGTTTATTTATGTTGTTTACTACTAATGAATTGTACCTGAAGTATTGAATTTTTCCTTTCAAGAATATTTTTATATACATCTTAGTAGAACTCATGTGTCAGACGTCGTAGCAAAGTGAGATATAATTCGAGTTGCGAATCACGGCCCCACTCTAAAACTGAATCTGCGTTACAAGTAAAATTTGTTAGCAAGCATGGAACTATGCATTTCATCATAACCCGCGAATAGTTCCGCCAGATGTGTGTAGGATGAGAGCACTGGCAATTGTGTGCGTTGAATGTCTGCGCTTGGCCGGGCTGAGACGTACCATGTCGCATTGTTAGCGATGTCGAACATGTCCGGTAAATGACAGCGCAAACATGACCAGAGTGATTGGCTCTGTCATGTATGTATGCGACAGGGGATTGGGATTCGGAGTGGACATCCAGGGCTTTAATAGATTCCATAATTTCCAAGCGAAGGGTAGCTGTCTTGGCTTTATCGGATTATTATTACATGCCAAAATGGTTGATATTAATCTGATTTGCAATCAGAAATATTCCGTCCCTGGTTTCCCAAATATTTTGTTTACTAAATAATCTGAAATATTTTCAAGGAAACAACTAAAAGTCTACACTACACTTTGTTCATTCTTATTGAAGTATAGAAACTATTTTCCCCGCATTCTAACTTGAACTGAGACCACGGGACTATACCGTGCGCTTAGACGAAATTTCTCTTGGGATAAACACTTGCGTAAGTTTTATCCTGCTGCATGCGGGATTCAATTCCGGTGCTCAAAATACGCGTCGAGAAGAATGCTAAAACGGTAGTCGTCTTATTTAAAATACTTAAAAGAGTTTCAAGTGCCATCGTCTGTAATTATTGTAAATTAAGCTTTCATTAAATGGCAATGCAAATTTTGTACAAAACTTTCACTCATTTGCATTAACTCAGCTCACTTCCACCCCTTGGTGAACAGCGCACTTCATAATTGTGCCAATATTCTTGCAACTTTTGCCTGTTTTACAATCCAGAGGCTATTTTCTTTCTTTTTTAAAAAAGTGGACGAATTTTGAGAGGCGTATAACTTATACAGTATATAACATTTGCTCAAGGGGCGCTGGAGATTTATCATTAGTCGGAGTTTCAGATTCTAACGAGCTCTTCAATGAGTTATCGCGGTAGTAAGGATTACATTTTGTGCGTCGGTGATTATCCGAAAAAATAACACAAATGCTAATTTATATTTTAATAATTTTAACAACCATCGCCACATAAAAAAGGGAAAAAACGTTACTCTTGTTTTTCTTTGGATTTAATTATGATTATTAACTTTTACCACTTCGGCAGTGTATGAAATATCGCTGTACACAACGAAATTATCGTAAAACATGGCTCCTTTAAAATAATCACACACAACTTCCTCATATCACTGAATTATAAATAAGTGGTATAAACGCATTTCAAAAATTAAAAACAATGTATGAAGTCGAGTAACAGCTTGGTATTACTCATTATATACTGTATCACGCGCACACAAACACGATTGTTATGCAATGGATACGTTAAATATGATTCAGATTAGAATTTTAATTTATATCGAGTAAATAAGTTAATAAGCTAATTATATCCTAAACTGCAATACATTTTTAATATTTTATTTCTGAATTAGATTTAAAATGGGATGATTCATAAAATTTATTGTAATTGATCAGAGAATATAGCTGCCAAAAGTACAACGGAATACATAATTTACTATTTAACAATTTCGTCGTTAATTATGATATGCTTATTTAATTTCAATAAAATTTGGACGGTTTTGTTAGGCTATATTGGCGATATTAATTTTAAAGCGTAAATTTTACGCAGTTAAATTTTAAAACGGAAAAAAACTGAATAAATATTCAAATTGATTAGTCCTAGTACTAATAGAAAAGTTATATAACATGTAAATATAAAACTATAAAACCAGTCACAACAATTCATTTCCTTGCGAGCATGTGACGTTACCTTTGGTTAACAAATGTTTTATAGTTAATTTTTTAAACGTCACATAATATCGCAGAAAGTTATATTTCATTGCATGAAACTCCTTGTATCTTACTCATTGGTTAGCTGAGTAGTATATCTTTGGTCATATATTGAGATAAGAGCTCGCTGTCCATTGTTGCAGTTGTGTATTTTTTCTCGCAGGCGCTTCACCCCAGAATGATCGCGGGGATTATGTCGCGAATGCCTCGCAGTCTCTCTGATTTTTTATCAAGTTCTCACATGCCGAAACACATTCACCTATTTTAGGGGGTATATGTACTGGGGTCGAAGAACTTAGGCATTTGGCAAGAGTTGTCCACTGATCCCATTGGATCAGTCGGTCAACTGCCTCCTAAAACTGATGGAGACACGGAGAAGACAATGCTGCGACCCCACAGCAAACTCTTCTCCCGTCATTCGGAAGGGCGTGAGAATAGTACCCAATGCCCGACCTACCTGATGCAGGTTTTCTAGGGCTTCCACTTCATCTCTTTAGATGAAACACCGGGTAGGATCCTTAAACCATAGCTCGGGGGCCATAGTCAACCCTTGGCGACCTTTCGCATCTCCCCTTTTCAATTCCCTTCCTATTCTATTAAAGGGGAGTTGCCTGTTTCAGGATCACCCTCATGTAGCCTCTTAACCCCTAAAAAATCAAAAAATTATTTGGGTTAAAACATTTGCTGAAGTTGAATTGTTTGTTAATGCTATTTCTTTTCTAATTTACATATATTGTTCGAGCGTTGGTATTAGCTGTAATCTTAACTAGCGAGTTCAATTTAAACTGATTTTTCGCGGCTACTCCGACGTAGCCAGAGAAAGCCAGAAGACCACATCAAGAAATGATGTATGTTTGCCACCTCCATTTAACAAGTGTCTTTGGCAAAGAGTGCTCTGAAACTAATATCCCACATTCCTGTAAACTAATCTAATGGTGTTGTATGTTTGTAAATATTAAGCTAGCCGGAAGTTAACTGATAGGGAACCTTAAAACTTTATTTTTTTGTTAAATAAATTTATTTATTGTTTATGAAAATATATTCTGTGTGTCCCCTTCCTTAAACGTTCCTTGGGTTAATGATTGAATATCAATATGTTATTTAACCACTAAGCCGAGGACGTTCCGGATGAAATAATAAAAAACGTCACAGTCAGACATTATAACTTGTCAGTTCGTGTTGTGAGTTTCTTATAGGTGTTAAGAAAAATTAATATTGCGTATCACAAAATCTTAAATTTCATACGGTAACAATCAAAGTTTAGAAGCACCATCAAAACCGCATTGATTCTAAGGTTAAACATCAATTGCCGTAATATCGTTGCTAAAATGAAATTAATGTAATTATTTTCGTCAAATTGCTTCATTTTATATTACACTATTTGGGGACCCGGCGTTGCCCGGGTATTTACTTATATTATCCCGGTACATTATTTAATTCCTGTTCAACACATGATTCAACCGGCATCGAAAATGTCACAATATGAACGTCAAATATAATCCCAGTAACTTGAGAGATTCAAATACACTACCGATACAATAACAGGGTTAAAAATATTTTCAGTACTCTAACAAAATATAACTGTTCCCCCATTTAAGCAATAAATTTCTACTTAATCGCATATTAAAAGTCATACAGTAACACAGCGACTCGCATTGCACGGGTTTCGACACCAAACTTGATAGTTTCCTAGTTATTTTCATATGACTAATTCCAAACCTCACATGCTGCAAGGGGTTGAAATTAAACACAAATATTTCAGAGAAACGCTATAAATGTTATTGACCTCAATAATTTTTTTCGACTCACATACGAGCCTTTATTACATATAAATGTTCCATCCCCTCCCCTTAGGAGTCGTAGTCGTGTCTTTTTTCCAAAGTATTTGGTTTTGGGTCGAGAGGAATAAGGAAACAAAATTTTGTCAAAATTGTTCTATCCTTTAAATGTATTAAGCAGAATTGTGTTTTACCCCGTCCAATCCCCCTGTTAGGGATGAACTGCAATTTCATTAGCATTCAAAATATCAGAATAAAGACTCCGATAGGACTTATTTCGATTCCAAACTTCACTTTTTTTTCATATGACGCTCCCTACACCTCCACGATGAATGGGGTTGAAATTATACGCAAACAAATTAACTAAAGCGCTATCAAATTAATGAAGGAAACAACGGCATTATACGGATTTTTAAAAATTACCGCCACTCCGCCCCTGTCCCAAGTGGTTGTAGGTGTGTATTACCCTATTTTTGTTGAGTTCGGTTCGCCAAGAACTCCTGTTGAAAAATTGGTCGAAATAAAATAGTATGCAGAAGTCTGTTTTACCTCGTTCCAACCCCTCTTAGGGGATGATCTGTAACTTAAATTGCATTTTTTAAGTCAGAATTAAACTCAGTGGCTCACATTACAGCTGTTTAAAGTCCAATCTCGATTTTTTGTCGTTATTTTTACGTGTAACGCCTCCAATTCCACCCCTAAGGAAACTCCCCTTTGATTATGTATGGAGTTGAAATTATACGCTAGCAGAATCGGAGGAGGCTCTATCAAATTTACTGATCCAAGAATGTATTTATATGATAAAAATATTGGCCGCTTTTGCTTATTTAAAATTTTCCAACCTCTCCACCCCCACCCCTAGGGATATTAGCCGAGTCTTACCCCGGCTGATGTATACCACGTTTTAGTCTATCAAATTTACCAAAAATCGATATGGCGCGGCCAATATGGAGAGGGAAATGGAAGGTCGTCCAGAAGAGAGAGATAGGCAACCCAGCCACATTCAATTTGGAAATTTTAACGCGTAAAAAGGCCTTCTCGTACATAAGTTTTATTAAATTTACCAATTTTATGCGCAATTTTCTTAATTTTTCTTTCCGTAAGAACCTTATACGAAGTATTAGAAAAAAAAAGGATGAATGAAATCGGTAAGGTCGTTCTCAAGTTATGGCGTGACCAAGGGAAATAGGGATTCATTTTTATATATAAAGATAATAGTGCATTGACGTTAAATTTAGAGCAAGATTTTTTCTGTCATATTGAACTGTAGTAATTTTCTACATAATTAGTTTGCAGAAACGAAACGCATTAATGGTTTTTTGTCGCAGTTGTCTTCCTTCTCCGAGACACATGCCCTCAATATTGTGACTCTGCCTTGGAGTTGGTTGGAAGTTTTCTTTGTGTTGTTAGTTGTTGGTCCTGTGCGGTACGTGCCTTGCTGCTTCGGCAGTTCGGGGCGCGCGTGCTCCCGAGAGATTTCACGCCGAAGGCGAGTCTTAATCCAGCTGCCGCGTGTCTAAGTAAGATGGCCTATTCCGTTCCTGGTTACTGCCTCCATGCGAATTGCCCCACTGCCATATAGCCCGAAACTCCTTTACTGCGCTTCATATTAAACCTGGGAGAAAGAATCTCAGCTTTAGTGGGGCTTCTCTGATTTCCCTTTATTGGCGTCCTAGGACTCAAACAAGAAAACCCGTGGAGGCAACCGGTGTTCGCGCTATGAAACCTTAATAACATTAAACAATAGTAGTCTGTCAGATGATCAAGTTCAGGAGAGAATATAAACTCGGCTAAGAAGCACTGACGCACTTAGCCAAGTTTACGAATTGGGTCATGCTCCTCCTGACACTTAATAAAGTAATTATGATCTCAAGATATAAACGTATTGAATGTATTCCGCTTTATATACTTCTTTAAGGTTAATAAAAGCTGTACCATTTTCTACTTATTGCAAACCAATTATGATCCCAAAGTGATAATTGCGTTATATAAATTTTTCCTTTCTGAAATTGAAATTTTCTAGCTACAGCGTGGAATCATTTATAAAATAGCATTAAAGGGTTTTCCTTAACCTAGATTTCTTTAAGCTATGGAGGTTTATAAATAAAAGGAAGTTGAGAAGAAGAACAACAAAACTTATAAACTGTTGGAAATGTCGATTTTTCAAATTCTTCCTGTTACATTTTAGTCCTTCGTCTATTCATTTCATCTTTCCCTTTTTTACCTGGCTATTTTTAATGCCATTTCAATAATTGTTTATTCATGAACCGAGCTATACAATGGATAAACGCACTATAATGTATTCTATTACCATTGTCACATAAAAGTAAGCTCCATACAATACTTACTGTTAAAACGTCCATCCTCATGAGTCGAAACTCAGGGCGCATAAAAAACAATCTGACTATTGTCTCACTACAATTTCAACATACTATTGAAAAGTACCGAAATTAGACGTGTAATGAATACTTAATTTTATTAATTCATTTAGAATTTTCTTCTGATTACTGAACTAACTAAATATATACTTTTACCTTTATATCTTGCAGTGTACTGGATTTAGATTTATTGTTTTTTCTATTATTCTTCGGTTGAGGAAACAGGTACGTCATACATAACAAAAAATTATAATAATAAAATAAAATAGCATAATTCACTGCAAAAAAATATTTAAATGAATAACTAAAATAAACAGGATATAGTATAAAATCATTGGAAACACGACACGCACGCTAGAGATCGCAAACAAGCATAAAGAATGGAGATTTCACTTCTTGGAGTTGAGTGATGAGGAATCTGACCTTCCGTAGGAGCTCCAGGTAATATATGCAACAAACAAACAAAAGAGCGGAAAATCTATACAGAAAGTTTTAAAGTTATTTAATAGGAAATTATGCAAAACACTGGAAACATTTTTCCATAATCATTCATTTCAGCTATTTGGAGAACGATCAAGAAACGCCTGTACAGAGTAAAACGCGCCATTTTATAGAATAATTTTACATCGATTCACGAAACTTTTGTAATTATGATTATTTTAATTGTCTGAAGGGAAACTGTTACATAAAACTATCCCGGCATGGTAAACAGTTTCTGGGAAAGATCAAGTCGATAATTAGAGTCGAACAATTTCTAGTGGCGTATTCATGAAATTCGTCATTCCCTTCGAACAAACTAAAGTGCCGCGTTACAAATGTTAAAATTTCATTAATGTATACGCTAGTTACAGTAACTGTTTGCAAACATTTGAAGAAAGACTTGAACTAGATCTATAATTGGTACTTGAAAGTGTTCTAATAGCACGTTTTCCACAAATATTACATCGCTTCAATTGAATCACGTTTATTGATACACATCTGAATGATCATGAAAAGAGGGCTGAATATCTGATGGAATATTTTTTGAGTATCGGCTGATCCCGTTTAATTCCAGTGTTACGTTTTTATAATTTTGAAACGTCTATAATTCTTAATATTGTATTTCAAAATTTTAAATAACGTGACATAATTAGCCTTTCAATTAAATCGATCTTTTATTTATTGTTATATTTTATTATAAGTTATTTCATAATTTAAAAATAGGTAGTATAATAACTAATTATTTGACTTAATAATATTTCATTTTTTAAAAGTTACTTCTAGTGGGTGATTATTTGGAAAATTTAATACAACGTAAATTATAATTGATACATTATTTGATAGAAAAAATATTTATCCATTCATGGTAAAAGGTGATAATGCGAGGTTGGATCTGTGACGTCATGGGCAGGAAACGGGTATCTGACTAGTACACAGATCTGTTTGCTAGTGGCTTTATGTGCCGCTGTCACTAGCCGATCAAAAGTCACATCCATTTCTCACTTTTTCTCCGATTCTATCATCTCCGTCACTTTGACAACTTTATTCTGCTCTGCCTGAGCCTGCTCTGGTGATATCACATACGTATTCTCTGTTCTCCTTCCTTGTCGATGCTCCGTTTACTAAGATATTCCATCGGTTTGAAAACAAAGCTAAACGAACAATTGAACATCATCCTTCAAAATACTTTTTCTGGGCAGTATGGTTGAAAAATAAAACATCTTTACTTATAATTTGGTTTATCTCTATGAAACTAGTTCACCTTACGTGAGGTTGACAAGATGAATGTCCAACTGAGACAATTGAGGCATGCTGATTAATCCTTCAAAGTATTTCGATAGCAAAAATGTTTACTTATAAAGTGAATAAAGTGCATTGACTTGAATTCCATGCACTTCTGACCAATTTACATAACGTCCATTCTTCACTTGATTCCTAGAAATGAGGTTTTGCCGAAATAGTTCTTTAATTATGTCCTAAAAACCAAACAACAGGTACAGAATTTTGATAAACTTGAATTTATTGAATATATAAAAAGTACGGGATCATCTATTTTAGATCGCTTCACGGCAAACTCGCAGTTGGTTTAGAATAGGCCCCGCTATCATCCGCATCCCTCTTTTCAATTCCCTTCCTATGCTATTAAAGGGGAGCTGTCTGTTCCAGGATCACCCTCATGTAGCCTGTTAACGCAAAAATAAAAATGAGTAATTCTGGAGGCAATTCAATGGATTTATAAATAATTATATTAATATCTTCTGAACTCTTCATGATATCAACATGAAACAAACATTAAAATTTAAGTTAAAATTCCTGTTTCAATCCCTCAAATTTTCATTAAAATCCGTTAAGCCGTTTCTAAGCATAAACAGATCAAGAGTATAGGCTACACCCATCCACTTTGTAGATTTTAACACACATATAGAAAAGAAACTTTCACGTAGAATTATAATATATATATATATATAATTTTAATATCATTATTGAAATGAAATAAGAAATAATATTTTAATTGAATTGCCTTTTTTGACCGTCAAATTTTCATTTAAATCTCTTGAACCATTTCGGAGCCTATTCGAGACAAACATACAGACAGGCAGATAGACAGACAGACACTTAAATTTTATTTATTGGTATAGGTTGTAAGTGAGCACAGCTTAGGTTTACAGGAATTGAAGGATGTTGAATCGGTCCTCGGGATGTCCACTCGGACTAGCTCACTGGTAGAGAGACCGCCCTGAAGGCCGGAATTAGCTATACCCTCTTTACCTAAGATTCAATTTAAGCATTTCTACTTCCTTTCATTAGAATCTGTACTATATCAGAAAATTATCTACAACATTTAGCTATGTAAAAAGTAACGCAGTTATTATATTGTTTATCATAGAAATATACGAATTTGACTTTCAATTTCTGAATCAACAACATTTTAAGTTAAAGTATGGTTAGCCAAATCGTATCATAGCGGCATCTGAAAGCAGATGAGCAGTATAAATAACAATAAAGCAGAATATCAAAGGATAGAGCGAGCCTATCGGCATGACTGAGACAATCGCAGCGTTATTGGCGCTAAAGCAAGGTAATCAGGACTCATAATTAAGTGGTGGAGTAAGTCCTGAATTTGGCAACAGCGCAGCTATAAATTAAGCGATGGCGCCGATCCAGCGCGTTACAACGTACAAATATTGACGTCTATCCGCAGCTATTATTCTCTCTCTGCGCTCCGTGGCGTTTGCCAATTTTAACGAGCCTCGTACACAGCACCAATATCATCAACTAGAACCCTACGTGCCTTCGTTACGCACCGGCCTCACTTGTAATTAAAACCAAACATGGCCCTAAGCTTGTTATGGCATTCTGTCGCTTCGAAGGCGATATACCTATACCTTGAATTGACGCAACGTCCTCATGGCGTTTGCTACAATTCCGAATGCCACCGGCGTAATACAGACAACTGTTGATGTTTGACGAACATCACTAGTCGAATCATTTCTGAATTGATTCATAGCGTTTGTTATGAAATACAGAAACCTTTAGGATTGGTAAAATATTAATTATTAGTGCCCAACATAATTATGAGCCTCAGATGGGGAGTTTCATTTGGGTACTAGACTTTTCGCAGTGCACTCGAAATAAAGGTGGTAAGCTATAGATTTAAAGGCATAACATTGTGACACAACTTAACTGCTTATTTCTTTAGAAAATAAGAATTCGTTGACAAACACAATGCTATAAAAAGCGGGTTCGCGCTCTGAACCTAGTAACTACAGGCCGGTTAGTCTCCCTTCAGTGGTGTGTAAACTGTTGGAGAGATTATTAGTGGAGTATTTACGTAGGCATTGAGACAGAACGGAGTGGTTACACAGTGGGCAGCACGGTTTTAGACCAGGATATTCTTGCGAGAGTCAGTTAGTGACATTATGTCTGATGTGATAGATGAGGGCGGAAGAATTGATGCGGTTATAATTGACTTTTGACCTTGTATCGCATCATATTCTTTTAAGTGAAATTGGAAAAATCGGGCATTGAGAAACGCGTATTAAACTGGATTCGAGAGTTTCTGGATAACAGAAAGCTCAGTGATCAGATAAATGGAGAATTATCTTAGCCAGTTGAAATCACGCCAGGGGCGCCCCAGGGAAGCGTAATCGGGCCTCTAATGTTTCTAGCATTTATAAATGATTTGGCGATAGGAATTGAGTCTAAGATAAGATTATTTGCCGATGTCTGTATCATTTACACATAAATTGGAAACGTCAAAGATGAAAATATTCTTCAATCTGATCTAAATAGAATTCAACGTTGGTCGGACGAAAATGAGATGAAAGTAAACTCGAAAAAAAAGGAAAATCGATTGTATTTATAAAACTGAGAAACGTTTTTCAAGTTGAATATAAATTAGGAGATGAAAATATATTACAAGTATACACTTGTAAATACCTGGGAATAATTTTGAGCAAAGACTTAAATTGGGGAAAACACATAAAATAAATTCAGTAGCTGGGAAAGGGTGGAGGGCACTTCACTTTGTTAGTAGAATACTGCGGAAAAGTACCCGAAAGACCAAAGACATCGCATATAGGTGTTTGAGTATGCGGCGGTGCGTTGGGATCCCTACAGAACCGATCAGATACACGCGTTGGATAGGGTTCAAAACAGGGCAGGAAAAGAAAATATTTCTAGAGTCACGGGTAATCTAGAGGCGCTAGCAACTAGAAGAAAGAGGCCCAGGCTTTGTGCGCATTACAAAGCGACAGACGAACCGGCCTGGAGTCATATCAAAACTCGTATTCATTCAAAATTAATCAGAGAAGACAACGAACGGACGTGAGTAAATTCTCCTTCGTAAATAGGAGCGTTAAAGACTGGAATGGTTTAACTTAATTTTTTCAGGCTTAAAATTAGTGTTAAAGACTTTTTATATTCAATGTTTATATTAGTATATATTTTTTAATTTATATTCCTTTATTGGAATATTAAATGTATGTTGCCACCGAGCAGCCCATGGTAACGAAATAAATCTATCAATCTAGCTATTTAACAGTATTTAATCCACGATACTATACAATAATTTTTGAAAAAAGAAGTTGTTCAACTTCAGTATAATCAGGCTAATTGTACATGTTTAAGAGGAGCATAAGTTTATTCCACTTTATTGAAGAAAAATATTACAAGTCAACTGAAGTAGAAATGCTTCAATTGAACCTAATTTAGAAGAAATACAAGAATGGAAAAAGGTCGGCCGGTCCCAGGACTCGAACTTCGAACCTCCCGCTTTCCGGTCGCATACTCTACCACTGAACTAGTTGAAGTCGACGTCCTGAGGACCGATTCAACATACCGCCAATCATGTAAACCTAATTAGCTATACGCTCTTTACCTGAGCTTCTATTGAATAATTTGTGCTTCCTTTTAGTACGCAATGTCCATTCTTCACTGAATTACTTGAAATTAGGTTGTGAAAACTGTGATAGTAAATTGTAGGTGAGCCTGGCTTAGGTTTACAGAAGTAGAGGGATGTGGAATCAATTCTTCAGGACATCGATTGGACTAGTTCAGTTGTAGAAACACCTCCGGTAAAACTTGAGGTCTTGAGTTCGAGTTCGAATCCTGACTCCTCTAGATGTTTCCATTCTAGTATTTCTTCTCAAAAATATTACGTAAAATATGCATGTAACAATAACGTTCTGGAAAAGACTGTAGTGTAAAAGTCTGCAAACCCTCTTTAAAAATTAAAATATACAAAACATTTGGTTTTCATTCTAAAAATAACTATCTATATAACAAGCAAATTACTAAACTAACAGGATCATACAACAGCATTATTAGAATCTGTGTTATCCTTGAATAGTTTCATTCGGTTGATTTTTCAGTTTCGTAATCAACAGTCACTTAAAAACGAATGAGAGTCGTCTATAAAACTGCATTAGGTAGGGTGTACGATACCCTTCTAAATGTATGCGGACCAATTTGCTGTGGGGTCGCGGCATTCCCTTCTCCATGACTTGTCATGCTGACTGTTCAGTATGCTCAAGGTCTGTGACACCGGAGCATTCATTCTTAAAACTGATCGAGGTGGCTCGGCTTGTGAGTACCTTATTTCACCAATTCATTTATTTCCCGATAACTCCGGTATACGTCTACGTGTAAACGACAGTTTTAAGGCAATTGGTTCTTTTACAATGTGCTGGCATTGGTCAGTGGTGGACAAAGATATTCTACTCTGATGTAGATCAGCAGGAGGAGATTAGTATTTCGTAAAGTAGAAGAAATGAACAGATTCAGTAATTTTTTTAGAAAATTAGTCAATTTTCCCCATTAATAAATTTATTTAGATGGCATGTTTTATAAACCACCATTTTTTATATTTTCATCATCATAACTGGCGCAACTGCTCTAGCTTGGCCACGGACTCCTTCAGAATTCTTCTCCAGGTTTCCTGTCCTTCGCCAACATTGATTTTCAAACTCCTGATATCTTACAGTACTCCATCATCCATCTATTCTTGGATCTTCCTATTTTCCTTGTTCCTTCAGGTTTACTTTCCATTACTCTTTTTACTATTTCCGTCTCACTCATTCTTTGAATATGTCCTATCCACCTCAGTCGAGCTATTTTAATATCTGTTATTATATCCGGAGATCCATATAATTGATATAGTTCTTTGTTATACCTTATTCGCCATTCTCCTTTCTCTTGAATTGGCCAAAAAATTATTCTAAGAATTTTCCTTCCAAAAATCCCGATTCAAGAAATATCAGACTCCGTCAACACCCAAGTCTCGCTTCCATACATACGTACTGGCTTCATTCATGTTTTATATAATCAAAATTTCGTTTTTTATGTTAATAATTTTGATTTGAAATGCTTTATCATTCCGAAATAATATTTATTATCTCTCTGTATTATTTTATTTATTTCTGTTTTATTACCATTATTTCCCTTTGTCAGTGATCCTAAATACAAAAATTGGTTACCTTTTTCAATTAGTTGCTTCCTATTACTATGATTATGTCTCTTTCCATTGGCTACGATATATCTAGTTTTTTCCCTGTTATTCTTCAATCCCATTTCTTCAGCAGCTTTCTTTAAAGATAAATAGGTTCTTTTTATATCCTCCTCTGATCTACGTATTATATCTATGTCGCTTGCGTATACTAATGTTTTTACTGATTTATAGAATATTGTTCCTCTTGTTTGCATTTCTGAATCTCTTATTATTTTTTCCAGTGCTATATTAAATAGTAAGCAAGAGAGTGAGTACCCTTGTCTCACACCGTTTGTCGTTTTTATTGAGGTTGATAATTTTGTTTCCCTTCTGATTTGACATACACTATTTACCATTCATAGTTAAACCATAAGCTTCTCAGGTATTTTAAAATTTTTATTGTGCACAGGAAAATAACAAACGGTCAACTGTCCTTAATTGCGTGAGTTTGAGGTGTTACGTAAGGCATCCAGACTTTTTAGTGTATTTTAACCGCTGCCTTTGTATTTATTAAACCCCCAAATATATGGGCTAATATTTACGCGTGTATCCGCACCGGTTTTAGGCTCTGGATTAACGATAAAATGTGTAAGTTACACGGGGAAATGCAATTCGTATCTCCGCAAACAGTGCCTGCTCCCTATGAAAACATGCGCCGATAAATTGTGCTAGAGGAGCGTAACCCAGTTCATATTTTATAGCTGGCAACTTGGGGTAATGTATGTAGAGTTCGCAGAAGAGCGCCGAACCCTGCTGGGCGCAGTTATGCTCACGAACCACCGTCCCTTTGTTAGGCGAGAGAAAAGAATGCATAGGTGGGCGTCGGGAAAGATTACCCACCCTGTGATATATTCCCAGTGTGCCGGAGAGTAAAAAAACAGGGTCGCTTTCTTTATTGCACGAGGCATTGGCACGGTACCAATCTTCTGGTTTTTGCTGTGACGACAAATGCAAAACGCAGGCTAGGCCAACAAATAGTGGTCCCGAAACATCGCGTAATTCCAGCGAACCATGAATATTATTTTGGAGGCTTCAAATTCTACCCTTGTACATCCGGACACTTCGGAAGTTTTATATATTAACATAAATTATTCCTTATATATTGTTTCATGCAGTCGTAGGTAAAGATATCGCTGTGAGCTAAGAAGGTTAAATCTCTTTACAGAAGACGTTATAAGTCTGTACTGCAAAAGAGCAGGTCAAGAAGGCTAAAATTGAATCAAAACGTTTCCAGATTTCGTCCTAACGCTTCAAACTTTAGTTTAATATGTAATAAATACAAATTTTCACCTCCAATAATGTATAATTTCTTAAATTACGAGGCATGTTCTGACAGGACGTGTGATGTGACCATAATTTCCTGGGTTTTGGTTGGCAGCAATGACCACATGACAGAGCGATCATCACTATAACACGGTAGTACGTAAACTAACGTTGTAGTGTTCAATTCCATCAAGATGTCCGTAATAAATCACGCCAAGTGCGATATTTGCGTCAAAAATATAAAGAAATACTCGGACATGTCACGAAAAAAGCTAGTTAACAATAGAGTAGTGGTGGTATAACATTACGTAAATTTATAATAAGCAGTTCTTCTCTCTTTGAATTGAAATCCATGTACCCTTAATCAATTTACACAATTTCCGTTCCTCACATATTTCCTCAAGTTACGTTGCGATTAGTAAATTGAAGTGAGCCAAGATATGAAAGGTGACGCATCGGCTCCAGGGACTGGCTCAGTGATAAGCAGGAAGTCCCTGGTTCGATTCCCAGATCCGGTTGACACTTTTCCATTCTGATCTCTCTAAATGTAAATTTTAAAAAAGTAGCCTCTTAATGCTAAATAAATTACGTGTTGGCCTGCATAGTGGTGTCCAATTAATTTAATCTCAGGGCTAATACAAATAAATGCCCAGACAATGTCGAGCACCCAGATAGTTACCAATAAAGAAGTGGTTAAAACATTAAATAATTTTATATTCTCTTAAAGCTTGGAAGACAAATTTCGTGTCAATACTATTAAATGACAAAATAACTATAAATTGTAAGCGAACCATGATCATATTTAACAAGTTTGTGCTTTCCTTGAAATTAAATAGGAATCTGATTTTGGGCCTTCGTAGAATTTATAAAAGTGATACTATCTCAAAATATTGTTTAAAGGTAAAACAACTACCCACAACGGCCATCGTACATCAGTAAATTTGTCTGTGACCGCGTAAATTCACGTCAATGTACAATACTGACGCTTCGCAGGTCAGAGATAAACACTCTTAAATCATATTCATCGTAAAATAGCAAAGAAAGTCCGTTACTTTCGCTAAGTCTGATTGAATCAGTTTGTTAAATACTATCATTAGTTCTGTTTGCTTAAATTTTAATTATTTATTAGTACACTTAATATCACAGATTATTATTTCCTACAAGTTAAACCCTTTTAGTTCAATATTCTAATTTCTTCACATGAATAGGACATTAGAATCAAAAGAATCATTTTTTTCTTCTTATTCTCTAAGGTCAAAAGCAGGAAGCCTAGATACAAGGGGGCTGCGAAACGGTTCTCTCGTTGATCAATCAGCTGGCATTCAGCCAAAATCATTATCCCGTAGCACCCAGTAGCGAGGCGCAGCTGCGATATAAGCTGGGAGGAAACAATCCGCAGGGTTATTTTAAATATTTACTTCTTCGCCTTAAAGTATCACTTCAATTTCCATTTTCCCCTCTAAATATTTTCAACGTTGATTAATTCGTATATTGTAAAATTAATATCGCACTTTCATAATAGGCCAACAGTGAAAGAAAAGAACATTTCAAATATATTCAACCCTGGATTTTAAAAAAACTTTTTTTTTCTCTATAATGATTGGTTGTAAAATGAACCACCAGTATGTTCACGTATGTCGCTTTCTTGTCACCAGAAACTAATCTAATTGTTAAAAAATTTAGATTTGGTATGAGCAACCATTTTATTATAAAAATTTCGTCTGGTTTATTGGTAAAGTATGAATTTTAAGTATTTAGTGCGTAAAATTTCTGATTTATCATTTTAGAGACTTTATTTTACTGAAGTATTAATTTTGGCATTGCAGCATACTTTAATGTCGGTGACGTTTGGGCGTTAGTCTTCTCCATCGTCCCAGAACGGATACTACGCTTTCTTGGCATTAACCATGCCCTGTAATAACACTTAAATAACATAACAAATAACGAAGAGAATTCATCGCTTCCTTAAAACTATGGACTTTAAGATGGTGCCTAAGAAGTTCTCAAGCGAAAAGTTGTGTTCAATAATTACACTCACTCAGCTAGTTCCTCCAGATAATTTTATTGCGCATATAATATTCTCAAACGGCTTAATGGTTTGCTGGATATTTCGAGATCATTTGCGAATCTATTAGACTTGAGTGTTTTTCTCATGAACATCAATCACAAAAGAAAATGTTAAGTCTCTCTACCAAACATCAGGCTGTTTTTTAAGGTTCGAGCAGTATGTCACTCTACAATCCCTTTGAAAATAACTAAATATAAAATTACACAAAACTGTAAATTATAAGCACTAATCATTATGAGTATTTACTAGCATAAGTTAATTTCATTTAAAATTAGTAGGAAAAGTAAATTAAAAAATTCTCGGGACAGTATGGTAACGTATAATGGGGAATTTTATTTTAACATATATGAATGTATAATCAGACATGTCATTGTCTGATTACTACCTGAAACTCGAATGTGAACAGAAACTATTTTTCCTCCTTTAGATGGAAAATGTAATTAAATAGAGGTAGCTAGTGAATTATCAGACGAACCAGTCAAACAGTGTCGCTTATAGATTATTCTGTCCTTTTCGAATAGTTTTTAATGGCGCTGCTGACGTTCGGCAGCTCCAAGCGATGTTTTACGATCTCCTCTCGCACATTCATCTGCCTAAACTGATTAACGCCACTCGTTTTTCCCCGGGCAAATTCTACACAATAGCAATAGAAGCCAATCGGCTGGGCGTTTCAGCATGTCCAGAATATTTACTCATCAGCTAAAAGCGCGCCAGGTGCAGTTTCAATATAGACATGTGCTCTGCTGAAATGTTTGTCATCCTGTTTGCGCAGCCCGACAAACAAATGAACCCTTCCTATGTTGTACTATTACACGTATGTAATACCGCATATAGTGCAAAAGCGGCTGCGCGAATGCTACTTTTTTTGTAAATAAAGTCACATACCAAACAAAAAAACGCAATGAAGGCCTCGGAAGGGAGAGGAATAGATTTATCGTCGGCAACTGTCAACCTCTTCATCGACCACAGGCTGATTTATTGGCGTAGTGTGTACGCGGAC
This sequence comes from Eucriotettix oculatus, assembly GCA_034510155.1. Classification (NCBI taxonomy): domain Eukaryota; kingdom Metazoa; phylum Arthropoda; class Insecta; order Orthoptera; family Tetrigidae; genus Eucriotettix; species Eucriotettix oculatus. The sequence goes on along the minus strand of CM067376.1, from coordinate 215,556,446 downwards.
ATGATGACGTAGTGACGGCCTCTTTTTTGCCTGTCCTGACAGTTGCGAGGTTTGGAAATCGACCGAAAAAGCACACCACCGCTTCCCACATGCTTGTAGAGTCCCAAATATTTTATGTGTTGAAAAATTACTCTTATCATATAAATATATTGAGGGAGCCACAAATTTTATAATGTATTTTGTTTAAACTTCGAAACAATAGTAAAAATAATTATTATCTATCCCTTCGTACTTAGCAAAGCACAGAGAGTGAGTGAAGTGTACACAGAAAGGGAAGACAACATTGGATGGACTGCAGTCGATAAGATGTAAGATTTGTCACAAAAAAAGTATAATGATTTTCGGCCGTAACTGTCACTGGAGATGGTCCGTGACACCAAATTCTTCACATGTAAATTCTATAATCTTTTCGTCTGAGGGAGTCAAGGAGAAATATGATATATTGCTAAATTTTAAGCCTGAAGAAGTCTTAAATGAAGATGGAACGTCGCTTTTGTTAATAAATAATTATATTATTATTGCTGACTCTTTTGCCTGTCTTCTTTAATTTATTGAAAATATTTAAGTCAGAAAACTATGATAAAATCTTTAAATACTAGTTTTAATGACAAGCACTCTGGTGGTACTATTGAAAGAAATTCATTCGTGCTTGATTGAGGTTTTACATGCAAAATTAAACAAACCCAGCAATCGAGTATGCAGTATTAATATTAATAATTAATCAAACGCTGTCGGCACTAAACATTTATCACCGTGACTATAGTTAAACACCATTCGTCTAATTTTGAACTAAAATAATGTAAAACACAATGAAATTAAAATAAATGTGTATCCAAATATAGCTACAAAAACATTCGAGGAATACAACGTATTTGTAGATAATTAGTTGCCATTAACATCATAAACACGCGTACTATGACTTCTGAGAGTAAACCTAAAAGAATTTACAAGAGTGCAATGTGAGTCACAGTGGCGAAAAAGTTGCCAACTACTAAGGCGACTATTGTTTGCAGCTAAAGGGTAAGTTTTCTTAAGTAAAGTTCCGCCGTAAAACAATGTTTACAGACATATCAAAGACCTATATTGAACGTCCCAGGCGACGTTGCAGTGCATCCTTTTATTTGTAATTCAACTGCATTTTACTGAAGTTTCCACATCTGTTCCGACACATTTGCGAATCTATTAGACTTGAGTGTTTTTCTCATGAGCATCCATCACTAAAGAAAATGTGAAGTTTCTCTACCAAACATCAGGCTGTTTTTTAAGGTTCGAGCAGTATGTCACTCTACAATCCCTTTGAAAATAACTAAATATAAATTCTGACTTTATTAATTACTTTTGTCCTCGGTTGAGGAACGTATACGTTGTTAAGTGAAATGCAAGTTTCTACCACCAACCTTGTTATGGTTTCCCAAAACACAATTTTTCTATACAATATAACTAATAATCTTTTATGTATAAAATTCCTCATTTCGTAATTCTTCTATTCCTTAACAAATTGACCCATTTTGATGATTTTTTTGTTGTATTCATCTGGATGATTCTTAGCTATAGTTGGATCCGATAGGTGGCGCTGTAGTAGAAATCCAAATTTCCCTTTTTATATCTCGGACCAAAATATTTATGTTTTTTTTATTTCTCACATAAAATAACATCAAATTTTGAGCATTTTGAATAATCTACTTACGCATCAATACAATGCGCAAGTTCATTGCGTCGTAGCTTCACATTGTTTCGACATTTAGGTTTCGGATTCCTGAGTTCCTATATAATCTGTATATTGGAATTCCGTGCATAATGATTCTTTTATTTATCGACTCTTTCCACATTTAACAAATGAAGTATCCAAATGTGGAAAATGCATTGGATGAATTACGATTTATCCACATGCTTATTCGGTGGCACCCTACTAGCCTAAATATAAAAAATATTTTCAGCATTCATTGGGCGATTACGATGGTACGGGGTGTGAAAAAAAGTATAATATTTACAATTAAATAACTAGCGCCATTGGAACGCAGACATAAGCACTTTTTAAAATTTACAGAGTTAACTTAGATATTAATAAACAAATCCTTTAAAATGATAAAAATCACTGCTAAAATAAATGTGAAACCGTACGATAGAAAATGTGTGAAGAATAATAAAAAAGACAACAAGCATTAAGAACAATACAAACGTAGAGAAACGACGGGCAAGTCACCCATCACAGAAATCCGTAGTAACTCCACGCCATACAAGAAACCGAGAAATAAGAGTTGAAGGTAAACTGGAAGCTATTAAATACATGCAACACTTTACAGAAAAAATACTTTCAATGATCAAGAAACTTCGGTACTGAGTTAAACGCACATTTCAATAAAATATTCATATTCTGATTCGAAAACTTTTGTTTGCTTTTGACATTATATACATCTGTAAGAACACTATTATATTACAGTTTCCCACAATAGTGAATACTTCTCCCGTAGAACTCGCCTATTAACAAAATAGTCTAGGCACGAAAAGCTAAACGAATTTAATGTTTGTCACAAAGATAAACACTAGAAAAGTTATAGTTTAATTTATACTAATAAAATTGTGACTTAAGTTGTTATTAATTTCAGGCCAACTTTGAATTCATTATTGATATCAGTTACAATTCCTAAACTGTAGAAAATTACATAGTTCTTTGTGAGTTTTCAGACAGCTCAGCTTTACGACGATTACCAGAGATGTTGGATATATTGAAGAGGGTATTACAACACGTCGACCATTTTACCATCTTTTCCGTTACGGCCAAACATTTCGTAATAAACTTCTAGTAGAATAACAAACTTGTTCTGGCACGATTGTTAAACTATCGGAAAGGAGGTCAAGCAACGTCGCTGACGCATATAGTCTGTCTGCATCGACATTACACCCAGACATGGACATCAAAATATGCCATGCTTTGGAAAGACCAGCCACCCGTACTTTTGTGGCAATCAATCCGAAATAAATAAATTATTATTAAGAAAACATTTCTACTATTAAAGAAAACGGAGATCAGAATGCTATGTAGTTCGACACTGATTAATATCTAATTGTCATTTTTCCTGTAAATGATTTATAATCGAGTGATTTTAGTTTATCCTTACGTTTCATGCATAGCGACATTCTAAACCGATGTCAAACCGTGTAGATTATTTTCATTCCCCTGCGATTTGTAAACATTCTGGACGTTAAACACGGTTAATTAATCACTGACAATGCTCCAGAGAAGTTATCTTATTCAGTTAGACCCAAAACACTAATCAAATTAAGGTTAGTTTGTCAATACAGTAATCGGACTACACTAAAACTCTTAGCACAATGGTAAAAATTTTATGATTTACGATTCTCTAATTTGGAGATTTCTTTTTCACTTCAGAAACTACGGAAAGCCGGTCACTTCACTTTTCTGGAAAAGAAATTGAATTTATCACCTAAAATATACCCATCGAGCTCAATTACCTTTTAATGGAATATATTCCATAAAGATGCAATTGAAGAACGAGCAAAACGTTAATAATGCTGAATTACTTTTATTCCCAATTTTTTGCATCATTTCCAAGAACTCATTTTCAAGGTTGCTCGTTGCCTTCGACATAAAGTGGCTTACAGAAGAAAAATATCCGCTTTTAAGCTTAATATCCACCTGAGACAAAGTTTTATCACGCCACATGCCGAGCTCTGAAAAAGGCGGTTCTTTACTTCTTTCAACGTTGAAGATCCGTGAATACTTTTCTCTTAAACTTAGCTTGATGACGCTAGTCGTATTAGGAAGGTGGAGCAGGGGAAGGGGTGGAAACTTTTCCGAGCATCGCTTTTTGGGTTGGTGATCGAGGAACACACCAGCGTAGATGATGAGGCGAGCCATAAAAAGAAAGAGTGCTGGGACGTTAAGGAATATACATCTCAAACCCAAAGTAATGTCGCGCCACATCAATGGAATGGTGATCTGAAAGCCCAAAAGAAGTCATGTTTACCATTCTGATTCAAAAATGATACTAAAACGGCCAGTTCGTCTGCTATTAAAAGATAGTTATCCGTAATACGGATTCATGACGTCTATTTTTGACGACTCACTTTCAGTATTTTCCATCTCAAATCATAAAAGTTAAATTTTATGTTAATATTTAGTTTTTTAATTACATTATTTTGCCGTGCCACAAAACATGTAATATTTGACTTAAGCCAAAATTAACGTTTCGGTCAACATCGAAGTACGTCTAAGAATACAATAGCTCAGATTATTTTCTCAGATCCGATCAGCTATGTCAGAAAAGATCCATAACATCATACACTACATTTCTTATATTTAAGAACAATTTTCCACTGAAACATTCTCTTTTTTTATTTTATTTAACATTGGAATAGTATATATAATAAATAATATAACCATTTAAATTATGCTCCTTATCGTAGTATAAAAATTAAACACATCCTGCAAGTAATGCTTAGATCTTATGCATAGATAAGATAGAATATCATTCGGTTCCAACCCGAGAGCTTATAAATACTCCCGGTTAAGTTCAAATATGTTGCCATATTCCATTACATTATAATAAATATCCTGCTCTAGTAGAATTGGAAATTAAAATCTATTGATAGGAATGCAGTAGACTTTATAAGCTGTAGGGGAAATCGAGGTGTAACTATTACTATTTAACAATTTTTGTAAAATTATGCAATAAGGAAAATGACTTCATGACAGTATAAACACTAGTCTATTGTATTAGCTGCTTAATCTAGTACCAATATAACTTATAATAAGAGATTTAGATTTTTGATTAATTTTCATCTTCCCGTTCTGCTCCAACCCCCGGGAGCGGAACGGGAAAAGATATTTTGTATATACAATTAGTGAAATTTTGAGTCTGTCAGTTTTTCTTTTCTTCTTGAGGAACACTTTACATTTTCCCTTATTCAGTAGTATCTCGTTCCGTCACGAACGCTCGTCTCAGTTTAAGGTATAATACAAGTAGATTTAAACACACTTACTTTTACGAATATATACAATTAACTAGTTAAAAGCGAGGAGTTTTACGAATTACCTTCTGTCAAAATGCTGCAAAAATTATAATGTCACAGATGTAAGACGCGAAACTAAGAGGACATTCACAAGGTGGAGTTAAAACTTGGTCAAGTCGGCTGCCAGATCTTCTTCCTTAACCATTTACAATGTTCCACCCCTATATGCTAAATCCCATCAATATACAGAAAAAAACGGATACCCTGTTTTAACCCGCTATCCCGCTCCGTGTTTTAATCGTAATGCTCTGAAGTCACACATAAATTTGACAGCTCACAAAAACGAATAATTCTTTCCCTTAAACATTAATATTTATAAGCAGGTCAGAATTAGTGTTCCATTATTTTTGACTTAATCTGCAGCTAAAATCCAGTTTTAAACTTCAGGCACTGTTTGGTGCAGAATCATGTTACACTTACAGAATCATTAGCTTTAGTGTTAATACATTGTCAAGGATCCTCAACTTTCCTTGGCAATTCTTCGTTGTGTAATCAAGTCTAAAATTTATTAATTTAAATCTTTCCGCAATTCTAACTGATAAAATATGTATAATAATGTATAATAACAAAGAAATTTTGAAATTCGGATCAGTGGTAACCTTCAATATTCGGTGATTCGTTTCCTGAGACAGCTCAAAGTGTCACGAGAATGCGGCGGCTCTATGATGCACGTCGGAATATCTCAAGTTGGAGGTCACCGCGTCGGCTCCATTATGGCCGCTGCAAATTTTAATCCGACCATTTAAATTCCTCGGGTGTACGGATGTCTCCTGGTATTTTTAATCATGTCTGGAATTTGTGGACGGCACTTGGGCGTGAGGCGGAGGGCTGGGTTTCCTTTAATTCGCCCAGCCATTGACTTCGATCAATTGGGATCCTTGATCCCTCGCGGCTTCGTGACGGACTTTTCGAGGGTAAATTGAATTACCAAATATCAATCTGTCTTGTTATAAATATCTTCAATTGCAGTTAGCTGCTTTCTTCGATAACTATTTCCTGCGAGTCAATAACAGCATTTATGTTAGGACAGGATGGTTCGAATGTAGTTCACATTGTCCTAATTAAAAAGAAAATTAACGTGAATGCCCAACATTCGTCCATAAATGTTCCTGGAACAGTACGATAGAGAGAATGAATCACAGCCTGTGCCTTTGCTACTTATATTTATCCATAAATTAGTTTTAAAGTAATTGGTGATTGAATATGTTGTGTTGGGTTTTTATTTAGTGAGAACCGTTAACAGTTTACTGTCCGGCTGTGAGTCTAGATTACAACTATCGTTTAACAATATAATTATCCGTCATTACGAAAATCCACGTAAACGTATTATTTTGACGCATCACCGGTTATGATTTAAGCTACTTTAGTCTACAGAAAATAGTAATTCAGTTTAAATGAATTTCAATTCTTTTTTTTCGTCACGTTGGTTCTTCTTGGTGTCTCCTACCTGTCTTTACGTACTATTTAAGGGCACATCTCTTGTTTTAATAACATAAATACCTCTTGAGATACACAAAAAGTTGGTACAAATTCATCTACCGTCACTAAACTCTGTGGCCAAATTTGGCTGTTACTTTCGTTGGGAAATGACTTTTTTTTAACACCAGGCCTCAACTTGAACCTGATCAAGTTTCTGCTAATTATTAGAGGAAATAAGAAACTCCTAAATTAATAAAATTAAAAAACTACATATTGCCTAAACTGGAACTTTTTCGGGGTCTTCCGATACACAGACACTATAGATGAAAATTTTGGTAGTGAAGCTTTATTTTGCTGTCATATACGCCACATAAATAACCCACGAATCGTAGCAAGCGATTAATAATATTGCGAGACCCGATTCGTAGAATTTCAATATTCTGTGATTGTCAACCCTAATAATTTCACTGCTTTGCATCGCAGATAGGAGCGAGGATTATTGCGCGGGGATTTCCAATTTTCTGAAAATCTCATTAACTTCCATTCTAAGTCCGAGGACCAGAAATAATAACGCCCTGTCTTGAAATACAAATCTTGTAATTAACCTTTCATGTGACGAAAATTGTACTTAACTGAGTCTGATGAAAATGAAAAGCTCTTGGTCAGTCTTCTGTATTAAATATCTATTTAACATGAATATTTTTTCTTGAAAGATAAATTAATATAAATCGTGACCATAACAGTCGATTTTCAGGATCACTGTATTACTGTTAAATTGTAGCATTCCTTAGATATGAGGATCATCTATAAATTACGCAACAAACGACATAAAAACGTTGTTATGAGGGGTTTTGGATTATCGAGTACCTAAAACAGGCCCTACATTATTTGTATAAAAACAGTGAAGGAAATATCAAATTACATAATTCGAAGTGCATCAGAGCAGTAATGCATATATCACGTTTATGTTTATTCCACGAATTCCCAGACGCGCTGAGCTGGTTTTAAATATACCAGGTCTCGGTGTCTCGAGGGCGCCATCTCTCCTGTATTATTAGCGAGGAAGGCTACGGCGGCGAATGTTCTGTAGCGGCAAATGCTTCTGTATCAGTGTAGCGACCTTAATGAACAAGTGCAGGTGGCAACTCTAATTAATTAACACATTAATTAATCATTTAATGTTTTGCGTACTGGTCGCGTCTGAATGAGTGATGAGATGCACTTGAGAGTGCATTGTCTGTATGAATACTGGCCTTCACAATGTGTTCTGTATTTTTCTAACTACATACTCTTTTTAATATGCAGATACACCCTCAGGTTAATTTTACATGAAGCTCATTCCTCGAATCACTTTTAAACAATTCATAAATTCTTAATATCATAATATTAATTAAGAGTAATTAAAATCTCAATAAATGTTCATATAGATGTATAAATGTATCAAATATTTCAATTTTCATAGAACAGTAGTGACATTGAATTTTTTTTCCATTTCAATTGCACTGATTCAGTCTAGTCTTTTGAATCATGTATAATTATTAATATTGTTGCATTAATTATTTCTTGGTTCTCCTTCCACCTCAGATTAAATTAATACTGTCAGTGTTGACATATAGTCTAAGAGAACCTTAAGCCTAGAAACCTTAAAATGATAAGAGTCCTTAAAATGCAATAATTTTTTCAGGTGTAAACTATTTTAATATTATTTCCCTGGTATATACTGATCGTAAGTGATAACTGAAAGATAAAAATTAAGGGACTGAGGTTAAAATGATACACACACATACAACAGTCCGCGGTCGATCCGGTAGGCCCAGGCCCTCAATGTGCTGTAGAGCAGATGAAGAAGATATAAATTGTGACATGTAGTTATAGTTCCCTTCCTAAAAGCAGCCGAGTTAGTCTAAACTGCATTATCGTTGGGCGGGCGATTGTCGAGTTGCCACGCTGAGAACGCGGGACTGTATAAGTGGAGAAGGATTAGTTATTCGTCGGCCAGCGATCATGGATTGAGGACGTTATGTGCTCACGAAAAACGCGACCGAACGTGAAGGGACTCGAACACGCCACAGAATCAAGTGGTGAGACGCCAACACGAATTGATGTGTGGTAGTGATTTTTCATTAAGACGACGACGAAACGAGTAGGCGATTAGTTTGGATTAACGCCCACGACCAAAGGATATCTATTATCTCAAGTGCTTGATTAAACCCTTTGATAGTTTTCGTTTAGAAAAATTACCTGGCTCCCTATATAAATAATTAGTAGGAAGTAGTATTCGACGAACTGAGCTGGATTTTACGTCATAAGATCGAGATAAGACCCCACGCTGGGTGACAAATTTAGCGAAACCTGAGTTAACGTTCCACAGTCTCACCTTCGCTCCAACTCCACTTTCTTGTTCCGTATTTAATTAAGGCGCCACGTAATTTAGTAAATAAAAAGATACCAAAAATTTAGTTCAAACGATAAAAACCGTTCATTTATTCGAGCAATGAATTATAAATTAGCCACTAGGCGTTGCCGTTAATACAAAACTTAATAGTCTGTTTACCATAGCACTTCACCACGAACTCACTTTGGAATACTGCCTTCTTTCGCCCGGGAAAGCGGTAAGTAAAAATAAATATTTGTCAGGGGATTGTTGACGTGACGATGACATTAGTCTGAACCAATTTAACTTCCAAGTTGGACGAACATGTTACAATATGTGTATTCAATTTGTTCCTCTTATTTCTATTTGTTTAACAATAAAATATAAAGTGGAAAGGAAAATATAACAAAAATTTATTTAGAAGTTCCAACCCTTTGACTAAACCTGTTCAACGGGATACTGGAGACATAAATTACTTTTCTCGATACGGGATAAGCGAAAAATCAAACGCATTACCGTGTATTTTCTAAATATATTATCCCACGAAACACAATCTTTCTTTTATAAGACACTTTCATTATGATTGATTTACTTGTTATATATATATATATATATATAAAACAAGGAAGAAAAATAAACATTGAACTTAAATATAATGATCTCAAATTATTAGTTAATAATTAGATAACAAAAGGAATCACAAAGTTTTGAATTTTGTGGTTAAACAACGAAATAATCACTTAAATTATATACCCAATGTATTCAACAATCGGGGACATCATATCTACAACATAAAACATTATCTTTGATGGGTTTTTAATGATTCCTAGTAAATGATGATTAGTGGAAATAAAATTGTATTTCAATGCGTTAAGTCACTTGGTAAGTTAATTTAATGTTTCAGAACTTTAATAAAGAATTGACATGACGGATTGGGAAATATTCATCATCTGTTACAGTGTCAAATCAGCACAGCTTCCTTGAAACCAGTGCTGCGATGAAAAAAACGAAAGCCAGGATTTACAAAGATAATCATGCACCCTTTCTCGGAATACGATCCAGACACACGCAGGAATTTTTATGTGTTGGCAGCGCCAATCGTGATTCCCCAAAATTACGTTACAGATTAATGACAGCTCATATAAGTCCTATGGACTGCGTAATGGACTTTCTGTTCAACGTACTTAAAGATGAACGGATGTGTGGGTCCGTTAGGACTTCCATTTCCTACGAGCTCTAATAGAATAATAATCCGCCATTCAACAAAAGAACAGAAAAATATAAAATATAATAAATAAATAAAATACTAATCGATTCTGACAGTCGCCAATTATTAGAATAATTGCTTAAATTTTGGACTGAGTTTAAAAACATAAAATGCGTTCCCGTAAAAGTAAGCATAAACAAATTCCGTTTACTTTTATGATCACGTAGAACAATTATTTTTTGTACTCAATGTGTAGTAGAGATGTAATTTGAGACATGATGTATGTCTAAATGTCACATCATTATAGGACAGTTGCGCTAGTTCAATCATTTTGCCAAGATCACGCCGGTAGTTTCTGGGCAGCCATTAATGTAACGTCCTGTTGATTGATTTCCTTTTAATGAAACAGCCCAGCGGCGACGCGTTCCGTGGTCTCTATCAACGTCCAACATCTTGTTAAATGGGCGTTTGGAATTAATGGGGCGTTATTTTACTTGGTCTGGTGCATCCGACAGGACCAGCGTCAGCAGATTCATGGTGTCACTTAAATAAACAAGTTTTATTCTCTTCCACTTTGTCTGTTTGGCGCTATACCGTTTTTTGTCTCTCCCTCTGCCTGCTATCCACGTTCTGCACTTTCATCATCATTAACTATCAATCCACTTCACTGTATTGCATGGTCTTCTTTGAGAGACGAATTTATTAAGCAATCCCTTATTCTGGCTGGGATATACTTCATTTATATAGCTGTTTGTGCTCATGATGGACGAGGCAATTACATTTCCTCTCAGAGACTCAGAACCCCTGAGCCCATCAATACTGCCAGTTCAATTGTTGTTAATGTTTATATTGTTAACAATCTCAAAATTTCGTGGTAGAACCTAAAATTTAATTTAATTTTATAAATTGAAATGATAAGTACATCAACGTCCAGTATGCGTTAACTCAGAAACTAATATTCAAGAACATTCCAATGAATTCTTACTTTCAATGCTTATTAACTCACACTTAAAGGTAGTTTTCCATTTAAAGAAAAGATGGAAGGAATATTTAGAAGAGCTATCACGGTTAAAATATAGCCTGCAATAGAAGAAGAAGAGGAGGTTGATGATAAAGTGTTGGAGGACAAAATTCTAAGGTCGAAGCGGACAGAACGCTGACAGATCTCAGCAACGGTAAAGCACCAGGAATTGATAACATTCCAGCGGAGTTGGTAAGATCATTGGATGAAGAAGCAATATCATAACAATTTAGGAATGTTTGCAAAATATACGAAACAGGAAGAATACCCGAAAATTTTGGTAACGAAATAATTATACCCATACCGAAGAGGAATCGGACTGATTAATGCAAACAAACTAGTTTAAAATCACATGCAATTAACGAAAATTGTATATAGGAGGCAATAACATCAAATACAATGCCAGTTAGAAGACGATCACGAACAAGAGGAGTAATATTGACTCTGTGTCTTAAGGCCTACGTTCATGGTTTTCGTAGATTAAAAATATACATTTATAATGCACAATAAAACATACTACTAAGGATTTTGAAGAGAACAGAAATAAAATACCAAGAAAGAAGAGTTATCCATAACCTCCACAGAAGGTGGACAGCAGTAATTAGAATTGAAGATATGAAAACAGAAATCAGGAAAGAATTAAGACAATGATTCAGTCTGTCACCCATGCTCTTTGACTTATAAATAGAACAGGCGATGAAGAAAATTACAAAGAGTACTGAAAAGGAATCATAGTGAAAAGAGAAGAAATAAAAACTCTAAGGTTTGCCGATGATATTATAGTATATGGGAAGACATATGAAGACTCGGAAAAACTTAAACATAATAAATAGTCCTGGAGAAAAAGTACAACATGGGGGATTAATAGAAGAAAAACCAATGTGATGGACTGTAGTATGAGAAATAGTAGAATAACAAAGGGTGTTAAATTGGGAAGGGATGACTTATGCTGAAGGACGTTTAGTAATTCTGCTACTTGGGCAGCATTTACTTACGGCTAATTTAAGTATTAATATTAGGAAATCATTGTTAAAAATGCTAATATGGAGCGTAGCGTTATGTGGGTTGAAGATAAGAGTTACTAAATGGAAAAAAATAGAAACTTTGTAAATGTGGTGCTTCAGAAGAATTCTGAAAATCAGATGGTCGTATGGAATAACTGAACAGAAAGTTAAAATCATAATGAGAGAAGAGAGAACAATATGGAGGACTTTGACCAAAAGAAGGGGTAGATTAATAAAGCATGTTTTGAGAGTTGAAGGTCTTAAAGAATTAGCATTATACGGAATTATGTGGGGTAATAACAGAATAGGGAGGCAAAGTATGGAATACGCTAAGTACATTAGGGTGGATGTGTAAATGGAAGGCTTGTGTATAATAGGTTATCTTCGAGGATAGCATCAGACCAGTCAAAGAACTGAGTACTACAATAACAACAGTTTTAAAATTAATATTCCTTTCCAATCATCCATTGTCAGACGTATATTTCCTTCGATTCATAAAAATGTTAAATGTATAACATTCGTGGCTACAACGTTCCTATGTAATAAATTTTTAGATACTGGTCTACTTAAAGTCTCTAATGTCAGTAATAACGTAATACTTAATGTAAGAATAGTGTTTAATATATAATTGATGTCAAACAAGTATATTATCCTTTTTATGATTCTGATATTTAATATATTTCGTTCAAATTAAAATTTCACAAACACACGTAACATTTTCCAATACCGCAAAACATTTGTAATTTAAGAGGTTAAATTAGGTTTTCTTGCAACACGTGTGACGTCATCAGTAAATATCTAGCCGGAACAAAGAATCAATTAAACTTCTAACATAATTTTGTACATTCTTCAGCATAATATTTTGGGATACTAGATATTTTTAATCTGAAAATACTTCCTTCAATCATTATTTTTGCGTTGGTAACATATTGTGTCGGCCTTTTGTTGGGTAACTTAAAAGAACGACGGCTGTTGTGTTGTTAATAGCGAACATAAGGAGATTAACAAATCCATTCTGTCTCTCCGTCTTCCACTCCCAGTTAACGAGATCAGATCTGTTTGTCGGTTAACTGCGCGAAGACTCGTATTTGTAGGATTCCGTACCCTCTCCATGTTTATTGTTTAACTGCTTTGTATCTGCGGAGATAAGTAATGCAAAGAGCCTCATTGTTTTAGCAGTGACATGACAAAAGCGAACGTTTTCACGAAAGGGGTTTTCAAAGAACAAAACATAACTGATTCGGCAATGGCGCCTTTTGTCAACTGCAGGAGTAGGATTAAGAGGAAGGAGCCTGGAATTCGCCATGCATTCCAACCTTCCTCTGTCGGAAACAGATCGATTTACCTATACACGCGTTACCCTCATCGTGCTCGGTCACGCGAAGAGATTTAGTTTCATCACACTTCAATACCCCGTATACCTCAAATTTCAATACTAGAACATTCTCATTTCATAACATATTTAACAGTATACCTCCTCTGTCCCGCAATAACATGACTAATGAATAAAATCTCACTGGAACAAAATTAACTATTGACCATCCAAAAACGTCATATCTGCTACAAATGCAATGAAAATGGCTTCTGAATGTTGTGAATGTAGATATTTTGGTAATCACAAATAAGTTATGAATGGCGTGAAAATTTCAAAACGACCATAGAGTCAAATAACTATTCTTCGGGGTCAATTTGTTAGATCGTGTTTCTCCCGATGTAGTTTTTGTATAATTTCAACTCCATGGCGGAGGTGACGCGTAGCATAAAAAATAACGCAAAAAAACTGAGATTGAAGTCAAATTCTGGCTTATGAAAGTCACAGATTTTATTTTTGGTTTTCAACTTTCCAATTAATTTGTATGTCAACTCCTAAGGCATATTATGTATGTAAAAGCGCTCGCAAAGTTTAATGTACAATCTTAAACGTGTACACGAATTTACACTAAATTTTGTTCGTATGTTCTTTGCAAATCAAAATAAACACAGTGGAAACAACTCAGACTACACCAACTAGGGGCATGGGTGAACGGTGGTTGGAATATTAAATAAGTATAAGAGGCCGATATTTGCATATTATAATAAATAATTCTGAAAACGAAAGAGATTGATTGCGTTTATCCCGTTGTTGTTTGTGTATAATTATAGCCCTTTCGACAATATTAGGTGAAACCCTTAAAGTTTGCGAAAATAATCGGAATTATTGTCCATTCCTTAGTTATGGAAGTCGCCGAGTTTAATTCTGACATTCAACATGCTGTTAATGTTGAACTTCAGCCCCATACGGGGGTGTGGAAAAGAATGCAAGAAAATTATACAAAATCAACCGATAGTTCGTTTCTGGGGTTATGGAAAGCGAAGAAAATTCAAGATAATACTGAGCTAATAAAAATAAGTACCATTGAATTCCGGGCACTCTGCAAGTGTTAAATAAACGTATCCATTAATTAACACGGATTCATTGGATATGAAACTGATGCATACAGTATTATGAGAAGTTTAATTACATTGAACATTCTTATCATCAATATTCCTAGGGACATGACTAGTTATGTAGTAGAGGTTATCAAGATAATAAACCTCCCAACCTATTATTGTAGACTAACAATAAATTATAGTTCTTATATTAGATACCATTATAGGCCTACATACAGAAAAGTATATTTCAACGCATCTTATAATGGGTATATTCAATGATGTTTTTCAAACAAGATTTCACGTCAAAACTTTTAATATGATCTAATGAATTCAAAAATAAATTTAATCGGCACTCCTTTAAATACTTAAATTTGTTTATTCCTTAATTTGGTTCAATGTACGTTACACAAAACTGTTTTTATCAGCTAAGGAACTGGTTATATATGTTTTTTCTCAAATTAAAAATTTTCACTAACTAAATTTACGTTTCCGTATAGTTTATTTTAAAATATTTTCAGTTATTTAAAGTTCATTTCGTCTTCTATACCGGTAAAAATAAGTTATGTGTATATTTAACACGTTGTATTGTACCTATGTAATTTTTTAGTTTGTATAAAAACTGTTAATAGGTGAATATGGAGGATCGCTTTCCTCTCAGTTGGATATATTATTTCGATTTGTGTTCTATTTCACGAAATATGAGTCTTTGTCTTATATCCTCTAATAGAGTGATGAAAAATGATCCCTAGCCGCATAGTTCAATTTTAATTATTTGCGTTATATCTGAATTCAATATTATTTAAAAGTTACGGCTTCAAATTAACAAAATAAAACAAAACTTTTTCCGTTATTGTGTGCCTTATATAAATATTCGTAAATAATAAATAAAACCATAGAATACGGCGTTTTAAATAATGCTACATGCATTTAATATAAGAAGTACGACTGAATGATTTACCTAAATTATTATTTTTGAATTAAACACTTTCTTCATTACTCAGTTTAAATAATCATTTAGACACAAATTTCATTAAAGGCGAGTTGTACTTAAAGCCATTAGAAAAAATTAATTTTGAGACGAAATTAAAATGGTTTCTTAAAAAGTAGCATTTACATTTGTTTACGTGTACCTTGTCTTGGCATTAACAAAAAAATTTGTAAATGTAATAAAACATTCCAATTTATTCCAATGTACTACTCCGACTGAAGCTTCATAAATATTCAGTTTTTGCTATTGAAGTACATGCACAGCTTGGCTTTTACGACGTACTTTCCAAGCACCAAAGACAACAGATGAAATCACTTGCTTCGTGATAAAGTATTCACTGTCTTTGTTACAGAGTCGTAAATAAGCCATCAAAAGATCATGTGACAAAATTAACGATTCAATTCATACAGGAGTCGTTTAGACATAGCAATAAAGATAAAAGAACTGATACTGAAGCAATATCGCAGGATAACATAAATGAAAGCAAATACTATAAAAACGACTTACGATTAATATACTCTAAAATAAATTTTCCTTAAAGATGCTGTAAAACAATCCCTACAACCATACGCAAATTATACCTGAAATAAAATACATTAAAAATAATTTTACGAATAATATAAGTTTACTCTAAAAAATTTTCATTATAGCTGCCCTAAAATAAGCTCTATAATCATACACAAATTATATGTACTGCTCATTTAAATAACTGACAATTCTTAAAATATTTAAATTGCTGCATTGATTAAAACTCATTTCACGTGTCATCCATTTCTGGGCGCTTCTAATTAAGTTGTTAATTTATTTCACTTCTGACACTCTAAACTGTTAACAGCTAAAAATTATAAGACGGACGGACTAAAAGTTCAATAATATTTTCATAGATATATATTAAATGATATCGTAAGTTTTACGTAAACAAATTAAGTTCTTCCAAAAAATAGTATACTTTTAAATGTACAAAAAGTTATGATCTGAATTACCTATGATGTTCATTACTCAAAAATCAGTAAACAGGATATAATTACACAAATAGGTATACTCGACATAGCTGTGATTACGTTCATTATAATTATCCTCCAACATCATTACTACGCATTTGAACATTTACGTGCTTTTTATAATTTTATTAATATTGCATTAAACGAAAAGTAGCATTTTATGAGTAAGATCTGGTTTATTATAAATTAATGTATGGATGAAATACATATCTAAAACAGCAATTAATTAATTAAATGTTTTTCGCTTGAATTATTCACGCATTTAACTTGAAAATTTAAAATACTGCATTCTGTGAAATACTCCTACAGCTCTGCAAGCCCGCAATACAGTCGGATATTTTCTGGAGTGTCTGAAAACACAGTAATTTTTTTCTGGCTTTGAAAGTCGTTTGCGATAATTCTAAATTCAGAAACATATTTTGTTAACAATTTAATATTTACATATATATATTGAACAACTTTGATGAATTTGACCAAGAGAAAGGTTAGATTAATAGGCCACGTTTTGAAAGATGAGGGTTTTGTAAAATTATTATTAGAAGAAAATGTGTCGGGTAATATCAGAAGAAGGAGGCAAAGGATGGAATCGGCTAAGCAGTTTAGGGACTATTTGGGATGTCTTATCTGTGTTGAATTCAAATGGCTTGTGCAGGATAGGTTAGCATGGAGGGTTTCATCAGAACAGTCTTAGGACTGGTTACCACAACAACATTTAATTTAATTCTTCCGGTACATACAGTAACCTCAAAATATTGGTGAATTCAAATGAATCTGAATTTTGTTGCGTTATATTGAACATTTTCAAAGATTATCAGTATCTACCGTACTACTTTACGTTTCTTGTTACGAAATTTGAATGAATATCCAACCCGTAAGTAGACAACGCCGCATAACGCGATAGGAGGAAAATTGCTACAATCGATCCAGGAATAATGAGAGGGTAAATACTGAAACTATGAAACATCAGTGAGAATGATGCAGCACGTGATTGTTGCAGATCAATGCGAGAAACCGAGACAAGGTAAGAGACAAAGTAGGCAAAGATTAGATTAGTTGAACTACGTATGGTGAATTTTCATTAAAAACACAAAGATAGTGAAGAAAGAGAGTAAAAAAATTGTTGATGAGAGATTTTCTAACAAAAATTTGTTAAATTAATTTCTTTATATCCCAGAGTAGAATACATTATGTAATTTATCCTTAGTATTATTTTGGGCCCTATTTGTTGAATAATTATTAGATTTTGCCCAGAAACAGTCCTCTGCCAATTACCGCTACGGGAAACAGATCTATAGAGTAAAAACCATAACATTATTGTTGTATTCTGTAGGATAGAGGATATTGTACAGATGCACTTGCTCTGTAATACTATTAAGGTATTATGCCTTTGGCTTCCTCGTGTTCGGCAAGAGCTCCCCGACGGAAACTGCCGACTCGCACGAAGCCCAACGTGGCAATGCAGCTTCGGGTGGGAGGAGCCAACGCAGCCTCCGTTCGGTAAAGTTCGGCTCCTTCCGTCGACAATGCGCATACGTAATAATCGATGCGCCATGCAGCGAAGGGGTGGACAGGGTTTTGACTTTTTTTTAATATGGCAGCATTGCATTGTGCGTGTCTAGTGGGGAGGGGTGGGGGGGCGTGACGTCACGTGGCACGGCTGCTCTGCAGGGCAGCTTACTTCCTCGCGCGCTAGGGGCAGTGTTGATGCGGAGAACCCGCCTCCGTCGGCTCGGGTGCATGTGTGTGCGTGCGTAGCGTGAGTGTAGCGACAGACACGACATGAACATTTTAGGTAGGTCTTCCTACAACACTCAAGAAGTCATTGTTGTTTTCTTTATTTCAGTTTGTGAACTTACATAAATTTTTCAATATATTATATTATTTTTATACATTTCAGTGAGATATTTTCCCTTGATTTAATTCCATTAAAATAAGTAAGTAAAATAATGGTTATATTATACAGATAGATATTAGACATAGAATAGTGTATTCTCAGTGGTATATAATCCTGATCGTAGTGTGAGACTGCTTCCCGAAGAACACTTTTGACGGTTTCTCTTGCTTTAATTTAGGATATTATCTTGTTATGTCTTCTTGTATTCAAATAACTTTCAGTGCATATTTGCCTTTCAATATGATGATAAGCCAATGTTAATCTTAAACTGCGCAAAAAACGTTTTTCAAAGCTCATCGAAAAATGCTTCGATATATTTCTCCAAGATTGACGACGTTTCTGTTGTTTCGTTTTCAACATATTTCCACCAAGAAATTAGGTTAATACTTAAACTTTTTATGAGTGCGTAAAGTACCTGCTTAAGTGTAAAAACGTTCATTGGTAACTAAAAAAATGTGATGTAAACTAACATACGGAATTCAATGCAGTCAGTGTTCTTTACATATGTTATCCTTAATAACGAAATTATCGCAGTTTCTTTTTGTTATCAGCTGAAAAATTAAATTATATTTGTCTCTAGTCAAATTTGACTATGCAAAATACTGTGACTTGTATTTTCATAGGTTTGAAAACCACTGACGTCGTTGGGAAGGTCGTGAGACGTCCAACGGCAAGTGTAGCGAACTTTCGCGAAACTTCCGCAAAGTAGCTACCGCAAATACTGCAGAACAGGCAAATGAAATTAGTGTCTCAGAATAAATTACGTTACGGCATTCCTGCTTGTAATTGTGTCAGTGTAACTTCCTGTAAACTCGTGTTAAAACGTAACCCCGAAAGAGTGCTAGCGTTCAAAGTTGATTATATATAATATTGAAGCATTTTAAATTTACGGCCATATGACATTAAATTAATATTCTATATTTGTTCAAACTTTTGGATGGATTAAATGATTAACACGTTTCGTATTGCCTTAATCCCACCATTATTAACAGAAAAATATTTTAAGTAATTTCTCTTCACCGCCTGCTTTAAATATTCAATAACATAAAGCGTCGAAATAAAATTTTTATTATGAATGTTTATCAGAGAAAATATACGTAATTATTACTTAAGTAATTTAAAAAAGGAATAGACATCAATAAAACGCATAAATAGATGTTAAAGAGTATTTTAATGTGCATATGCATATATATTTGTCAAACATATACATAAGGAGAGGACCGACGTCTGAGACCGTTTATTCAGTATTCGTGTTCGCATGTTTTTCCACGACTCAGAGTTATTTGTAAACGTCTCGGCACATCAGTTTATGGCAACACGCAGAGGCCCAAAAGGTAAAACAACCTACTGCTAGAATTCCTCATCTCGCTCCTGCAATATCAAATAAAAATTTATAAACTGACACGAAAAGCTATATTAACGTGAAAATATAAAACAAAACGCCACTAGGAATGAATAATACCAAATTTTTAGTTCAAATGTGGCTGCTGAAATGCGGCGTTTGGGTTGTGGTTGCCATCTGCTAGCGGCTCTAGGAACTACACCTTCATGTACAAACTTCCGTAAATTTACTGTAAAGAAGTTTCAAATAACAAGCCACTTTCATAAATTTAAATATAAAACATGAACTTACTGCGAATTTCAGACAATCATGAGTGATTTTTCATTTTACGTTGGTTATCCAACTTGATAACTCCGAACGATCTCCAACACGTTATATTATAAATCACCTGCGCTACAGCAAATGTGTTCTATTTTTAATTACAGGCCTGCAATACATTTTTCTGAATTATCATAACTTTCGTAATCGAATACCTTTCAAAAATTATTTCAGTTAATCCTGGAGAATTCATGAAACGTTACTTATTTTTGTTTTGAGATTAAAAATAACTTCTTTCATTAATCTAATTTAATGGGATAGTTAGATAACCGAGGAGGCCCTTCAGTGGCTGAATAGAAGTCACATTCCAGATTGAGGAGTCAAGTGTTCTGTGACCTCGTTTTCTAGAAGTCATATTCCTCACTTCTTACTTTATAAATAGGAAAAGACGCAGTGTTTTGTTAAGACATTATCCTATACTTATTATGAATGGTTTCTGGAAAACAAAGAAAGCTGAATTCAAAAATATCAGCCGTGGATTTGAACCCCAGACCTGGCCGCTTCGAATACCTCTACTAAACAAAGCACCACTGCGTTAGGCGATAAATATATTAATAAATGCAATTTTTCCACGTTCTTATAAACTTTATTTACTTAATTTCAAGTATCCACATTTTTTCAAATACTATTCTATAATATTTTTAAATTAAATAAATTAACGACCAGTTTTACAGTTTTTAGTTTGTTTCAATGACGTTTCCTCTCCACATTTGGGACTTTTTCAGGTGTTACTACAAACGTTATACAAAATATTTACATTAAAAATAATTAAAATATCATAATACTAATAGCATTAGTAATAACAAATAATATAAAATTTACTATTCTGAAATTTTGATGAAAATATGCCAAATTCGTAAAGATGCACCTCAGAAAGCAGATTAAACCAAAATATTAATAAGAAGAAACAGCGACAATGTAATGCAGACAGTTAAGTTTAATAATCTGTTTTGGGAAGTAAACAATAAATAATGAAAAAATTTAAAATATTAAAAATGAAAAAAAATAGTTTTCTCATATCACAACCTACTAATACAACAATAAACGTACCCAAGATAAAATAATTAAGCATAAAATACAAACAAAATGTGGTGACGTCGTTCAACCAAATTAAAAACTGCCTGGCCAGTAATTTATTTCATTTAATTATTTCCATATATTTTTTGAGATTTTAATTTTAGTCTCATAAACTACTAAGGTCATAAGTTACTTTGGTCTTACGGAGATTTAATTTGTGTTGCCTGCAAGGATTTCATAGTTTGGAAACTCAGACGCACACACAATATGCACGTCCTTGCAGGTCGGGCATGATTCTTTTCTATATCAACAATTGTTCGTTTACGGCATACTATACTGCGATATAGGCTCTTGCCAGGTTGTATAAAAAATGTTATTTTAAATTAATAGTATTTAAGTTTTATTATTATTATTATTATTAAATAAATATTCAGACAATAAAATATATAATGAATAATTTAATTATCCTCTTAGTCAGAATTTTTACAATTAAAATATGAAATATTACCACGTTTCGTCTCCCATTTGAGACCTTTTCAGGCAAAAATTTAGCTGTATATGGAACATCTTTCAATGACTTCGTCGACCGAAATAAAAAATTTTATATTTTAAGTCACGCCAACGGCTAAGATCATTAACGAGTACTTCACCATGTAGGGGATCTTATCTTTCTTGTAAGAGTTACTAGATTGGGGATCACAAGCCCTTGCCATAAATCGATCCCGGGAACTCTGTGGTACGAGGCCGTGATATTTAAGTTACAGGAAATACTTCCTACGTTGTCTCTCGTTAAATACAGTTTGCTTATATTTGTAAACCATTGAAAATAGCCAAAAATTAGAAGGAAATCATTAGTAAATTACTTTATTGGAAGCATACAACGATTCTCCTCGACAGGAGTAATTTGAATATGCTTAGTAGTCAGATTAATTAATTATGCTAATGGCCAATCCCATCGATTACTTAACCATTCACTTGCTCCCAGGAGTGTACACGTCGCCTCTTACATACACAGCAGAGATCCAATTTGTCAGATAACTCGATTCGTTTATAATAACAATAGTAATTAAATTAACTCTCCGACGTGATTTGAACCAAGGCTGTATTGTTCATTAGGAAGACGTCAGGTTATGTTCCAGTATTACAATGTTACTATGTGGTATTATTACTCAAAAAAATACCTTCATACAATCTTTAAATTTATCAAATTTTTATTCAATTACACATTTGTGACTTACCGCAGTATTTATTGGAATGGAAATATTATTTGCTCCTCCTAGACGTTGAAAATTTCATTTCAATACCTAAACATTATTTTTCTTACACATTTATTAATTTTCGTAGTATGCATTATTTCAAATTACAACTGTGACACTTAAAGATATATTTGTTTCATTAACATAAATTAATTAATATTGATATAAGTTATTAACTTAGGTTTTTGTTATGCTAATTAACTCAAACTCATTAGAGTTTCGATCTATTGCTACGTATAACCATAGATAATCAGATTATCGTACGTACGATTTTCTTCCCATGGAATCTATTACATGTGGGGAGTGTAAATTGTGAAATTTAGAGTTGAGTGACCTGAATTCTGAATTTTCTTTCATGTAATTTCTTAAAATAAATATTTACTTTGCATCATCTTAAATTACAACATATATAATATTTTTAATAACCATGAAATATATTCAAGTGTACTATTGTTGGCCAATGTCACATAGCGGAGTTGTAAGTCATTACAATGCTCGTTAATATTTCAGAGTAATATAAATTTTAATACAAATTGACTCGAGGGATGGCTCCCCGTTTTATTACGGAGACAAAATTATGAATTTATAATTAAAGCCACAAACTGAATTAGCTTTACAATTACAGTTTCGCTATTGACTGAATAATTTTGTTTATTTAATGTTTACGCAATCCTTGCATCATCGCAAAATTGAATGTATAAATCATTTATAATTTAGTGAAACTATTAAAATAAAGATAATATAAAAGTTAAAAGTAATATTCAACGAAGGGGTTTTTCGTATAAACACTTATAAATGCTTATAATTGGTTATTATAATGGGAGAAAAATTTTCTTGTAAAATAGTAACATAGTGTCATATTTTCCACCCAAAAAATGACATTCAGTGATACATTGAAATCGTATATTTCTAAAATTGATGCAATAAAATTGCTTTCAAATCAAATATGTTGGCTTCAATTTCATACTATTTCACCAAAAATTATATTTTACAAAATTATAAATTTTACTGAGACTGCTATAAGTTTACTACTAACTTTCTTATATATATACAAAAAATATGGTTGTATATTCAACAAATAATTATACAAAATATCTTCTGAATCACAAAATGGCGTCATCATGCATAACATCATATTCTACCGTACACGAGCAGAAATGTTCTCTCATCGACCGTCTTTCATTTATTAAATCTAATTAGAGTTCAGTGTCCAATCGTATTGATTTATACAGAAACCGATAAATTAATTACATTGCTTACATAACAAGGTCCTATCTTTGAAGTACTTAATTAACATCACTGCAAGACAGCTCGAAACGTATTGTTATTGATTTAGCTACGTGTGAACTAAGTTTCAGAAATTTGTCGTTGCACTACTAGTTATTTCTTATTAATTTATTATACACGCATCTAAAATCAGAAAAACTAAGTTCTGAAAATAAATAAGGATAATGGATTAAATGTACTCATCTTTGTTTCTTAGGTCAGTACTCATGTTTTCATCTTAGCTAACATTCACACGGCACAGGTTATACAAATTATGTAGTATATTAATATCAAAACGTAAATGACAGGCACATATAAAAATTTTCCGTTCCCTGAAAATGTTTTTTTTTGCGTATTAGACTTTTATTCACTAATATCCTGCCCATTACATTTCAGAGAGCATGCGATTACATACGTTGAATAAACGGTGTTTTTAAGCTAAAGTCAATTCTGAAAACGAAACAAAATGTTTTTTTAATGAGGCAGCCGAAACATTAATTGCGTATCAACTACCTAATTCCACGGAATCAAAGTTTTCTGAATTCTCATCCTGAATAATTACAGCTTATAACTTTGAATTATTTGTCAGCGGCACAGTATGTTTGCTCATGATTATTCCGGAATGTCACTATTCACCGAACAGTTTAAACTCTTCGCTTTAGTCAGCCGCTGGAATAGTGATCTGGTAAAACGACAGACAAACGTAATTTATTTAATGATTTAATTTTAAGCTACACGTCACAGGAGTCACAAACATGAAAAGGAGCGGGAAAACAGAATGATTTTGGATAAAAATCTTTCCAACGAAGTGATTCCTGAAGTATTGATTTAAGTATATTGTATCCAAAGGAAGGATTTAATAACGTGTTAGATTGTAACAAGTTGACGGTCATAGTATCAAAATTATATAATATATTTTATTTGTATTAATTTAGGATTAACATGAAAATTTTAAATGCCGCAATGTTTGGAATATACTCCTACAATGCGGCAAGTCCGCAATACAGCTGGAAACTTTCCTGAGGTAATTTACCAGAACTTACAGAACCTACAGTGAAAAGCGAACACTATCATTCTCATTTCAATAAGGTTTTTTTCTAAACATTTTACTTGATATATTTCTACAGGTGCATTGAATCATTCCAAGAAACATTAAATTCTATGCTCTACTTCGTTTCACTTTATAGTTTAAATAATTATTATTAATCACCACATTGTTCTGTCTCGTAGGCTTAGTAGGTAATTTATAGACAACTTACCTTTCAAAATCCAACACGGGGATGTCTGGGCGGAATTGTTTAACAATTTTGGAAAATTATGGAGAAAATTACTTCATAAAAGTATAAAACGTTTTTTATATTCTATTACCAACTTAATCTAATATCAAGATAAAATAACGAATTTATATTTGGATGAATTTTAAAAAAGAAACTTACAAAATACCCGTTCTGCTACAACACTACGGAGCATGAGGTGATAGGATGTTTTTTATATTCAATTAGTGGAATTAAAATTAAATTAATTTACAAAAAATTTTAACAGCTTTTATCTTTCATTGCTGATACTTATTTAGCGTTCGGTTGATCCTTGTCAATTTTTCCTTTCACAAAATGAATTTTTTGCAACTGCAGTCTTTGCTAAAATTTCCCCCTTTTCCGTTCATTTTCATTCTTAATCTACTCTTTTCGGTACAGAATCGTGTAACTCATTCTTAAAAGGTGAGTCGCCAGTTTTCCTTATTTTTTGAGGAACACATTACATTTTCTCTTATTCACTAGTATCCCCTTCCGCCCCGCACGCTAGTTTCAGCCTGTTTTTCTTATAGCCGTAATTCCAGCATATTTATACATAATGTGTAACATATATGCAGCTAAAGAAACCTAATTTACGAATATATATCATTAAAGAGTTAAGAGCGTGTAGTTCCGTGAGTTAACCTTTTTAAAAATTCACAGATTCAAGACGCCAAAACTACAGCTATTTCAAACAAAGTGGAGTCAAAATTGGGTGACGTCGGCTGCCATGACTTCTTCCCTAACCAGTTTCAATGTTCTACCCTTATTTATGAACCTCCATCACTATTATGTAAGCAAAATAGGGTATCTCGTTCTACCCCGCTATCCCGTTCCATCCCGATTTCCCCTTTATGTTTCTAAAATTAGTTTGTGTATACTAAACTTTCATTTTCCTGAAATTCAGATCAATTCGTTTGTGAATAATAGTCAATAGTTATTTAAGGATAAATCATTTATATACGATTTTAGAATTATAATACTCACGAAGCTCTTATTAACTACACCTGTTAATCTTAATTTAAACAAATAGTTGGCAATGGTACTTAAGTCCTCGCATCGTTATTTGCACCGCCTCTGTATAACGCAAACATTATGGGCTTCATCACCTGAGTTTTACGGCTACAGGCTGACGAATGTTCCCCTGTCAGGTGGCAGGGACACGGATCTGTTAAGCCAGGCCGGGCGGAAAACTGCAAAAATTGAATCGCAGTTCGGCTGAGCGGGCGCGCGCTGGATTGTCATATTGGGGCAGCAGCAGCCTTGTTAACGCTGCCACCCCAGTACCTTCCACCCCCCCTGCCACCCCACAATCCACTCCCAACCCGCTCCTTCATGAAAATCGTTTTGTTGGTCCGTTTTCTCTATTCTTTGCAGCGCATTATTAATCCACATATTTCCATCTCGTGGAAAAGTAAGGAAGTATCAACGGAAACTATTACACTCGTAACAAAATAATCATTCTAAACCCATATAAAAAACACAGTCTCAATTAAATTTAAATCATTATTAAGAATGAAATTAAAATTATATTGCGTAATACATCTCAGTTGAAGAAATCCGAAGACATGTTGATTTTATATATCTTTATTAAACAATTAATTCTCTTTCGAAGAAAAATTAAAGTTTTTCCAGATTTATTAAAAGTTTCCTGCAATCAAAATATATGTATAACGTAAAATTATACAGAAATTAAAACACCTTGGGAATATGAGAATTTAAGATATAAAATAGTGTAAATGATGGAAGTTTAAAAATTTAATTTGTAAATCTTTAGTGTAATATCTGAAGTATAAAATCGCACGAAAAAAGATTTGATATTAGTCTAATAAAAGGAAATTTCACCAGTCATTTCCTTCTTAAAAAGAAAAATGATATCAGTGTAGTAGTAATTATTTAAAAAAAATTAACTTTCATTTGTGATAACTCTATCAATTATGAAGCAGTGTTATACACAGAAAGAAGCGTAAAATTGTTTTTGTGGGCAAAACAGGATTCATGAGGTTGATCCAGGAACTGGCAACTCCCTATTAATGGCTTATAAAGGGAACTGATATTGGGTGGGGGGGCGGAAGGGAGAAAAAGGCAGCCAAAGGATGAATAGGGCCCGCAGGCTATAGTTTAAGGATCCCTCGCGATCCTGAAAGACGTGCTATGTAACCCTAGAAAACTTCTATCAGATAGGTCAGGCTATTGGGTATTGGTCTCGTATCCTTCCGATTGGCGTATGAGGAGTTTGCTGGTAGACCGCAGCATTCCCCTCTCCGTGTCTAAACCAGTTTAGGAGGCAGTACTCGTGCAGTATGAACCAAGTCTGCTGCCCCGGAACATACGCCTCATAAACAATATTTAAGTGCTTTGTCCCAAAAAGGACTATTGCAGCTTTTTATTCGTCTTACAACTGCTGAAGATTGTATAATTTTATTCCGAAGAAGTGACAACCTATTCTTGTTTTACTTCGGCGTTAAATATATATTCTATTATTGTACTACTGATATAACAATCAGATTGAAATAGAGTATAAATGTCTTAATATTACTAATATTTGAGCGATGATAGTGATAAAACAACATGATTTTAACAAAGTCGTTTGCACTGTTGGCTGATATAATTCGTGGTTAATGTGTCGGTACAATTTTAATCTCAAAGAGTTTTTAACTCATTCACAAGAGCTAAAAGACAGAATTTTTGTATGTTAATGAACAATAATTAGAAAAGTTATGCCAATGTTTTCTTTGCGTTAAGGCTGTACGTACTAAGAACGGGCGTTGATTGCAAAATAATTTCCTCCCGTTTCATTAGACTTTGAAACGATTCTCTTATTTCTAGTCAGTTTATCGTAAAAAATTATGTAATACAAATAGTTTTATTTTTAAATTATTCAAGTATTTTAGAATATTAATTAACATTAAATTGTACAATTTTCCAAGTAATACTTGTTTCTTAAAATAGTTAGTATTCCATAAAGCATGAAAGTCACAATAAATTTTGTTGTCCTTGCTTCTTCTTCTGCTCTACAGCCCATTAAGGGTGTTGGCATACCGGGTTGCGGACTGTCATCTGACATGACACATTTCGAATTTTGAGTAACGATCCTCCTGCGTCTTAATCCCTGTCTTCGTGATTATTACGTCACAAACATCCAAGACCTTGCCAGGATTCGAACCCCTGGTTTGTAAAGCACCGACGCTAGCCACTAGACCACTATAGACTAGTAAGACAAAATAAAATCTAACTGCATTAGTTTTGATTTCCTTAACACTATGATAGGGTGTAATAGTGCCTAGCTAATAAGATAAAATGCATAATACATAAAAGAGTACATATTCACAACATTTTATATCGGATTGAGATTCATGTGTGGAATAATTTTTATTACACACGAAATCATTAAGTCTAAATACATGTCCTAGTTACGAATGTTATCTCCTTAAAATAATCATTTACACAAATCAGATACGTTTTATGTTAAATAAATGTCTTGATCCACAAACTTCCAAGACTAATCTCAAAGGCGAGCACTGCTCACGCTGACACGTTTGATGGAATTTAAGGCGAATTAACTTCAGCGGCAAAGGCGTTTCTCGCCTTTCACTCAACTGCAAATATTTTATCAAGAGAAAAATTGGTAATTCTAGTCTAATAAAACACGCGCCTCAAGGGAAGAAATTGTTTGATTCAGTTCATTGAAGTTGAGCAGAAAAGTATTTTTTATAAATATTTAAGATCATTATATGGAGAACTTATATATTTCTTTTAGTTTTCGAAAAACTACGCCTTGCTAAATCATATTTAAAATATCTCAAATTTAACTCTATAAAAAATTTAATAATCGAATTTGCATTAAATTATGGATATAAAATTCACTATTATTAATTCCCTTTTTTAATAAATTATCGGCTTATTTTATTATATATTTTATACAAAATTTTCTGTCAAATATACAGATTACATTACATTACTCAAACAAAGCTCAAGTGTTATAAATAAAAATGGAAAGACTTCATTGAAAAATACTTTTGTTGAGAGGTTACATGAGGGTAAACCATATAATGGAATCTCACCTTTGAAATTAGAGGGAGGGAATTTGAAATGGATGGATGTGGTAGTGAGAGGAGTGGAATTTAAGGATCCTTCCTGATATTCAACAGAGATTCACGGTAAACCCTAGAAAACCAGCATCAGATAGGTTGAGTTATTGGGTACTTGTCTGAAGACCTTCCGTACAACAGGAGAGGAGTTTGCTATGGGGTCGCAGCATTCCTCTCTTCATGCCTTGACCAGTTTAGAGGGCAGCTGATAAAAATATTTACAACCCACTAGATAATATAAAGAAGAAACAACAGTAAGAGGTTTGGTATATCATTGATCACAATATGTAAAAATATATCTATGATTACAATTAATAGTCATCAATTATTTGAGTTCTGGCAGAGGGAATGGTTCTATACTAATAGGCGTATTTAATGAAAAAAATGAAAATTTAGAAAACTGAAAATTTGTAATTAAGTAGTTTCTCAAACATAATATTTAATTTCTATTCATAATAGGAATTTTGTAATACTTTTCAAACAAAGTGAAATACTGCTGCTGAAGGAAGTATTTAATAATACTGAATTAGATTTTATATCAATTTGGCCGTTTTATACTAGTTAGGGTAGCTCCACAGAAGGTAGAATCCTCATCTAACGGGTCATGTTGCTCTGTCTTCAGGTCCTAATGAAATGCAAATACTCGACAAGCGTGTCAGGAACAAAACCCAGTTTTCTAACACACC
The DNA here is from genome assembly GCA_034510155.1 of Eucriotettix oculatus. NCBI lineage: Eukaryota > Metazoa > Arthropoda > Insecta > Orthoptera > Tetrigidae > Eucriotettix > Eucriotettix oculatus. The sequence goes on along the minus strand of CM067376.1, from coordinate 215,526,824 downwards.
TCCCTCTCTAGGGGTTGAGTTTCCCTCGGCGTCGAGTGGTCGCTGTTTGCACAGCGTTGCTTGCTGGAGGAACTCGCCTGCCTCTCCTGCCATCCAAGGAAAAATCTGACGGGGCTCAATGCGAATTAAAATAAACAAATTACTGAACAGAGACGTCCGGGAATCAAACAGCGCTTAAGTAAACGACGAAACGTCCGTCTTATAATAAATACGATCACATTGATTTATAGACTGCAATTGATCTCTTTAGAAAGGAAGTTATAACTCGATGAAAATTAATAAATTCATTTAATAAAAAATTTAATAGATTTAAAAAGGAAAATTATGCTGTAATTATATTAAATATAATAATTATTATATAATGTTTAATTCTAATGATAAAGAAATGCGAAACACAAGTATTTAATACTTTTTGCTTGAAATTTTCTTGGTAAAATCACAGGCCGAATTTTTGGTACATAACGGTAAACTATTTTTATTTACAGCTAATATTCTCATCACATCCAAAATCTAATTTTTGGGGATTAATGCTGTTTATTTTAGATACAATACTGGAATCCTGCCTCACCTTGCCACATCAAATAACCCCAGACCTTCTTCATATTTCTTACCTAAACAAGACGATAATGCAATAAAGTACTGATTAGAGCATTGGTAGACCGGAAAAGACAGTCATGTTTCATGACAAATTCTGGACTTTTTGTAGTGGATCGTTGTCAGCGTAGCGTTTCTTTTTCAGTATTATCCACAGTTTTCTACACCTTTATACACTTATCAAAGAAGAAAGGTTCAATGATACACATAAGCATTCAACCGACAACAGAGGTCTATATTGACAGAAAATCCATTCATATTTTCTGGCATTACAATGTGATATTTTGTTGCAGGATAGATTTTACGCCCATAGAACGCACGGAAAGGGATAATAGCAAACGCGGCTGATACACAAAGCCAATCATAATAAATAGTCAGCCAACTGACCACTAGATGCTTGTTGTAGGTTGTACTGCACTGTGTACGAAACGATTCATTATTCTGCGATAAAAAGATTGCGGAAGTTCAGCAGCCACGATACAATCAGTATAGTATGTTTAATGGCTATTTGTTACACCAACAGTCATGGAAGAGTAATGAAATAGCTCTCAAAGTTCTCTAATCTGAATTTTCTGTATAACGACGGCTTTTGTATAATTTTATAATTATACTCATCGAAATGGAAATAAATATTTCAAAGCAGCCAAAATATTGTCTGAAACTAATGGATATTTTATTTAATTAGTTTAACAAAAATAATTACTAACTTATAAGAATATTTTTAATCAGATCCTTTCGAGAAATTTAAATGTTGGAATAATTACGTTTCCCTTAAAATTGATAAATGTTATTAAAAATTTGTATTTTGTAAAATTTACGTTATGTAAAAATGCTCTATATAGGTAAATTTATTATGGTAATACATTACATGAAAATAGTTCATAGTTAATTATTTTATTCGCTCGTTAAAGAGAGTATTTTCATTATAATTGATTGAAATACCAATATTCCTTACACATTAAAACTATTTTACTCCTACAGAAGCTTTCAACTTAAGGACATTATCAACTGTAACAAAAGATTTTTTCCACAATTTAGATTGCACACATGTAACACGAATTATTGTTCAATTTTATTCATTCACATCCAGACATTACCTGCATGTGAATCTAAAGCTTCTCTTTCAATTTTGAAACAATTGTTGTAAAATAAAATAATCAGTGTTGCCAATCAGTAGTTTAACTGACACGAATTTCTCATGGACCGAAATAAAATTTTGATTTCTCGGGAACTTCTTAATACCACGTTCATACAGGGCATTAATAAATTCAACTTACAACGCTTAAGGGGTGAAAGTTAAAATCAAAATAAACTTGTTTTACCGCTACACAATAGGTTGGAAACAAACCCTTACCCCGATGCTACGATCGAAACGTTCAGGGTAAGCAACCCGTTGTACACGTCCGTTAGAATTTTTATGTGTACAACTGGTTGCCTAACATAAACTTTTCGCTTTTTGCAGGAGGCAGGGGTTCGTTTCCGACTTATTGTATATTTCTAAAAAATCTTTGCTTTTATTTTTACTTCCACCCCTCAAGCGTTGTAACATGACTTTATTAACTTATTTTATATGTTCGTTGGCTTCTATGAGAGACATCTAAACATCATCCTGAGGTTTCCAGCATTGCACTTTTCTAATTCAATCTTTCCATCAATCATGAAGCTATTGATCTAGTATTCCATTCTGTATGTAACTCTAAATAATAACCTACTTATTTTTGGATCAGAAGTCATTCACTTAATCTTAAATTTAACCGCCATCCAAAGCTTCCATTGGAATAAAATAATTTTCATTTCTAATGATGATTGCTATTTTAATCATCAATTATTTTATTTTAAGGCCATATTTAATATTATTCAACAATGTTAGTATATAGGAATTAATGTCTCTAGTATTGTAAAATTTAACTGGGTCAACTATAAAATTGCTAGTAAATTATGTGATTTGAATTTTTTTCTGTGGAGGAGTAATCATTAAATGTTTGTCAACTTAACCATTCAAATTATAAATAAAGAACTGTGTTAAATTTTCACAGTTATTTTTTTTAAATAGCCACGGTTTTTAAAAATCGTTACATAAAATGCAGTTATTACTTCGGCTTAATCCTGTGCTTCATTTTATTGTCAATAATACTCAGCTAAATACAAGAATTTCACGTCCTCTTTGTTTAGAGGGCTTTTTGTAACTAAAAGTGAGTTTTGTTTGATGTTGGAGATTAAAGTGCGGATCTGGAACACAATATAATTAAAGTTAGATGAAAATTGACATTACATTTTTTAAAAAATACATGGCATCTCTTCCCATTACTCATCGAATTAGTTTGAGGAAGATTACAGCAAATTTTTTATTTCTGCAAACAAGGATAATGCTCTTAGGTTGGTAGCGGTTGTAGAAACTCGTCCCTTGTAAATTGGGAATTAGTGGATGCCTCATTTCACAGCGGACAAATCCTCGAGAGACGAGAAACTGGGAAGAGTCAATTATTCGCTGGCGGGAGCAAGCGGCCTATCGGATTACAGAGTATCTTCTCGTGGCAGGTAACACTCGCTCCCCCACTTCATATATTTAAAAACTTCATTCCACAAAACTGCTGACGACGCTGTCACGACAAATATCTGTACTTCAATCACTCACCTAATTTATCCAAACGACCAGCAGCCATTAATAAACGAAATACTCGTAGGAAGAGGAAACAGAAATTCAGTTGATTAGATCATAGCGTTGAAACAAAAATATTTTTCCCATAGATAAAAAAATTTAACTGTACATAAATATTTATGGAAAATTACAAACTTAAAAATATTAAAATCTTGAATATATTTATTTATATCTCCTCAGCACATCATGAATTGCAAAATTTCAGGATGAAACCACGTGGTTATTAAAAGTGGTCATCTTTATGTAAACACTTCTTTATTGAAATAAAATCCGAAAAGACAGGTAAATTATATTATTTTGTTAATGTGTCACCATATAATATTAGTCACAATTTTTATTCGAAGTGTTCAATCTGACATTAAAAAAAGTCTATAATTCCCTATCTCAGGGTAAATGTTACAGAACTGACCATTTGAACTGAAAATATTTTATTTTAACGCCTGTTTGAATTGTAATTTAATTTTTGTTTGCCTATAAATTCCCAATTATATATTATTAAAACATTATTGATGCAAAACAATTTTAGTTGAGAGTATCAAGTTTTGGTATTTTTTAGCCACTTCAGGCTGTGATCCGATTTTAAGATTGATCGGGGAACTAAAAACTTTTTTGTCCAGATACATTTTCCAGTTATGAAACATCAAACTTAGTAATGAGAGTTCTTACGTATTATACACAATACATTTTTATTCATCTTACTAAATTTAATAACTAAGAAGTGTTGCAATTTTATCACGAGATATGATGAAATCAAATATTTTGAACTAATTTTTCGAATGTTAAATAAAAAAAACATAATATAAAGAAAATAAAAAGAATGATAAATAATCAATAATTGGCCGTTTGATATAACTTATAAAATTCAAAGTAAATATACATCAAATTGATAGATCTCTAAAACAGGAGAAAATTTTTCAATAGGTGGTCATCGGTAACGGTTATGAAACTGAATAATAGGATCAGGGTGGAAAGATCTGAATCGAACAGAAAATTAGAAGCAGGACCTTGGTACTTAGTGCTTTTACCATCTGGGCTACCTAAGGTTACTAAATTTCTGTATTAGAATATATTAACAGCAACAAGAATATCATCTAAATGTGTCTTAAATATTGCTTTTTTCTTTAATATAAAATATTCACCCAATCAACGCGTGCATAAATTTTTATTATAAACTAGTAGAGCACCCGGTCTTCACACGTGGATGAGAATATTGGAATCGGTTAGTAAATGTAATTTCTCATAATTAATCTAAGATGCTAATAGGCGTGGAGTGTTATTTTTTAAAGGAAATACTAAGTAAATATATTTTAATATAATTGATATTTGGCCTATTTGTGTATACGGAATGTTTAATCAATCAGTTCCCAAATTAAAAGATTCCTTCTCAAATCTATCTGAGGACCTTAATGATCGCTCGATTAGTTCCCGACCAATGACAGGTAAACAACTGGAAAAACGCGATTCCTTCCCGACCAGATAGTGGAGTAAAATGAATATAAATGTATTGGTATCCAAACATTTTATCTTCTGGTCATGATTTATTGATTTTTTGCTTCGCGTACAAGAATGTGTTTGAAGACAACAAAGTCAAAAACAGTTAATTTCGTGTATGCTACCTTAATTAGATTAGTGGTTTCAAATAATTAAATATGATCCAAAATTTCTGCAAAAAAAACAACATTAAATTACTTACGTAAGCAAATATTTTTATGATGTTGAAAACCCAATAAAAAAGTCACAAAATCTTATGTCTTCAAGTTTTCGGATTTATATCACATGTTCAATTATAGGTTTAATAATTAAATAACATTCAAATAAATAACCGTTAAATAATACATATTATGACCAGTTTCAAACACTTTATTTAATTAAAATACTGTATGAGGTTAAAATATATTCCAAAACGTTATTTTTATTAAATAAATAAATTTTGAATAATAAGGTCTAAATTATATGCTTTTTAAAAACGGAACAATGAAAAATAATTTTTAAGTTGTTATTCTAGTGGTGTGTTTGTAAGATGAATAATTTTTGTTACGTTTAGACTGAAGAAAGATTCCGCCAATAAAATTTTTTAAGCTAGATATTGTATTTGGTGATTCTAGGTGCTAAGGTTATAGAGGCGTTCATGTCTTACCAATACGACGGAAAATATTCGGAACTCAAATTGTAGACCTGAAAGTATGGGGTAGTGTCATTTATATACCTAATATTGAACGCAGTAAACCAGGAAGGAACCGGGTCTTGCCCATTTAAGCGGACAAAAACAAATATATTTAACATCATAGTTTCTTGACTTCAATTTTTACTATAAATATAAAAACGGACAAAAAAGTCAGGATTAAAAATGTAACTATTTATTAACAAAAGCGACTTTTTGTTATTTATTACAAATATAATTCGTTGCAATAAAAATTTTAAGAATACTACAGGGGTAGAATACACATCTGTTCTCATAAAATCCCAAGGAATAACATCAACCGAAATATAAATTTCTGAAATAATATTTAACAAAATATATTTGTTATCTGCATCATATTACTTTCGATACAAATTTATTTAATGCCCTGTATATATATTCACATGTTTTGTATTTTAACGGCATTTAATTCTATATTTAGTAAATAATATATGGTGTTCTTTCAAGAATATGAGAGTTTCCAAACAATCCTGTTGGTGACTGAATTTAGCTCATTTAAGCTGGAAGAACAGTTGAAATAAAATTAAATAACGTGCATAAAACCAGTTTTATCTCTCTAATATTAGCTTTTATGTGTTCTCTCAGAATTTTTTTCCAGATTATTGTTCTGGATAGCACTAACTCGCTTTCAAGGTTTAAAAATATTCTGAATGAATACGAGTGTACTCAAGTCCGCAGTTTTGTTGTTAAACGCCATGTGGTGTACAACAAATGAGTCAGATTTTGCAAGCAGACTGAGACGGACACGCATTACACGGAGACATTTCTTACGGCTCCACAGGCACGCCATAGCAGCCGTGAAGCTAGACAATCCGCAGTGCCATTAGTGGACGGCCACCATTGTTGTGGGTCGGAGAGGTAATTAGTCAGTGCCGCTGGCCTCTTTGTCACGGGGCTAAGAAATGCTCCAGAGGACGGATTTCAACAAAAAAAAGAACTCGTTCCTCACTCCAGCTCGTGTACAGCAACTTGAAGTACGCGTCAAGTAATTTCAAAAGTTCTGCGCAGCTTCAGACTTTGTATAGTTTTATTCGAATTTGGTCCAGTACTGATGTTTCAACTTCTGAAGAGACACTCAAGGACACAAATTCCAGACTCTTTTTGGCATCTTCGCCAGCTCTTCGCTCGTTAGCCCTGTCATTCGCTCTTTCGCAGTTTCGCCTCTCGCGCAGGGCCTCGGAGAAAGGAAATCTTTACATCAGCGAAAATGCTGACACCACAACGTCACGTAAAACTCCAATAGCAGAGTGGCTATTGCTTAAAACTAAGACTTCAAATTGGGTGGTGCCTATCGTATTCCTCTTCCTGAAGGCAATTCTTTCTCAAATTGCCAAGTCATTTCAATAATGGGATAAATAAGAAGTGCGTCCTTTCTGAATTAAACTCTTCTTTTATCCATTTTTAAGCTGATGTAGTTTGTAAGACATATTTAAATTAATTATACTACGGCGTAAAATTTGAGAATGAAACAATTTATTATCTAATTATTACATGGTACTTAATCAATTCTAACAAGGTCAAATTAATCCTGGGTACACTTTCTACCGTATAAAATATATGGAAACTAAAACCATATACGCAGGTATGAGCCTATAATATTACTCATTCAACCCTCATTGCACATATATAAAGCGAACGTATACAACAAAATCTACATTTACAGCTAAATAAAATGAATAATCCACTAATTAAATTTATGACAAATAAGTACACCTAAAAATATCCTCATAATTTCTTACTACCGTGAACGTAGGTACAGAAGTACGGGTGTTTAGTTTATCTGAAAACATTAAAATAGCTCAAGAACCACACATCGGATCAGAGAAAGTGTGAGGACATCTAATGATATGATACTCGAACCCCAACCCCCATTATTTGCGAAGGAAGAGTTAAAAACTTAAACGGGAACACCCATTTTTTATTGTAGATTCTGATACTTTAGAAAAAATTACTCAAATTCGACCAACGATTCGATCCATTTTCGTCACAGATCAAAATGGGTAAAAAAACGTTGAAAAATGGGGATTTCTCAAGAAATAGGCTCCAGATAAGTAAAATAAAACTAATTGTGTTTGATATTATTACAAGACATATTTGAAAACAACATAACTGTCCACCCGCCCCCACTTCCCAGGAAGCGAATTATTTCAAAAATTTTAATGAGAAACCAATTTTTTGTAAGAAACTTTGGTTTTACAATGTCAAATACCATTTATTTGAATTTTCTTGTTTTATGTGAGTCCCTTTACCTCTCACAATTTATGTTGCCGATTTTTAGGTGCGTTCCCTTGCGTTTCATTGTTCAATAATTAAGTAGCATTGGTAAGAATATCACATACAGTTAATTTTATTTTGCTGATCTGGTGTCTATCCCCAGTTTTAAACTTTTTTATAGCCATTTTGATTTTTTCGATTACAACGCCATCTGTGACTGAAATGACTCGAATCGTAGGTAACCCAAGGGAGTAGGGGTGTGGGGTCGAGTTTCGTATCATTAGATGTCACCCTTGCAGACAAACTTTTCTTTTTGATCCGATGTGTGGTTCTCGAGATATTTTAATGTCTTCAGATAAGCTGATCACCCTATATGAGAAGTCGGATGGAATGAGATGGCAGGGTATAACGGGATAACTTACTATATTTTTTACTGGAAAGTGCTGGAAGTTAGTGATATATGGTGGAACATTGTAACTCGTCAAGGAAGAAGCCCTGGCAGCCGATTTGGCCAACTGATTTGACTGCGCCTTGAGAATGAACTCGTCTTACATCTGTAACTTTGTAATTCTCAAGAATTTATTTAGCCAGAAGGTAATTCACTAAACTCCTCGCTTTAAACTCTTCAGTGGTATGTATTCGTAAACCAGGTGTCTTTAGCTGCATATAAGCTAGAAAAGGTTGAAATCCACTTGTATTAAGGCTCAGGAAAGAAAACTTTAAACTGAGATTAGTGGGTGGTGTGCAACGGGATACTACTGTATAATTCAAAATGCTATGTGATACTGAAAATAAAAAGAATAAACAGGCAGACTCAACTTATAGCAATGCGTTACAAGATGTTGTACCCAAAAAATAGAATAAGAAAGAAAAGGAAAGGAAAAAGTGGGAAAATGTTAGCAAAGGCAGTGCAGTAGCAAATTAAATCTCTTTGCTAAAGGAAAAATTGATAAAGCGATCAACCATACGAAAAATAAACAAAAATGGTGTAAAGAGTTTTCTTAAATTAATTTATGTTGAATTAATTGTTATTAAAAACATCCTTCTCTAGTTCAGTCTCGGGGATGGGGCAGAACGGAAAAGTTGTTTCTTTTTAAAAATCCATAAAAATCTAAATTCGTTGTTTTAAGTTTTTTATGATATTAGATTAAGTAGATAATAGAATAAACTAATTATTTATACTTTTATGAAATCATTTCTCTTTTTCCATAATTTTGTAAAAATTGACACAATAAGTGTGCCGTTCAGCCATGAGGTCCACTACATGAGTGTAATAGCTTTCAGTCCCTCTCGTAGAGGATTAATAATCGTTGTTACATATCGATATTTACAACACTCCTCTAACACTATTTTCCCCATGGCGCTGTAACCAATTTACGGTCTAGGTTTACCGAGATAATTGCCACGGTGTCATCTTACAGGGCACATTACAGATCTTTATTTGGAGTGGCATGTGGTCAGTGGTACTCCTTCAGTCTTATAATCAATTTTCTTGACCATGGCTAGCGCAAACATCCATGGACTTCCAGGGATTCAAATTTTGGGCCTCTGTGATGTGAGACGGTGGCGCTGGCCACTACACCACTGCAGATTGGCTTTATATTGGATTACTTGTTAAAAAATTCGTTTTTAATTTATAAACATTAATTGTTTACAGCTATCGTACAAATAAAATTGTCCGATCTCCGATGCAATAGATTCTGGACGTATTTGGCAGATTCATTTTAAAAGTTTATGTCTGGTAGAACCAATATTTGTAGAATTACAATTAACAGTAATAAAAAAGTTCATTTAACCTTATATTTTAATTATCATTAGTTTAATAAAATCAATTCTTTTATTCAGTATTGAGACATTGCACGCATTTTTCGCCATATTACTTCCTTGCCTCTCGCTGATGCTGCATCGTCGGTTCTCATTAGCATGAATCAGGAAGCTTCAGTTATCTGCGGAACCAATTTCCAGTAGCTGCTAACGAATGGGGCGCAGCATCAACGTCGTTCGCATCAGGCCAAAATTTCCTTCTTAGGACGAGCGCTTGCCATAAAAAGCAGCATTTTGTGGCGTGACTTTTTATAAGTTGTAAAAAGTTCCTTGTTCGTTAAGAGCTATGTTCCACGACTCGGGGCCGCGAGTAGGAAATTGAGGCCACGTCCTACGCTGAAACATTCAGCACACGTAAAGCTCTTTTTTGGTCGCTATATTCGCTGCATTAAATGTGAACAACGCAATTATTTTTTACAATCGACTGGGGAGTGTGCCGCGGAGACAGCTACGCTACATCGCGGCAGGATTATGCATCAGCAATTGGGCTTTTTTTTGTGTTCGAACGTCAGAGCGGACCCAACATGGAATAATCAAAATGCAGATTAAAACTCGTTTAGAGGAGGTCGAAGTGGGGGAGGGGGGTTGAGTTTGAATTTGGGTGGTACGGACGGGGGACAGGGGAGCTCGTCACATGGGAACGCTGGGGCAGGCAAACCGGAAAGTTCCGCTACAGAAGACTTCAGGAAATATGTGGAAGATATGCCAACTAATCCAGATTAGCATTAATTTCCATTTCAGCGTCTCTTTCAATTTTGCTTCGATAGTCTGCAATGATCCAGTTTATTTAAATTAGGGGGAGAACACCTGCGATGCATTTTGTGTGGTGGCCGAAAGGAAATAACTTCATCAAGCCAGGAATTATGAACCTCTACACTGTTCTGTTTAGAAAATATTACTCTCAATAAAGTGGAAAATCTAATTGCATATCATTCTCTATCCACTACCACGGCTGATGGAATGTTTATAATTACAACTCTTATATAAATTCTATCAGGTACTGCAAGAAATACTAAAACTAAATAGGAGATAATATGTTAATAATTACAGCCAACTATTACCCAACAAGCCTCGGGGACAGTTGATGCTTCACTTACAACTTGGATAAAATTCATTGTGCTATTTATGTTGATGAAATCTTTTCGGTGTACTTTTGGACTGTTTCACACCTCAAGAAGTTGCAATGATAGGAATGAAACGTCGTGTTATATTTTATTGTTTCAAATGACCAATTTATGCCGTAATTATTCACCTGTATTCTTAGAGATATAGTCAGAAAAATTATCAAATTTGTTTTAAATAGATGTTATTATTATAAGGTATTTAGCTTCAACATCTGGACAAAGAAAATAAATTAGTGACTGAATGCAAAACCCTTCGGAATTCTTTCATTGACTACCCCTGTGCCATTTTGGTTATCACAGATACATCAATATCGCTGGAAATTATAATACCCTAAAAGGGAGATCCACCAGACTTCATTGTATTCGAGGGGTAGAAAGAATTTCCTCGTCTCTCTTTTCCGTTATTATTGCTTCAATTACTTTTCCCTGCATCGAATTCAGACATCGTCTTCCAGAACGTTCCACAGAATTGTATTTGACGAAAATTGGGCAATGACTAATCTTCTTAGCCACTCATAAACTTGTGGATTCGGGACAAAAGAATGTCACTGTGGATATTTATCTTCTCCAAACACTCGCTCTCTTTACTACATGTCTTCTTTTTTCGGCCATTTTATCACAAATTATTTGACCACCCCGTTGCTTCTGCACTGTTTTGTACTCTAATTCAAAATAGTGACCCAACCGTGATGTACTTGTGCTTATTATTTATAATGTTATGATCTGTGCCAAAACTTATTGCAACTCCTTTTGCTATATCTACAACAGTAATTCTTTGTTCTTGGATAAGGTCGTCAACGTGCGTTTACAGGCAAAGAAGTTGACACTGCAATTTGTCGGCCAGGACGTTGCGCGTCAACCTTGAAGGTTCTATTGTTTATGAGTTCTTCCAACCAGTTATATAGTATTTCCGATGTTCATGCAACTTTCACCATACTTAAAAAATTTAGAAAACAAAATCTCGATTACTGAACGTCGTGAAGCTAATGTACTGTCTTCAATCACACACGCGATGGTTAAATGCAACTTTTATGTTATGAATAAAACATGTGTTGTGGGTAACGTAGCTACCCAACAACACAGAGGTCCCGAATTACCTTAGACGCCGGCATGGGCGTTGATATTTGTGTTCGCCTACTGTATTTTCACATGAACCAAACACGTTAAAGAGATCCCATTGCAACGTTCGCCCGGTAGAGTATTGCAACGAGTCCATCATCAACCTGAGGAAGGCAACTGGAAGCGAACAATGTACCTTGAAACAGGAAATGGTGATCCATGTCGAACATTCTTTATTTTGATTTACTGTTAGGCAGAACACTAATTATTATTATGTGGCATCTACTTTCCACGAGTTACCGTTGCTTAAACGTGAAATGGGTCACGTCACCCTTCTGGGGCGCATGACAGTAGCATTACCGGTATTTTCGTATCTTTTCAATACTATCACCCCTGATAGTTTTCGTGAAAATAATTTTAACGTAGATCAGCCGGTTTATTACCAACATTTAAAACATTTATAGAAGTAATTAAAATTATCCGTAAATTTTCCCCCTAAACGTCATTTTTACTATGTGCGTCAAATGCTTTTGAGTAAAACATCTGCATTAGCAATTTTAATAATGTTTTTGTTAACAAATCTACATCTTGTAGCCAGTTTATCTCACAAGTGCACAAAGGAATGGTAAACTATAGTTCATAGACAGACAGTCGTAACTTAGATATTTCGTATAAAAAAATTACTCGGACCAGCTATAATTTATTTTATGAGAATGGAGGTTGTGCCATTTTTCACTTATGTTGTATTTTATGAAAGTGGTTTACAACCATTTTTCTGCATTATTTTTATGCAAATACCAGTTAGGTTTCCTTCCGCCCTTCCCGCCGTCCGTCAAGTGAAACCTTATACCACTAATGCTGCTTGTTGTGCTTGTAAAGCTAAAAATAAATCGACTTGGCATATCCTTATCTACTTCAGCTGTTTCGTTGCATTTCAGAACTTAAAATTTGATTGTATTGTTGTAAATACCAAATCGACAAAAACTGCCCCTAACACAAAAGTCGCTACATGTTGTTGTATTGACGGTGCCTCGCGAAATCGTCTGATAAATTCAGAGTTCCTTTAGTGACGTTTGTATGACTCCGTTTTAAAATTCCAAGATGGATCAATATCAAAAGGAAGAAATCAAAATGAGGCACATTTCATTCGTGACGAATGACTTAGGCGGCCTCTTTGACGTTTTAATGGTCGATTCCATAAATCACTTTGGTAGTGAGCTCTCGCGTAATTACATTAGCAGCGCCTGCAGATAATGCTGTCTCTGGATTCCCCATTGTTGAGGTGCTCATAATGCAATAATACATCTCAGATTCCCGCCAGGGATAATGGCGTGGCACGACAAATTTGTCAGAACGGAGTACGGACTTGCGTAACGAACGAATGTACTTAGCTTAATTCTCGGTCTTAAGTTAACACAATTAAAACAAGGCAGAGAACAGATAAGGATTTTGACGCCTGAAATCTGCTCTGAGAAGTAAATTACAACGAAGGAAACTTAATTAGCACTTTAGAACAAACTGAAATTGCCGAAGAACATGCTCCATTACTGCAAACAAAATTGTTCTGTCAAAATTAATCCCGAATCCTGATGAAACTTGATATCTTCGAACTATGCAATGAAAGTGCGAGACAAATATGAAGGTATTAAATTCATTAGAGTGACGAAAAAAACAAATAAATGCTATCCGTATAAAGCTAAGTATATAATATATTTAAATTTACATTACTCAATCCAATTACATTTCTCCTCCACTTGCAATACTTTAATCTAATTTGAGAGAAAATTTGCATTTTTATTTCGAAGCCTAGTATTGAACTAAAGGTAGCGAGTGACACATTTCATGATTGGCTTACTTGATTATATAACAATGGGCGTTGCTTTCACCGGTCTTGCAGCTTCTCTTGTTGGCAGATCGGCTTAGAGCCTCCGAGCACAATGGAGGCACATTTGCACTGGCTATGTGTGGATCACCTACGGGGCAGTATGCAAATATTCCCCTCCCCTAAGCGGACTACGAATTTCACGTCTCGTTGCTATCGTTTTGTTTATAAATGGCGCTCTGATGGCTTCCAAGCGGATTCCGAATTCGTCTGTAAACTCCCCGCGTATTCGGTCTTCACAAGTTAAAACGGTTAGATTTACAGCCCTTTTCATCACAAGAGATACACGCTGCTTAATCCAGGCAGCGAGTCGGAAATCAGTTCCTTCGTAGCGGCAAAATTAGTTGTATTTTGCCTGGGCCAGAGGTGAAAATTACCTACTGGGATTGCGACGCGGTTTTAGAATTAATCAAGTTGGGGGTCAGAATTTCAGGGCCATAACAACCATCCGGCTACAAGATTCACTTTATACAACCACCACTCATACTGAACATTATTCGTTTCAAGTAGCAACAATCTCTCACTTTATTTTACCTTAGACTTATTACAAAGACATATTATTGTAGACAGATAGTGTATAAGAGCTTTACATAAAAATACTGTAAATACGAGCAATGCTTGATTCCCATGGTACGTCTTACACATACCTTTCACCAAGAATATAATTTTAAAAAACTTCATGATAGAGTATAAATCCATCTAAAACTCCTCATAAAACCACTGCTGCAAACGAATAAATGCTGAAATTGTGGTAACAGTGTTTTGAACATCAGCATATTAAATGAATTAGTTAGTGAGAAAATAGCTCAGAGAATATTTAATTCTCATTGCAGTTTAATTAAACAAAAAAGTACTGTAAAAACATACTTCTACAAGAATGCTTTCTGTTTTGAAAAGTTAAATTAGATACTAAAAAGTACACAGTTGTGCCCAAAGACACACACGCACTCTCGCATATATAAATATATATATTGTTTTTTTAAAACCATAATTTCTATCGGCAAATTGTTTGTGTTTTAGATGAAGAAATTACTTACTTCTCAATAATGATGAGCGAATTGCTACATATCAGGTCCAACCCAAATTCACTCATCGTTAAAAATTATACAAGCAATTTATATAATATATACGATTCGCTCTTGATATAATAGTTAATCTTGTATAGATTCATTTACCATTGTCAAAATTGAACGGCCTAAAGCGCGAACTCATTGGGTGCCCACACACGAGCAGATTTCATCGGCAGATCTGATCGACCGACCAATCGCCGGATTGGAGCACACATAATTGTCTGAACGATCAAATCTGCGTTGCGTTTACACGTACAGATCAGATCTAAACAATTGACGGTCATTAAGCGTTGAAATACAGATTTGTCTGCGTGTTCCAAAGATTCCGTGTCAAATTTGTTACAGCTACGCTAACCCTTATTTTGAATTTAAGCATATTAGAAGTTTTATAACGTCAATTGTTGGTTGTAGTGGTGAACAATAAGCCAGAATAGGTTTTTATTGTTATTATTGCAATTACCAAATATAATATAGCTTGATGTCAACAACGAAATATAAAATGTTATTATTTAAACTATTCCACTGAATCATTAAAAAAATTAGCTTCTTAATATTATTAATTTTGTTGGTAATTTATGATTATTATTATTATAAAGTAGTCTCTTGACTTGTTTATTTCATAATTAGAGATAATAAGCTAAGATAGTAAACAGATATATCCGCTCGAAGAGGACAAATGTATTGCGCATACGAAAATCTGCTAAGATCTCGATCGTAAGATAATTGTCGGCAGACCTACACTGACGTGTAAACGACCTTCAGATTTCGCAGCATATTTGTTAAATCTGCCAGATATCTGCCGATGAAATCTGCTCGTGTGTAGGCAGCCATTGTTATATATCACTTCGGCTGTAACCCTGGCCGGACGTAATCCGCGACACCAAATTACTCATAATGGATTTAGTTTTATCCTTTTATAAATGTATTTATGTTACTTCTTTTACTTTATTGAAAATTTAACTCCTTATTTTAACGAAATTTTATGTATTTAAAATTAACATTGATTTAAAGGAAATAGAAATGCTTCTATTGATGCTCAAGTAATAAGTTAAAATCTAATTTAGAAAAAAGACATGAATTGATAAATGGCGACCGAACCCAGAATTGGACGTCGACTTGACTAGTTCAGTGGTAGATTACCCGTCCGGAAAGTGGGAGGTCCTAGGTTTGAGTCTTGGATCCGGTCGACATTTTTGATTCTAAATTAATATTGATTTTATCATTTTTATGTCTAGTTACCTGCATAAGTCAACAAAGATGAAACGTTGCATTTATATTACCTATATGTTAATTAAATGTTTCCTGACATATTTCGTCGTATTTTTATTTTTTCATATATACTCCTGTTTTGATTTATCTTTTGTCTAAAGCATCCTATCAACTATTTCAGTCCCGTTCAGTTCATATCTATACAGTAATGTGCCCAAAAGTTGTTTTCAGTATAGATTTATGACAATATTTTCGACAAATTACTCTTAGAAACAGTGCAAATAAAATCCTGCCATCGACTAATTTTAAATAATGGCTTCCTAAAGAAAAACAGTTATTGGTTTTTAAATAAAATAATGAAACTACTATGACTTAATATTATAAATAAAATATAATGAATGACCAAAAGTCCGAAACTGAAGATTTGTAATTTAAAATAAGACATTTCGTCCCCAATTTTCTAGATCACCCCTAAAGTTCTTTGTTAAAAACGTTTTAAAATTTAATGCTGCTACCACAACATCCAGGACCGGTAGCAACACGACCTTTCAATTAAAGTGATGAAAAGATCCCGAAAGTTGATTACGAAACGTCTTATTAAAATTATTCTGGTTCTAACTTTTGGCCATTCAGTCTATTTTAATTTATGGTTTATATTAATGTTGATGAAAAGTAACAAAGGCATATAATAATATTCTAGTTGACTTCAGACTAACTACAGACTTACCTAAAGGTAAGTTATCACATAGATATTACGTTCCCATCAAATGTAACAAGAAAAGAAAAATTACTGACCTCCAGAATCCATACCAACCATAAGCGCACCCCTACACAAAACATTAGATTAAAATTAACAGACCTTGTGTTAATACCAAAAATATGAAAAAATGAAAGAATATCTCCTACGCCACAGTAAAAAACTATCAATAAATATATTTGAAGAAATGCAAAAACAATATTATTAAATTCCTGAAAACCATAATTGCATTAGACAAATTGTCAGATATAATTTAAAAACTTGAATTTAAAATAATTTTACGATCTCTGGTAACCATCATGGTTGGTGCAACCTTAAACTGTTAATAAAAATGGGTACTTTTAAAGTTTGACAGAGAAACTTAAGTATGAAAATCATTTTGAGTATTTACTGTTTAATAAACGGTAGCAATTCAATTGCATATTTGTTTCGTAAACTTAAAATGTTATGTTAGAAATTAAAATTGATAATTATATGACGAAGAGACATAATAAAAGGTTCAAAAAAATACCGTACTTGAGTGTTGAATAAATACAGAAGAGATATAAACTGCATAAAATTAAATCAGGTTTTTTTATCTTATTGGCTAATATTAAACTCTGAAAAATATGGTTTACGTTGTGAGTGGAGAATAAAATTTACAATACGAGCCTGGATTATTAGCGATTTCATCCTGTCAAGAATTACGTACTTTTAAAGTTTTAGAGAGATAACAGTTTAATGCCGTAGCTGAAATACATACTTTTACGAGTACGACATGAAGTTTACATGGACAAGTTACAATGTGGTGACATCTATTTCCAGTTCTCAGATTTAAAAAGCTTTTACATTACTGTCAGATCATTTTTCTCATAAAAGTATTCGTTTTTATTAGTCATGTTTACAGAATATAACTCTGTTATTCCTTTTAAAAATCCGTTGAATTTCGAGCCAAAAATATACGATATTATTCTAACTCTTGTTCTTCTTCTCTGCGATCTCTTCCTTTGTCTTTATGTCTTCTCAATAAAGTACATGAATACCCCTGCAACTGCAATGGTAAAGCATAACAAAAACCATTATTAGTTTAGAAAAATAGCAATGATATTAATTTTTATTTGAATAATAAAGGAAAGTACGTGCTCTAGCAGTTTCCGGAGTAATAGAGAGGAGCTTTATCACGAGCTACAAAGTGGATATTTCCCAATGTGACGTCATGTATCCGAAAACTCTTGCTCGCTGGGTGTGCTTAATGACGCGTTGGCCGCTCAAACACGACGTACCTTCGAAACGAGACTACTGTCGCATAAATCATGTTGACCAACAGTTTGAAAACCGTCAGCCATTGTTGATGTTTCGCATGGAGTGGGTTCACGGCGTAATCGCGAGCTATAATTAATGACGCTATTGTTAGCGACCCAGAAAAAAAATTCCATCAAAACGACAGCGAGTCAGCGATGAGGCCATTATTCAATAAAAATATAAAGATTTGACGCCATTCACATACACAGATCAGTCCTCGCCAAAAAAAAAACAATTTTCACATTCAGCGGGTTGTGATTTTATTTTTATTGCTTTAATTTTTAGCAAAGGCACGCTGTGTAATAACCAGCTTTATTGACTGAAAATATTAAAATTCAATTCGTTCAAAAAATAAATTATCCAGTATTAGCCAAAATTATTAACGTTTTATAAATATCAGACCAGGCGTCAGCATTGCTCCCATTACTTAATAAATGTATTTTCATACATCTCTTTAAGAAATAGCTTTTTTCAGTAACTTTTAAATTGTAATACTAAAATAATGTAAAATAAGTGATATAATTTTTATAGTTTCACACATTGCCATTCTTACTAACTTCAAATAAACTTTGGCGCGTTTTAAAGTAAAATACAGGAATATTGGTTTTATATTATCTCGTCTTTAATTCACCTGAACCACAATCTTTCATTTCAAACCTGTGATTGGGATGATTTCTTCCAGAAAATTATTTATCTCCAACGAAGATTCCTCGCTTTCGAGTTCAATATGCTTTAGAAGCGCCAGTTAACTTATCATTTGCTTTTAACTGTTTTAAGGCCACCCGAAATAATTATGATTCTCTGACATGATGAAATTCGTGAACCCAAAAATAAAACTGATTCTCAACTAATTAAATATTATGTGTGTTATATAATAACAATTGAGTCGTAATGTAAATGAAAGGGTGTGGCAAAAATGAAAAATAATTGTAGTGTTTAGTAAATAAAAACATGAGTGTTGACAAAAATTGACCCTCAATTAATAGTAACATGAATTCTATCTGGCAAATCTATGTTCACACTCATCTGACCACAACAAATACTCCATCTCCGATGTTAAATTAAAATATTCAACCATGCAAAGAGATTTATAATACTGTAATTAGTTAAATTTTGTGCCCAAAAGCTTCAGTAATCCTTTAATTTGCATTCAGATTAATTCGCAACACTTTTTTTCCAGTACACTGATTCAAACGTTTTTAATTTTTCTCGCATGTGTGGTGAGGAGCATATTTAGCGTGAACGCTCGTATTGTTATTTAATAGAATAAGCATTGTAAAATGAATTTTTGTAAAAGAATATATAAACTACGGAACCGCAATGACATCATTAGAAAAAAATTACTTTGACTAAAACATTTACATAGTTTTAGATAATGTAAATGTCTTTGTCTGAAACAGTATATCTATAATTGTTTTCCATTCAAGATCTTCCTTAAGGATTCGTAATATTTTCTTTTGCAGGCCATAATACAGTTTATTCGAACTTTCCTTTATTTTTTAACTTATCTTTAACTACTAAGCAATTTTTAATATTATACAGGTTTAATATAAATTTATGTTAAAATGTTTATATCAAAATAAACATATGGGGAAACGAACCCTCAGCCCGCTGGAATTGTGCAATGAGCTTGGGGTAGGCAAACCGCTGTATGCCTTCTTGATTCCAATCTTTGTATCATCGAGCGGTGGGACTGCGAAAAGTAAGAGAGGTGGAAAAGGAGAGGAAAGAAATTCATTCGCATTGACTAGCGGATACAGACGTAAAACAATTCAACAATACCGGCTTCTTTCTGTTTATGGTACCAAATCCAGCGGATTAAAGAAGCTTTTGTTTTTGTTTTATGGAATTGATCAAAAGAGCTTGTTCTTTTAAATGTATTTACAAAGGTCGCATCGACTGGCTAGTCAATTTGCTTCTTGTTAAATGAAAGAGGTACCCGTTGTTTGTATCCAGAGAAGTTTCCTTGTCGACTAATTTCTGCCCACACAATGCTTTCTCGACTTGTAACCCACATGAGAGAGACAGTTACGTTCAAGGTAAACACAGAGGACGCCGGTGCTCCTAGGTGAGTTCGAACTTTTACTTTTGAGGAAGTAATGCTTCGCCAGTTTAAATATAGTCGCATCACAATTACAATATCTGAAGCTGCGGACCGTAACGTCGATCATGATACGATTTGGAAAGTTCCTAATGAACAATTGTTAAGCCCTGATTACACCTACCAAGTGCTGGAACAAGTCAGTTCAGCACCGAGTACTCGGTCGGGCAATATTGTGTGCGCACGGACTGTGACTAGTCGGTTATTTTTCGGATTATAGCTGTAGCTCCTTAAATTACAATTCCTTCGGCCATTTTACATGGGATTCATAAATGAAATTTAATTCACTTCAAGATTTATTCAACTTTCTTATGTGGCAATCCTTTTTTTACGTCTAGGCCGAGTAGAGGGCACGAATTGAAAAGGAATCGGTGTTGAAGCAGGTAGAAATCGTCTGGCGGGTGGGGGGGGGGCGGGGGGGTTTTTCTCGGCCGAGTGAATACAAAGCTATCCTATCCACTGTCTCGGCCGAGTAACTGGGCCGTTACTAGGACAGCAAACGCGCTGTCTCGGTCGAGAACTCGGGCTCTACTATCTTCAAATGTTGCACGCCATGAGACCTGCCAACTAACCTATCAGAAAAAATTTTTTGAACTCGTACATTCGGAAAGATAACTAAAATCTTTAATTTTCTGAACCTTTTAGTGAGGAGGCAAAATTTACTCAAGATACAATTTTCAATATCCACTTGTGGTATTTTGAAATCCCATACGAATCTTTCGTCACAGCATGGCAAAGCGTTAATGTCAACGTGTGAGCTAGCATTGTTTATGATGAACTATTAGTTGGTCCGTCCTTCTTCCGCGACTAATATTACCTGTCTTTCATTCACAATGGGTTACCTGTACTGCTTGAAGAAGTTTCACTATCGACTCACCATCGAACGTTTTTTCAACATGACGGAGCCCTCCCATATTTCTCGCTTGCAGTTCATAACTTGACCGGTACATTTGTAATCCACTGGATCAGGCCATTGGAATCTGTCTCAAGAACTCACTACCCTATATTTTTTCTTATGGGGACTCCTACCACCATGGTTTACGAACGGCCGGTAAAGAACGATGACAAAAATAATTATCCAAGCATTTGACGAGATACGAGCTTCCCCAGGCAAGATACTAAGGATAAAAGAAATATGATTCACCGTTTTCACCTATGCGTCGAACAAGGTGGTCGTCGACCCTAGCACTAAAATGTGTTACCGTTTTACAGAATTATTAATAAACTGATTTTTATTTGTACTTTTGTTGTTCTAAATAAAGTCCCAATATTCGTTTTTAAACATAGCAGGCGTAGTGAAAGATGTGTTTAACAGGTTGCCTATACTGAACTTCTCGCACTTCGTAGAGGTTCGTTTCCGACGATTTGTATACTGGTAAAAAATGGTTGCATTAATTTGTACTTTCACCCCTCAAGTTTTATAACATGAATTTATTAACAATTTGTATATGTATATAAATATAATCTATCATATAGAGATGTAAACTATACGTTTAACGATCCGAACAAACGATGTCGTGTTTGAAATACCTAATTCTGCCATAAGAATCTGGTAGTCTGAAACGTTTCCGACGTAACAAAGATACCAGATACTTTTCTTAAAATTTATTTTAATTTTTCAACATAGTCTACACACTTTTCCCAATGTTGCTCTAGTTTCTTAAACCCGTCCAAATAATACTCGGCGTCATTCTAAACAAAATAATTATGATTGTCTCTTTACTTAACAAAAAGCTAAAACTCTCTGTCCTCTTTGCGCAACTTTAGGCTTACGGACATTTGCTATCGCTTGGGTTAGATCCGGCAAATAAGGTGGCAATCGAACCAGTTCAAAGAGTAATTTGTGGTAACCGCTAAGGTGTGAGACGGTGCATTGTCTTGGTAAAATAAGTTTTTTCAGCAAATGTGTCATTTTTCCGTATTTTCGGACTTGAACATGTAATAATTCGTAGTAATGGATTATTTAGTTTTTTAGATAATCTATTAAGATAATATAATTATTATTCCAAAAATTAAGTGCCATCTTTTTTCCAGCCGAACAAAACGATTCCCCCTTCGCGGGCTACCATTATGTCTCCATTTCTGTTTCTTTTTTATAATATATATCCATATTTTATCCAAATTAATTCATTGGTGACAATCCTCTGGTTTATTTGGCTTAAATTGGAAAACGCGGTTCCCAATGCACCGACAGCTTTCTCATACCTAAATCGTGATACAATATCTGAAAAACACGTTCTTTGTACATGTTCTTAGAATCTGCAATTCTCTCAGTTTAAGCTGGCCATTTTATAGCATCATTTGATGAACTTTAGCGATGTTTGCAGTTTTTGGACATCCGGAAAGTTCATCATCTCCTAAGCCAGCATGAATACGTTCACATTAGCTGTCCAAATTTTCATTGTAGTAAATGATGGTGTAGAGTTCCAATACACATCGTCAAACTCGTCTTTGATTTGTGTAAGATATTGCCTTTCAAAAATCAAAAGTTTATTTACAGCTTCACACTCGATATTTTCTATTATCAAAAAACACTCACATTAATTCACTCAGTAGATTTCCAAACATCAATGCGACAAAAATGGCTGACATCATGATGAGGACTATTCCAAAGAGGCGCAAACACACTCCCTACTTTTTGTTGATGAGCGCTGTCATCTTCATGTTAAGGTCTGAATCTTGAATCTTTCAGACCACGTCGTAGGTATAATCTATTAAACACAATCCAGTGCTCATCTTGAGCAGTATTCTAACATATAATTTGGGAAGAAAATTAAACTATAAAATTCAATTTATTCCTTTTTACTTTTTTCTGATGTTATCCTTAAAACATTTAGAAGTAAATGTATTCTATTTTCCTAATCACAGAGAACTTTCAACAGCCTATATTCATATCAATTTAAAAGTTTCTTTCTTTTACTGGTTTAATTGGTTATAGATATTACATTGACAAGTATGTTTGTTTTCTATTTTTTAAAGGAATTAATAACAAGTGCTATTTTTACGAAATTATACAACTATACAAGTGTCTATAAGTATGAATATTCGTTTACAGTGACGTAGAATAATATTTCAGAAGATCCTTAACTATACCTTTTTCTTAAGTAATTTTTTGCTGATATTAACAGATACGGAATATTTCAATTTTTCTATCTTTGATTTTTTATAGCACTTAAAAATAATCTAAAACTTATATTCCACCATGATATATATTACTAAATTTACGAGTATTTTCACGTAAAGTATATTTTAAGACTGTAAAGTTTAAATATTGATGTAGACATATTAGGTTTTTTTCTTAACGTTAATATGAGTCAATTATTAATTAAAAACTATTTACCTACAGTGTTGTGAATATGGCATGTGATGTATGTTTAATATTTCAATATCACAGGTTAACTAAAGGCTCTACCGAAATATATACGACACGGTTAACAAAATTTTATATGTGATTCAGAATGAAAATGAGATTTATAATTAAATATCCAATGTTATTCAGGTACACGAGTAACACATATAATCTCTCTTTTCCTAAAATCCTACTGAACACATTCTCATTCAAGTCTGTTGATGGGAATTGGCATGAAATTCTTTCCTGATGCCAGTGTGTTATCATACCAATTAAAAAGTAAGCATTCTGGGGAGGGAAAAGTAATCAGGGAGCGGGATATTGGTCGGACATCATCAGCATTCTTCAGCTGTACACGCACTCGGAAGTAATCTACTTTGCACTTAATGCTTCGTTAAAACTTTATCCTCCATCAGCGCGCGATTCCAGCGGCGTAATCTGGAAATAATCTTTGACGCCGTCGCGGGGCGCTGATAAATTACGAAATCTCGTCCGCGTCCATTTCCGATGCTGCTGGGAGGAATACGGCGGACGTGATGAATGGCACGCAGTAGAAAAGACGATAACATCAGTATTTCAAGCCCTGGCGCCAATGTTGAATAATCAATGTTGCTCGCCAAAGTCGAGAGGTCCGTAACGAACTCGAAACCTAACTATTGGACTTGTAAAAAACATTTTTGTGAGTGACGAACGAGGCGGGATTTCTCATGCAGCAACGCGTCCATTTTTTCTACCAGCGTCAGTCAATTGTTATTCACCAAACCCATCGGATGCATATCTCTGATAGCAGTGACCTACAATACCATATGGAAGTATTAATGTGCTTTATATCCTGAACTTTTACCAATATAGTACCCATAAGTCATCATTTGAATGTGTATCATCTTTACAGTCAACAATTCACAGACATATTACAACTATTCGAAACCAATATCTTATTCCTGCGGCACATCACACGCTACCCAGATAAAATGGTGTTGTATGTGTTTAGTAACTGTACGTGGTTAAAGACCAAATAAAATATGCCAAATTTCATGTCAGTTTAGTGCTGAAAAGCAATCAAAAATTGGTATCGAACATTGATATTATATTGTCATGGTTAATTTTTCATATTGAATCATCTTTCATTACTATGTTTTCGCTTATTCATTAATTAATAAACTTCAGTATAAACTTTACGCCAAACTTCCGTTAAAAAATATTTATTAATGTTTGAATATATATAACACTGTCACAATTCAATATCATACTGTAGTTTCGATAGAAGCATATGTATTCAATAATTCACTGATTAAGTTGCTATTTTGGTGTATGTAAAATTCCCGCCCAAAGGCCTAGTTTAGCTTAAAATAAAATCTATTCTACAAAATAAATTAGGTATAGTTGAAAAATATGAAATATATGAATTAAAATTTCATACTGCATACTCATCCAGCGATGATTTCGTAAATGAGCACAGAACTAGATGTTATTATATGTAAGAATTAGGTATCAGAAATCAACTGATTGTCAGTTGCTCATACCGAAGCGAACACCTAACAATATGTACGGTAGCTATTACAGGCACAAACATGAAATCATGTTGTTGCAACTCAAGAAGAAACTTTTCGTCCTTATTTGTGCTAATTTGGAAAGTAACTACTCAGCTTACACAAGGGCAGGACGAGCTAAATTTTGTCGCAGCTGCAACCGCAAGAGCAGCAGTTACCGTGCGTGAATCCACGGAGTTTGCGGAGTCTGCGCCAGGGGCGGCAAATCATTTCCACATGGAATAAGCAACGGTTGCGGTCGGCAGCGAAGATTCGCGACCAAATGGCCGAAACATTCGCATTCTCGCCTACGGACGCCGTACATCATTTTAAACGCTGCTCGCCTGCACCCCTACGGTTTTAATCGGTAATTTATGCGGTAGGTCCCCGAACGTGCGGTTTGGAGTGTTCCAGTTCGTTACTTTAAATGCCCCAATTTCAACGCAGTTTAATGTCGCCAGCCCAACTCTCAGTTAATTTAACCGCCTCGCAATCAACTTAACAAATTGCTCTCACTGAGTCATAACCATATCTGCGAGTGACATAGTTGCAGTAATCATTTTCCCTACTTACTGCTTCCCAAAAAATTTTTGGCAATGGAGGAGGTTCTGACACATACAAATGGAATATTATTGATGATTCACTGCTTAACAAAGAATGTTAGTCGGATTCGTCAAGTAAATCATAAGTGAATATGTCATTAATCTTTTACTCAGTTTAATTCCATATTATTGAGCCACATTACGAAACGTAAAATACTATTGTTCCTATTATATTGATCTTCTCACATTCTGTTTTCAAAAATGTGTGTTGTTGAGGCATTCAATCCTAAGACTTGTCTAAGAAAACCCTCCATGCATTTTCATTTCTGCATAACTACCACATCCTCCCTAATTTTATTATCGTATTCCATCCACAGCCTCCCTCCTCTGTACTTACCCCAAACACTTCCCTCTAATTCTAATTTTACAACACCCTCATGTCTTAAAAAGTGGCCTATTAATCTATCCCTTCTCTTGGTCAACGTCATCCATATTGTTCGCTCTTCCCCTATTCTGTTTTGAACTTCCTCGTTAGTGATTCCATCCACCCATCTGATTTTAAGCATTCTCCTATACCATCACACCTATTCTTTTCCTTTCTATAACGCCACATTCCATACTAACATTTTTAGTAATGATTTCCTAACATTCACACTCATATTATCGGTAAGTAAATTCCTCTTTTCTGCGAAAGCCTTCCTTGCCTGTGCTGTCCTACTCTTTATGTCTACTATACGTCTACCATCCCTAGTTATTACGCTTCCCAAGTAGCAGAATTCCTTAACTTCCTTCAATATATCCCTTCCCAATCTAACACCTTTTGTTGTTCCACTGTTTCCCATACTACATTCCATCACATTGGTTTTTCTTCTATTAATCCTCATGTTGTACTCTTTCTCAGGACGACGTTCATGCCATTTATTATGGTTTCTAAGTCTTCTTTTGACTCTCCTAATACCACAATATCATCGGCAAGCCGTAGGGATTTTATTGCTTCTCATTGCATTTTGATTCCGTTTCCATATTCCGTGTGTGTGAAACAGCATGGTGGACAGACTGCATCCTTGTCTTACTCCTTTCTTGATTTCTGCTTTCTTCTCCTGATCTTCAGTTATAATTACAACTGACTGCCTTCTGTAGAGGTTATGGATCAGCCTTCTTTCTCGATATTTTATTCCTGTCGCCTTCAAAATCCTTAATAGTGTGTTACAGATCTCATTATCATAGGCTTTTTCTAAATCTAGAAATGCCATGAACGTAGACCGGTTTTTTCTTATCCTGTCTTCTAAAATTAGACTCAGTCAATATTGTTTCTCTTGTTCCTACAAGACTGATCTTCTCCTAACTCGAAATCTATTTGACGTTCCATCCTCCTATATACTATTTTCATTAATATCTTTCATGCATGAGATACTAAACTGAATGTACTGTGCTGTTTGCATTTATTCGCCCCAGTCTTTTTCAGTATGGTTATAATTATGGTTATACTAAAATCTTTATAGATTTCGCAAAATTTCGTAAAATGCCTTGATATTGCTTCTTTGCCCGATGATATTATCAACTCCGCTGGAATGTTACTAATTCCTGGCGCTTTACAATTGCTCAGGTCTGTCAGTGCACTATTAACCTCTAATCTTAAAATGTTGTCCCCAGACTCTTCATCATCCACCTCCTCTTCTTATTCTTCTATTTCTGACTGATCTAGATTTCAACCGTGATACAGCTGTTATATATATTCCTTCCATCTTTCTGCCTTTTTCTTCTTCATCCAGGATTGTCTTCCCATCGATCCTCCTCAGGTTTCTGCTAATAATTTGCTCTCTCCGAATGTTTCTTTCATATTCCTATAGGCTGTCTCTATTTTCCCTTTCATCATTAAATCTTCAACCGTTTTGGATTTCTCTTGGAACCAAGCCTCTTTGGCTTCTTTTCACTTCCTATTTATATTTCAGTCTTATAGCGTCTGTACTGATCTATACCATTGTCATCTCTCGCGTTTTTATATTAACGCCTTTCAGCAATCATTTTTACTATTTATTGTGTTATCAATGCTTTCATTTTGGTCTGAGCTATTCTTCCTATTTTTTTGTTGGCTTCTGTAGTCATTTCTTCCTTCAAGAGTGCCCATTTCTCTATTATAAGGTTTCTTGTTTCAGTTTTTTATAATTCCCGTCTTGTTGTTCTGATTACTTTCTTGAGTTTCATTTTCAGCCTGCATTTCATAACCAGTATATTAATGTCGGAGTTTATATCTGCTCCTGGGTAAGTCTTGCAGTTTAGCATCTGATTTCTATACCTCTGTCTAACCATTATATAATATAATTGGTACCTACCCGTGTCTCCTTCATCTTCCACGTGTAGTCTTCTTCCATGATTCTTGAGCCAGGTATTCACTACTAATTTTTGCTCAATTCATAATTCTATAAGCCTGTGTCCCATTTTATTCCTTCCACCAAGTCTATACTCCCCAACTATTTTCTCTTCCCTTTCCTATTACTGCGTTCCAATCACCCATAATTATAAAATTCTTGTTTCCCTTGACATACTTAATTATTTCTTCAATTTGTTCGCAGAATTACTCTATTCTTCTTCCTCTACGCCACTTGTGGGTATATAAACTTGAATGATTGCCGTTGGCATGGTTGTTTCTAACGTTATCGCAGCTAACCTTTCATTATAATGTTTATAATAAATTATCCTCATCCTTTTATTAATTACAAGACCTACCCCTGCATTCTCTCTCTTCGCCTTTGTGCTAATCACCCTATATTCATCCGACCAAAAACCTTCTCTTTCTGCCATCTAACTTTAATAATTCCTACTATATCTTACCTTTATCCTTTCCCTTTTTAAAATTTCTAATCTACCAGCACGGTTTAAACTTCTGGCATTCCATGCTGCGATTCGTAGAACGTTGTCTTTCTGATCACAGAGTAGTCCCCGCTCGGAAATCCGAATGGACAATTTTGCCTCCGGAATATTTTACCCGAGAGGCTGCTACCATATTGTTATGCATTGATCGTTGCATGTACGCGGGAAATTAAAGGCACGGCTGTAGTTTTCCCTTTCTTTCAGCCGTGCAACAGTACCACAATCATTAAAGCTGTTCCAGCCATGCTTGTGTTTGTCCAACATTGAACTATTCCTGGATCACTATCCTTGAATATTATTGAATACATTTACGGGCTTCGTAGTGGTTAACACGATTCGTAGCTAACAAAACCTTCCTTAATATTAGAGTTCGTTTGTCTTTACATTTGTTGCAGATCAGCAGCCATAGTCCGTTAGCACCTGAATCAATAAAAAATTAACACATATAATAAAAATTACCTACATTTTCGGAGAAACCACGCAGGCGCTAACACAAAAAAATATATTATAACACTATCAATTATAGTATGAACGAGTTAGAAAACAAATACATATACTTGTTACAGAAGTCACAAAATAGACCGAATACGAGAAAGAGGTTGTTAATATAGGAAAATACATGGGAAAACAACGTGACTGGGTAGTATGTAAGACGATAAACTATGCACTTTGAAGATTTGTATCGAAGGATATATTATACCAGATACGTTAGCTTAAATGTTATTTCGTGTCGTCATTTAATGACTATTTTATATTAATTTTGCATCCACCCCGTATTTTTAAAAATCACAGTATCAGTCACTATTATAAATATATTCTATATTGGAGAATTAAATTCAACTCAATTAATTGTAAAAGCTGAAAATACAATTTTACAAGCGTTTTATTTTGTATTATATCCCAGAAAACGTTAGGAGATATTTCCCTTGTCTACCTAAGTAACTTGGCAGAATATCTACTTCTCCATACAAAAATAAACAGTACTGTACTCGCATTAAATAAATAACATATTTGGCACAAAAATAATTAGGACGGACTAGAGAACAATTTTCTTATATTTCCTTTTCCAGTTTTATGAATATCTTTCACTGAACAAATGCGGGATAGGGTTTCAACTTTTCAGCATCTGATAAATTATTCATCAAGTAATACATTAATTATAAACGTGTATTTCTTCCTTACACAGGATGAAGTGAGAATTTTACGGCATGGTTATCCGTTTTTATAACGATGGTATGTACTCAGCCAAAGGAATGCTTGGTCAATGGTATGTAAACATAGGTTGAAATTTTTAGCTCTTTAGTCAGAAGTTACAAACTCAAACAGAGCGTCTCTGGTGCTCCCTCAGAGAATTAAAGACCTCGTACTCCATAATTTTCAGACAAAATTTTACGATGAGGAATCTACGTAGTGTCCATGGCGGGTATTTAGAAACAAAATTATTGCAGCTTAGTCAATGAATATTTACGGACCGTTAAAAATCGACAAATTTTTACGTTCATATATTTTTAAACATTACTAAAATGGGTAAAGTAGCAAATAACACGTGTAGACCAGTCATAACTTCAATCTAAAAGTATTCACTCCATATTACATTATTACCTCGTATTCAGTTTTTACTAATAAATAAACATCAATTCTTACGTATTTAAAATATAAAAATTTTCATATCATTTAAAATTAGTTATTTTCTTGGTTGAAAAGCAAGAGGAATGTGGTCACGCTATTTATCCTAATTCAGTGAATTTAAAATAAATAAACCAAACAGCCAACAACTAATGGTATTTATTAAAGTTCTTTACTTTTATCACTACTACGCTGTTCAACCAGATTTTTGGATGTATCCAGAAAGAAAAACTGGATTCTTATTTATATCAATTTAAAATTTACCTGAAGAGGCCCAAAAATCCATACGAAACGTCGTACTAATAGTAGAGGAATGTAATAAATGCTGTTAAAAAAGCTGGCACATTGACTGTTTTTTTATTTGTATATTAGCGATAATTACAGTTTATTGATTTATTGAATATAAAAAAAATATTTCTGTGTTCATCCAAAGAAAGTAACATGTACGTATTTTGAAATGGTGTTATATTAAATAAAATTTAATTCATATTGATTCTCAAGTGAATAAATGCCTTGGAAATTTCCCCAAAATGTATTTATAAAACTTTCAGTATTTGGTGTTATTAATAGAAAAGTAGGCTATGTTTGGAAATTCTGAGCTATAACAATTTCATATAATTTCGTCCAAGACGAAAAATATTTTTTTTGTTTTTTATATTTATAATACTCCAAATCCTGATGAAGTACTAGTTTGAGAACATATATATGTTTTATATTTCATTGACGTGCTCGTCACTAATGGAAGTTACTGAAACAAAAAAGAAGAGAAACAGAAAAAAACAAAAGGCAAATGGAAATATTTGTTGGGCTTCTGTAGGCAATATAATTTAACAAGTTAAATTCTGAGAACAAAATGATTTCTGGTTTCTAGTTTGTCCGTTGATAACTAATAAATTCATATTAAATTACTCAACTTCTTCCGGCATTTACGTTATAGGTATTCAATACTTCGCGTCTGTTTGAACATAGACCTGCAATTTTCTCCTCAATCTGATCTCAATTACCACGTTTCCTTTGATGAGAAAACTGATACATTTATAATGTTGACACAGTTCCTATTATATAATTTGATCAGAAGTGCTTCAACTTTAAAGCCATCATCATTGCAATTGACGGACAAACTGATACTAAACTACAGATTTTACTCCTTATTGTTAGGTTAATTTGGTCGTACTATTATATTTACTCTTGCGTTCGTAACCTACTTTGTGCTGTGTATCGATCTTACAACTCATGAATTCTCTCCTCCTGACTTAAAAAACGATGATTTAATACAACATTGATGTTCAATTTTTCCCTTAATTTATTTTACTTATTGGCTAATTCATTGCCCATGTCTTACCGAAAGTAGTTTTCTCAAATAGCTATACGGTAACCCAAATACGATTGAAAATAATCAAAGAAATCCAATTTTAATTATTTCATAATCGTTATGAGCATCAAAAGGACGTAATTCTCTGGAATTTATGTTGCTGATTAAGAGCACCTAATTTCAAATTTAAAGTAATTACTGTATATTGGGACTTAGTATGGGAATTATTCATGATGACGCAATGTGTTAGAATGGGGTGATTTGCTAAATAACGATACAGTGGGCATGATGTGATTTGAAAATGACTCACTGTTTGAAAGTTCGAAAAATGAAACGTTTTACTTGAGGACTATAGCCAGGTGTACTGTTATTTGGGTAACATTCAAATTTATTTTACCAACAAACTTTATTTCTAAGATGGATGGGTATAGTTATGCACAACAGTGTTATTAAGTTTTTGGTTAATTGTTAGTTTATTCAACCTGAATTAAATATTAAGATTTCTTATTATAGCCTCTATTCTGGTATAGAGACAATTAAGAGTTTTTATATGTAATAATAAACAGACTTAATTATATGTATATAACCAGCTAAATCATTCATATTGTACTGATTAACTGAGGAAATATTCAACTTCATTTTAAAAAAATAACCGTATAAATGGAATTCTTACTTACGTAAATTGGCAGAAATAGCGCAAAAACAGAAAAATTGTCTTTTAAATTAAAAAAAGTTTAGTAACACAGTACGAAATTATTTTGTTGAAATACGTTCTCCATATCTACCCCAAACTAAATCTTTTAACGACAAAAATAGTATTGTAGTTTCTATTACTTTTAATACACACCCGTACAGCGTACGGTGGACGGTTTGAAAATGCATTACACTTGAGTTTGGAATTAATATACGTGAGCAGCTATCAGTACAAACACACACACATGCACTCTCTTAAAGATTGCAACAGCGGGTTCAGGAGTTGCGGCGGAGGCTGTTAGCATCAGGTCCGGCGTCGAAGAAGATTCTTCAGCGTTGTGTTACGTCCTCAGAGAACGCTTCACACATTCCATACAGCTCCGAGTTTCAGGTCCAAATCATGGAAAATTTAGTAGTAGGGTCCTATGTTACTACTGACCTCAGCTGTGCACTCAAGAAGTGAAGTCCTTCTCTTGCTCAACGTCTTCCATACTTTTCGCTCTTCCCCTATTCTATTTAGAACTTCCTCGTGAGTTACTCTATCCACCCATCTGATTTTCAGCATTCTCCTATAGCATCACATTTCAAAGGTTTCGATTCTTTTCCTTTCAGCAACTCCTATCGTCCACGTTTCGCACCCACATAACGCATCGCTCCATACGAACATTTTTAACAACGATTTCCTAATATTCACTCTTACATTACCCGTAATCAAATACCTCTTTTTAGCGAAAGCCTTCCTTGTCTGTGGTATCCTACTCTTTATGTCTACTATACTTCTACCATCCCTAGTTATTACGCTCACCAAGTTGCAGAATTCGTTAACTTCCTTCAAAATATCCCTTCCCAATCTAACACGCTTTATTATACCACTGTTTCTCATACTACGCTCCATTACCTTGGTTTTCCCTCCATTATTCCTCATATAAAACTCTTTCTCTAGGACCACGTACATACAAATTATTTTGGTTTCCAAGTCTTCTTCTGACTCCGCAAACACTACAATGTCATCGTAAAGCGATCTTCTTGCAGTATGATTGTTTTTCCATATTCCGTTTTAACTTTCTTCATCCCTTGTTCTATGTATAAGTTAAACAGCATGGGTGTCAGACTGCATCCTTGTCTTACTCCTTTTTTTGATTTCTCCTTTATTTTCTTGATCTTCAATTCTAATTACTGCTGACTGCCTTCTGTAGGGCTTATTTATAAGACTTATTTCTCGCTATTTTATTCCAGTGCTCTTTAATATCCTTAATAGTGTTTTCCAGTTCACATTATCGAACGCTTTTTATAAATCTATAAATGCCATGATTTTAGGCCTGTGTTTCCTTATCCTGTCTTCTAAAATTAGACGCAAAGTATCCTGTAGCTCCGCATTTCTAATTCTTTTCCTTTCTACGTTTCCTACCGTCCACGTTTTTCACCAATATAACGCCATACTAACATTTTTAGCAATTATGTCCTAATTTTCATACTTATATTACCCTTAAGAAAATTCCTCTTTTTTTGTGAAATCCTTCCTTGACTGTGCTATCCTTTTATTTATATTTACTATACTTCTAGCATCCCTGGTTATTATACTGCCAAAGTAGCAGAATTCCTTAACATCCTTCAAAATTCCCTTCCCAATCTAACAACGTTGGTTATTCCACGTTTCCCATACTACACTCCATTACCTTAGTTTCCCTCTATTAATCCTCATGTTGTACTCTTTCTCCAGGACCACGTTCATGCTATTCATTATGGTTTCCAAGTCTTCTTCTAACTACCCTAATACTAAAATATCATCGGTGAAACGAATCCTAATGTACATTATTATTTTTAAGTCACCAGGGGCTGGTTCGAAAAGTATAATAGGTGCACTGTCATTCACAGCGCTGCGAGACTCAAATGATCGGATAATCCTTCCGTTTTCTTGCTAGCGGTGATCATAAAATTATGCCGTTACCGATGTAACATTCAAAAACTTAAAGTGTTGTGTAGAAACAATGGTATTAAAAGTAAAGTAGAACGACACCAC
Source organism: Eucriotettix oculatus (assembly GCA_034510155.1). Lineage (NCBI taxonomy): Eukaryota > Metazoa > Arthropoda > Insecta > Orthoptera > Tetrigidae > Eucriotettix > Eucriotettix oculatus. The sequence continues at coordinate 215,492,908 of CM067376.1, read as the reverse complement.
TTCATTTGGATCCACAATACACTATTTATGAAGAAATAATAATACAATCTTAAAACTCGTTGGTCTCCAATCAAAATAACTCTATCTGAATATCTCTCCTTAACAAATAGTTTCCTTGATAATATTTTCCATTCAGAATGCAAAAAGAATTCTCATCTCCTGCTAACATGACATGTCCAGAAATGATACCTCCCTCTTTCCTCTCAATGATGATCTTTCTTCAAGTGTTATGCAAAGATGTTTTAATTTTTTTTTCTCTTTGTAGTCCTACTACAGCTTTTTTACGAGTTTAACAAAATTTGAAATAAGTGATAAACATAATAATTGTGTACATAAATAAAGACTTTTTTTATTTATATATAAAAACTATTATCTTACATATTATCAGTTAGGCCAATATTGATACAGTATATACAATATAAAAAAATCATGAAAATAAGATATGGTATATAATTAACATGGTTGCGTGAGGGTAGGTTAATCCGTTTGATCAACCTACTTTAGCCGAACAGGTTAGGTTTAATTGTGAGTATCTTAGGGGCATATGACGTGGGTGTGTGAGGATTGACAAGCAGTGAACTGATTTTTGGAGGATTAATGAGGATGTGGTCTGCAGGCATGATGGTAGAGTCGGTTAGGGTGTGCCTGAATGATCAGGGGGAAGGATAAATAAAGTCTGTTTACCAGTTATATATAATGCAGACTACTGTTTTTATTCCTGAAATTCCTCCCTGCTTCCATGAAAACTGTCCAGCGCCAACCTTCTGTTCGGGTCACATGTAGTTTGGTAAGTGGTTAAAAGTGTCATTTGAACGATCGTTGTTTTGTTGTTGTTGTTTTTGTTATTGCGGCTGGTGCACTGGACAAAACTTGGGGCTTTCGCAACGTGCGGCGTCGGATTACCGAAAGCCATTTTACGCGATATTAAAGAGCCCTTTGATGTAGAAGCCATCAGCTACCGCGTCCCACCTAGCGAGCGCACTGCGAAGCGCGCTAAATTTCCGCTCAGACTTGATATTTAGCTCTCTGCAAAGAGCCTTTCGCTATGTATTTTCCTCTGGCTATTCGGGAATGATATTAAATTGTATATTGCGAACTTTCATGCAGAATTTTATTGTGCCGCTTTCGGCTACAAAGAGAAACCGTGTTGTGGTGTATTATTGTATGTGCTAATTCTCTTTTGTCTTTTTTTAGGTGAGTGCTTTCCTGCTGCTTCAAACGGGACGGTGGTAAGTTGCGTCTTTAATTTAAAAACACTTCATAATTTTGTGCACCCACAGTTGTGTTTCTTGCTGAGAAAGTATTATAATCAAATATGCGATTGATTTACTGAAATAAGTTCTTCAAAAAGTTTTTAATTTAGAAATACTTAATAACCGAGATATATTTACGGATATCTCTACTTTCCATTCACGTTTAACTCTGAAGTTATAATAAAAGTTACAATCCATATTTTTTTCTTCTCACCAGTCAATAGAAATTTAATAAATAGGAATATAGTACTACAAATATATATCCAAACTATCATTTTCTCTGTTGTCTGAGGTCTTTGTTAATAATACCACAGTTTTCATAACGAATTTGTGGTTTTCATCAACACATTTCATGCACTTTTTTTAGTAAAAAACATAAAATATGGAAAAGTAAATATTAAAACAGACTGTAAGGCAGAAAGAATATAATATTGTAAACTCATATTAACAGTAGTTTGTACACGACCAGTGCGCGTGCTACATGCACTTCAAATTTTCACCCTTCTTAATTTGTTGATTCCAGTTTAAATCGCACCTTTTTTTGTATCCTGAAATAGGTAAATCCCCTTTAAACATATAGGAAGGGAATTGAAAAGGGGAGATATGGGATAAGGGTTTGAGTAGGGTTTCAGGACTACAGTTTACGTATCCTACCCGGTGATTCGCCTAAAATCCTTGAAAATTTGATAGGTTGGTCTATGGGTGCTATTTTCACTCCCTTTGGAATGGCGGGAGATGGGTTTTCTAGGGTTCGCAGCATTCCCTTTTCCGTGTCTCCACCAGTTTTAGGAGGCATTTGATCAACTTATCCAATAGGATCAGCGGACAACTCTTACCGTATGCCCAAGGTCTTCGACCCCAGTACATAAACCTCCTAAAATTGATTAAGGTTCCTCGTTATCTGAGAATTGGGTTTCCCCGGTGGTAATCCCTGCCTTCACTCAGTGAAGAAATACCTGCGAGAGAAAGCTCCCACAAGTATGATGACTTTAATCGCACCAGATGTTAATACAAGGATTATAGGCGGTTTTACTATTTATTGATTTACAAACAGATATATTAACTAATAACAAAATATATGGATATTCTGTAGTACAGAACATATTACCAGAGAATGTTAGGTTTTTTAATTCGTAGCGTATCAGGTTACTGAGAGCTATTTCAAGCGATATTAGGTATCTAAATTCTCTAGTTCCTATTTTGGCAATAAAATATTTTGTTCTGAATAATTAAAAATAAATATTTCTATGATTCTTAAAGATGTTAGACTTCTGAAAATTAAGAATAAATCAATTTTCAAATATAGGGGTTTTCAATAAGGGCGGGTCGATGTTGAAATGGAATAAAACAAACTGTCTGTTTCTTTTTTATTTCAAAGGACATAGGGGAAGTCGGGATGGAATGCGATAACAGGGTATTACAGGATAACGTATTTTTTATGAGTTGGAGGGTGATAAATTGGGATGCAAAATTATAACTGGTCAAGGAAGAAGTTCTGGCAGCCGACGTGACCAAGATGTCACTCAGCATTATGAATGAACTCTGGTTTTGTAGCATTTCGACAGAATGTAGGCTACAAAACTCCTCGCTTTAATGGTATATGTTCGTAAGCTAGCTGCAAATAATTTACACACAAGTTTTAAATTAACTTGTATTAAGACTCGGTGCAATACCTTAAATTGAAATTAGCGTGCGGGGCGGAACTGGATACTACTCTAAAAGGCAAAATGTAATGTTTCCCTTAAGAAAAAAAATAACAAATCGGCAGACTAACCTTATAAGAATAAGCTACAATATTATGTACCAAAAAAAAGATTAAGAAAGTAGAGGAACAGAGAAAAGGGGAAATGTGTTAGAAAAGACTGTGCGGTTGCAAAAGAACGTGCTTCGCGAAAGGAAAATTTGATTAAGCGATCAACCGTACGAAAAAGAAGTATATAAGTAATAAAACTCAAAAGGTGTTAATAAATTTAATTTTATTGTACTAATTGTCACTAGTACCCCGAGGGGTGGGGCAGAACTGGAGATTATTAAGTTTCTATAAATTAATCAAAAATCTAAATTCGTTATTTTACGTTTTATTGATATTAGATTAATTAATTTTATGAAGTGATTTTTCTTCTTTGATAATTTTACAAAAATTGTTGAACATTAAGCCTCTACATGGGTCTTTCAAATAAAAAAAGAATTTCGTTTATATCTCACACACAGCTTGTTTCATTCCATTTCAACATTTTAACGATGACCTGCCCTTATTGCAAAAACCTATAGTTTAAAAATTACCTTAACTCTGTCTATAAGTGCTACTTATCAGGTTTTCGTTATGGCAGAACATCAAACTGATTGATATGTGTACTTTAACTTATATACAATACAATTTGAAAAGGCAAGAGTGCCTGTGGAAGTTTTCTCTCGCGGTCACTTCTCCCTAGAGTGACTGCGGGGCTTGCCTGACTATGTCGGGAATGCCTCGTACTCTGTTGTTTTTTTTTTCAAATTTCTTACATGCCGAGACACCTTCACCTATGTTGGGAGGTATATGTACTGGGGTCAAAGACCTTGGGCATAAGGCAAGAGTTGTCAGCTGATCCCATTGGTTCAGTCGGTCAACTGCCTCCCAAAACTTGTGGAGACACGGAGAAAGGAATGCTGCGATCCCACAGCAAACTCGTCTCCCGTTACTTGGAAGGGCGTGAGAATAGTGCCCCATTCCCGACCTACCTGATGCAGGTTTTCTAGCGTTTTCCCTGCATCTCTTTAGGTGAAACACCGGGCAGGATACTTACACTATATTCCGGGGAACCCTAGTCAACCCTTGGCTACCTTTCTCTACCTTTCCCATCCCACCTTTAATTCCCTTCCTATGCTTCTAAATGGGAGTTGCCTGTTTTCAGGATCACCCTCATGAAGCCTGTTAACCCCTCCCCCCCAAAAAATAAATACAATTTACATTAGCTTCATAAATCAGATAGCTAAATATCTAAATTCTATGGTTTATATTTTGGTAATGTTTTCAACAATTAAATTATATAATATTAACATATTTACTTATCAGGAAGCTTAAGTTATATAAATTAAAATAGTATTAAAATGGTCTATCTTCGATGATAGGATCTTGTTTCCATTAAATAGTGAATACTACAGGATTATTGGGAACAGTATGTACTGTAACCGTATTACATGGTGTGTTATTATCTATCGTCCTATGCGTTACTTCAAATTACATAGAGTTATAAATAATTTCCAGTTAAATATACTAAAAACATGGCGCAATCAGAGCGGAGCGAAGACGATCGCAGGAAGGAACCATTGTGTGGATTAGTTTTCATAGAACATACGTCTTTTGACCAGGGCAGTCCGTCGCCAAGTTTGTTATTCAAATCTGTGACTGGGTTGAAGTATCCGTCCACGCACAAACTTCGTGGCGCCTGACAATGCCATCTGCTCCTGACTCGGCAAACTATAAGAAAAACAACTTTTATGAAAGTTCCTCCCGCCCCTGCTGTCTCTCCTCAGCCATACTCTGTCTCTTTTATCCTCCAGTTGCCTCAAATTCCGTAGGCCATATCTCATCAGGCCTGAGAGTGTTCGCTCCAAATAACACCGCTGATGTGCGCTTTATCTTGCTGTAAGATCTAATTTTCATAATGCTTTGTTTCGTCGTGCTCTCCAAAAAATAATATAGCATAGAGGTCTTTATCATCGACTTCTCAGAAATGAATGGACGAAAAGAAAAAAACTAAGAATATCCAAATAATTACATTTATAAATTATGTATTTAATAATGATATATAATAGAATAAAAGTTGTATCGTGATCACGGAGACATTTTAATTTTTATTTCAAGCAAATGAACTAAACTAAATTATATCAGCATTTCTGTTAATGATATGAAACGTCAATTTCTCATTAAAAATCGATGAAATAAGAAATATAAAGTATTTATACTAATGCGACAAAGAAGTAGACAAAAAGCAGAAAAAATTGAGTGCCTAAAATATGTACTGAAATATTTAATCGTTTTTATGTATTTTACGTGATTAAAAGTAAATATTTCTTTCATGTTTTTGTGGTTGTTGTGGTATTCAATTCTAAGACTAGTCTGATGCAACCCTCCGTGCTAGCCAACCTTGCGCAAGCCTTTTCATTTTTCGCATGACTATCACGTGTCTTGAAACGTGGTCTATTAATCTATCCCTTCTCTTGTTCCTCCATATTGTTCGCTCTTCTGCTTAGAACTTCCTCGTTAGTGATTCTATCCACTCAACTGATTTTCAAATGATGCCTCTGGTTCTGTCTGTAATTTAGCTACTGCTTTTAGGTTCATTATGTTATTGAAATTGGTAAACGACTGGCATGAAAACGAAAAGTTCTGGAAGTTTGTTTGTTAAAATATACAATCCTTGAAATCGAAGAAAATATGAGGGATCAGAAATATCAAAATTGTTTGATTTACAGCTCGTAAAAATCATAGAAGGTTTTTCAACCCCCATTATGCGATACCTTAAAGCAAAACTTGAAGTTTATTTAGTTAATAAGGCTAATTTTAAATAATAATGAGTCTTTGTCACTACTAAACTCCTCATTTCGTAATAAACATCTGAAATGTCTTCTGGTTTAGAAACTTTTAATATATCATTTTATTATTTCTCGGCCTTAGCACTTCCTTTTCCATCAGATGTAAAATAGTTATTTCAGTTAAGATTTCAAAACAATATTTTTATTATAATTAATGTAACACTTGACGTATGTTTTTTAAATAATTGTGTGAAATTAAATTAAACGACCAATTTTGGCAAGCCAAGACCCAATTCCATCAACGTTTCGTCCTCACATTTGGGAATTCATTAAATGTATTTCTTCAGTATTTGAAACTTTAAGTAATAATCAATTAGATAGAAAATAAAGGTACAAACACACACAAAAATCTTGTCGTGGATTGCAGAAAATTTTCTTACATATGTGTGTGTGTTGATCGCTATTTTTTTTCTAAATTAATGTTTAATGTTTCTTCATGATTTCAAATTTTCCAGTCCCAAATGTGAGTATTAATCGTTGTAGGAATTTGAATAAAAATTTATTTATCTGTAATTGGTCGTTTAATATATTTTACATATTATATTATCATAAATAAATAATATTTTATTTTACGTCTATTTTTCTTAATTAAATATATTTAAAACTATAAAAAACTTTATTTATTCTTTGTTAAGCTCAGTTTAAACATACTGAAGCGATAAAATTTTTAAACCACATAACATTTCTCTTTCCATGATTATCTTTTCTATACGTTATTTTTCTTACGTCCCAATGAGGCAATTCCTGCTCATCTTTTTTTTCAGTTCAAATATACCAAATACAATAAGTGTTGTAACATTAAGGACCTATTATTTACCAATTAAAGCGAGTAAAACAAGCAAAACATCCCAAATATTATGATTTTATTATTTATCATAACCTGAGAAATAAAACGACAACCCGCTTATTTAATATTTATAGTAGGCCACGATTAAAGAATAGATTTAGTTGTAAATTATTTCAAGGCTGTGGAATATTGATCATTAATTACAATCCGGAATCAAGCAAATTAATTTTAAAGTATTTCATTATACTCTCCTTGTCATCTATTACTAGAAGCTTTCGGCTGTTTTTGCCATAGTCATGTATTTTAATAGATGACAAAGAGAGCATAATAAAATAATTTCTAATTAAATTGCTGGACGCTGGATTGTAATTACATTAGGAATATATATTGCTCACGCTGATTCTCAAATCAATAACTTCAATTGTACTGCCAAAACTTGTATAGTGCTTTCATGTCTTGAATATTGATTACATTAATGTTAGTCCTTTACGGTTCTGTTCGGATTGATTGAACTATATGATCCAACACATAACTCAATTTATGAAAAATTTACGTTTGGCCCACTGTATCTTTGAGCTCCTCATATACGGTTAATATTCATAAGAAATAGTTTTGAGCAAAGAATTTAATAGACATAAAACTGTTAAAATTTTAATTAAATACTTGTATCTGTTTCGGAGTTTTCTAAATTCTTGGACATTTTAAATCGTCGATGTAACGCAAATTTTAAAGCCTTCACTGTTCTCTCCTTGCACGAAACTCATGAAAACTGTATAAAGTGAGCGAAAATTGATAATATCCTTTATACTCGAAGAAATTGATATCAAAGGAGACTTTCACGCTTTCTCCATCTCTGTGATGTTTATGCTCTGCTAAAATGCAGAATGCGTCTATATTACTCTGAGATGGCCTATGTGCGAGGAACAACAAGGAGCTCCTGGCGCAGATGTGCTTTGGCGAAAATGTCTCGCGCACGTGTTTAAGAGCCTTTGGGCCATCTTAAGTGATTTCTGATAAGATCGTCTTCGAGCGGATCTACTTTCCGGTGAAACAAGATCTAGGCACAAGAAGCAGTTGACTCTGCTTTCACTGGATTTTCTGGGAGCAATATAGCGTTTCCAAGTTTCATGTGAACAATTCGACTTACTTCTTTTACTGCACAAATGTAATTAATGTATTTTTATTCCACTTAATAACCTTATGTGAACGGAACTCACTTATTGATTTTTAACCATCGAATGAATAATGTGATATTCTGTGGCGTCGTTTATTGCGCGAATGGGTGGGTAATGGTTTATATGATGAAAAAAGAAGCATCTTACAAATTAATTCTTTCAATTTTCACCTAAGTCTTTATTTAAACCCTATTTTCTAACTTTCGAAGATGGGCGTTTATAGAAAATAATTTGTAACTGCTCCTATATCTTTCTTCAACTATAAAAACAGAGAAGGAACATGTTTGAAACTTTTAGTATGATGTCTTACAAATAATTCTTCAACTAAGTTTGTTTCCATTTACGACTTATCTCGATCATGCCGAGAACGTTCTACTCAACATTCTTCATACTTAATTTTAGAAAATAATTTTTATGAAATCTTTGACTGATTTTTCATAGTTCACATAATTTTTCTGGTTCGAATTCGTATAGTTAATTTTATTTGAAGTTATTAATCATGGAAATCGTTTTCAGCTCCACGAAACACAGTGCGATTGTTCGGCAAAGCTTCTTGTTCCGTTATTCATTTTAAGCGTTCTTATCGATGGATAAATGTAAGAGGTAATAGCCAAGTGCCATGTAATTTTAATTGCGCTATTGTATACTTACTAACTGTTTAGATTACTGTAGATCACAGCCGAAGTAATATTCAATCCTTCACGTTTGTAGAGGAAGGGACGTGAAATATTATTCCTCAATCGTGACTAATATCATTGTGAACAGAACTTCTGTAATTGAATTCTAGCATTGTCTAAAGGAAAATAATATTAAGACCATAGGTCTATAAGACCTAAAATATATTAGTTACTGCTTAATTATCTCTGGTTGACGCTATTGTCCATAGAGCCTATGCTTATAAGCTTAAGCGTTACTGAATTACACGGGGCCTTCATAAATTATGTTCTAGAAGCCTGGTTAAACTCGGAGAACAATACTGCCTATAATAGAACACTTGAATTGTTGGACCACAGTCTGTATCAGTTCAAGAAAAAGTACCAGGTTACACAGGAATCTCAAGTTTTTTTTACAAACTTAGCTGTACATTTCTGAATTAACAATCACTCCCTTTATGTGAAATAGTGAGCTTAAATATGTCGGCTGAACCAGTCTCTACATATTAAATAACGGTTTATTGAATTTTAATAGGAAGTTTATTGCAATCTCGGTAGCGATTCTTTCATAGCATTGCGTATAGTCAGCAAGAGCTAATAGTAGTTATCGACAGTAATATACTTCAAGGTTTAGTTAAAGGTCTTAAATTGTAGTATTGAATAACTACTAAAGTCCTTTTCCTGTATTCACCTCTCATAAACTAGTACTTATTATAGAATAATGACACGAAAGTATTACATATCAAATAATTTTATAAAATTATTCCAAGACAGTTATTTTACCTTAACTTCGGGCCTCCTATCTCCTTCGGTTTAAATATAAATTAATACATTTTTGCTGTAGTTAAGGGACTGTATCTATATCCGATTGCGATGAAATTTTGATGAGTTGTTGTGATCATCTCTGACAATATTTATGTTGACCTTTCGAAATATCGGTTCTCCTCTCTCGCTTCTTGCAGGATGAAAATGGTGTTTCCTCAAGTCATGTTCAAAAACTACACAAAAGTTGTCATACTATTCGTAAGATGTTTTCTAATAACTTTTATCGTCTTGTACGAGTACCCACGTTTGACGCAATTTAAGTGACAATCCATTTTGTGAGTGTAGATGATTCGTGGAATTCCAATGGGTAATAGATATCATGCGTTTCTTCTTTTTTTGATCCGTTTTAATTTCTATTATCGTCACAAAGCATTTCTTTCGCTTACAAATCATTTATGCCGCCCAATATATGATATATATGTTTAGCATGAAATAATGTTTATATTTAACTAACATTTTAACATTATGACGAAGTTAAAAGGCTGTAGTATATATTTTGATTGAAAGAAAAAAAAAGCAAATCGTTTTATCTTGTCGAAAAATTATTTGACTGATTTGAGGCTTTCTTCAAACTAACATTTTATTTAAGTATTGATAATTAATAATTATGTAAAATGTACTTTAAGTCGCAGTGTAGACGATTGAAGCTTACTGTATAGAGAAGCGCCAGGGCACGCACACGCTTTATGTTGTTTAAATATATTTTTCACGCTAAAAAGACCAAGGAGACAATTCAAGTATCCTCTTATATGCATAAATCTTCTATTAGATGCGAGATTCTTTCTCTTTGCAATCAACCTACAGTTCTCGGGGTGAGAGGCGAGCACAAAGATAAAAAAATATGCCAAGTGACACAAAGTCTGTGTGCTGTTTTCATCAGAGAAACAGCGTTAGAGCTTTTCACAATGATTAGGAAATAAAGATGATTCGGCCTTCCTTCGACCTCGTAGTCGAAGACTTAGATGGAACTTTTAATCACGAAGTCTCGGAAGCAGCTTTTGTTTCGCAGAATGAAGTCTTCCCACTGGCGAATGCAATCTGTCAGCCGCGGAACTATGAATCAAGACGTGTTGTTTTCACCTCTGGGCTCAGTAAATACAGTAAACTACAGTAGCAACGTCAGTTAGACCTCAAAATAGCTGATAAATCGCAGTCGCGTTCCTTATTACGTCATCAGATATTACTGACAAGTTGAAATTCTCTCTAAATTCAATTATTTTACCATTAATTCAGTTTTGTTAGGTTAGATAATTACAAGAATTTCTAAAATACTTAATTTTCTGTTAGTGAATCCGTTGTATTTATAATTTTACAAATAATTAATTTGTTTCAGAAAGTTCAAATAATCAATTGCTACAGGTAATATAAAATATGAATTTTCCAACATATTACTTGTTTATAATGGGTTTACTTACGCTTATGTTTTAATAATTTCATGGATGGGTTAAAATATTTTTCAATCAATTTCTAAAAGGGGTTTTGTTATTTATTTTAATATTTTCGTGTTTCATTGTGTATGTGTAAGTTTGTGTCATTAAACAAGCTAATAGCTTACTCTAAATCCATAAGAATTAATTATCTCAGTTTAATAATATAATTGAACGTTTCTTCGAGAACAAGCTTTCAGATTTAATAGTTCACTTTAAACATACAAGAATTAATTATCTCATATTCATTCTATAATTCAAAATTTTGGGAAATAATAAGTAAAATAATGAATGACCATTTAATTCTGATGTATTGTGGGGACGAAAACAGTTATTCATTATAACAGTATGGTTTAAACCATCTAAAATTTTCTTTTTGTGGCAGACGATACATTTCAACAAACGCAATCCGCGTGAACGAAAAGTACGACCACACTTACGGTTATTAACTAAGAACGAAGTAGCAAGATTCGTGAATAGAGTGGTAAAGAGATCGAAGATTTACCCGGTGTATATTCTGGATAAACAGTTCTTGTCTTTCCACTCGGGTCAAATGAAGCTTAAGCCATGAAGTTTCGATGGCGTACTTGCCATCTTTCTCATTGAAAGTGAGAACGATGGCAGAGTACGCCATCGAAACGTCGTGGCTTAAGCTTCATTTGACCCGGATGGATACCCAATAACTGTTTATCCAGGAATATACAGTATTGAATATTACCTACGCTCTATATTCATTTTTGTTATTTTACTGACTTGTAACTCATATTCAATTGATAACAGTACAATGATAATTTTGTTTCTAATTGAAAAGTTGTGTTAACAAATTGAGTACACAATAATACTTGCACTATATAAACACGTGTGATTCTGTTTAATAATAACAGTGTTAGTTGAAGTATTCCATGAAAATAATGAGCACATTAGAATTAAATAAATCTGCTGTTTGCAATTCTTAATATTACATGGAAGAGATCAAGTCGTAACACCCATCATCGAAACGTCCCAAATACAGCAGGGAAATCATATCAAGAAAAAATAATTCAGTTCATAAAATAAGTCAACCTTATGACGAAATATAAATCTCTTCCATTGTATCCATAGTATGCAATTATATTCTATGTAAATGTCACTCACTACCCATCTGTTTATGCAACATAAAATAAATTAAATGAAAAAAATGTATTATATGTAACTAGTTCTCATATTCATTCTATATACAAATGACGAAAGGTATCCATAATTCGATAACGGTAACAGTCAGAGTGTTTTCAGTTGTTAGTTACTCAACACTTTGGAAAATGTTATTAATGTATACCAATAAATAAAACAGAAGTTTCTGTCTGTCCGTATGTTTATCTCGAATACACTACGAAACGGCTAAACAGATTTCAATGAAAAATTTAAGGGTGTAAAAAAGAAGATTTAATTTAAATATTCATGCATATTTAATTTCGTTACATTGCAGAAGATATTAACATAATGAATATAAATAAAAATAAATATATTAATTCTACTAGAATTGGTGTGCAAAAGACGGTGGGTAAACCAACTGCGAGTTATAAGTCCTATTACGCATTCACTATATATTTCATCCCACTTACTATCTATTGTTGCAGCAGGCTGAGAAAATATTAACTTCTTTGGATCGTCGATACGTTGTATACTTAAATTGATAAATTGGTTTTATTTCTTGCGTCAGGTAAATTTTAAGATTTAGTAACTGCTAATATAAAAATAAAAAGGAAACTATCGAGTTTGGTGCCGAAACTGGTGTAATGCGAGTCTCTGTTTTACATTATGACCTTTAATGTTGTTGTGGTATTCAGTCCTCAGACTGGTCTAATGCAGCCCTCTATGCTAACCTATCTTGCGCAAACCTTTTCATTTCCTTATAACTAGCACAACCCACATCCTCCGTAATCTTATTAGCGTATTCCATCCTTTGCCTCCTTCTTCTGTTCTTACCCCACACACTTCCCTATAATGCTAATTTTACACCCTCGTGTCTTAAAACGTGGCCTACTAATCTATTCCTTCTCTTAGTTAACGTCCTCCATATTGTTCGCTTTTCCCCTATTCTGTTTAGAACTTCCTCGTTTGTGATTCTATCCACCCATCTGATTTTCAGCATTCATTCGCCTATAGCACCACATTTCAAAGGCTTCTATTATTTTCCTTTCTCCAACTCCTAACGTTAAGGAAACAATAACCGTGTGGGGATGCAAGTCCTCCATCAGACGTCTTCCCAGGTTGCGCAGTGGGGACCACGACTCAGATATGAGTAGTACCGATATTTCGGGGCGGACAAAAACTAGCATGGTGAAGGGCAACAGGCCTCACTTTTACCGGCTGGAGGCACGAGGATAGTGATCTGGGAATGGCTCAACGTTGGACAAACACAAGCATGGCTGGAACATCTTTAATAGTTGTGTTCCTGTTGCACGGCTAAAAGCAAGGGGAAACTACAGCCATGTCTTTAATTTCCCGCGTACATGCAACGCTCAATGACCTTTAATAAGTGATTTAAATAAAAATTTAACCATCAAGTGGGGGGGAAACTTTTATTCTGTTAGAATACTGAAAATATATTTATTTCTGCTATTGTAGTTGGACTCTGTCGAGATACTGCGGGTATATTTGAGGTTCATCTTGCGACGTTTCCGGTATTGGTTTAGTTATGTGATAACCAAGAATTAAATAATGTACCGGAATAATATAAATAAATACCCTGATAACTCCGGGTCCACAGCTACTTTAAAATACAATTAAGGACTTACTAGGCGATATGGCGTCACATTCTCAATGATAGTCTGTCCTTTTTAAGCTACATGAGATTCGTGTAGAATACTGTTATCAATAACAAGGTATGTTGGATAGAAAAAAAGGCTTTCTCCCCTTTTGTGCTTGCGTTTGACAAACATTTCACCGCGTCACATACTGTACACAGACGCTTTCTCTACTTAATTAATTAATATTTCTGGTGAACCACTTTCTTTGTTATGTAATATTAAGAAGGGAGACAATTATATATTTATTGAAAATTAAAACCATGCAGCAGTGAGACTTTTTTTATAATAAATGTTGTTTTTGATTAAGGAGCACAGCCTTTTGAAATTATTTCTAACTAATATTAGGGTATTTTCATGGGGTTAAAAATAACTGTTAACCGCTGGGTGATAAACGTATGTTCCGTAATTATTTTATTGCGAATTTGTAGCACACCTGAAAGGCAAGTGCATGCCTATTTTTGCCAATCACTTTTGTATACACTCACAGACATTTTGTATCGCCAAAGTGCCCTACAAATGCACCGAATCGACTCTCTGGTATAAATTTAGCGACAACTTAAAGTTTGTGAGCACCCTCCCCCTGTAGGCGGCTCCTGCAGCGAACAGCTGATGGCCATAACAAGATCTACCTCCAACTTTTCTTCCGTGGTTTACGGGTCCCCGCGCAAACTTTCTTCGTCTTCTTTGTCCCAATACTTTCTTATCGAATTGCCATCTGCTACGGAGCTGAGGGCGATTAGTTTGGAGATGCAATAAAACGAGAGCAGGAACAGATGCCAAGGAGAGTCCCTCAGGAGCAGCACACGGTGGGTAATTTATGAACCTCTGCGGGGAAAAAAGTTCCTCCCGCCTTAACCCCGGATGCTTACATCATTTCTAATCGGTCTGCTAAATCGCTGATTTACGCGTCTTGCGGAATATTAAACTTCGGAGCACAATCTCGCACAACGGATTGATATTATTGTCCAACTTGAAGGAAGCCTTTCCATTCATCCAAAAGATTTTAAACCTAAGTGATAAAAACTATTACAATATGTGTCTTTCAGTATAAAATTTAACATATTATAATCAAATATTATGACGTTACATTTCTCTAGAGCTTCAGTGATAACTTTAAGAATTTATCAGTGTACCTGTACTGGTAAAATACTTTCTTCTTGACATATTTTAGTTTAATGTCCGTTATTAACAATTTTACGTCTAAAACATATCCTTGCTTCTTCATCTTAAGCACTATAAAGTCTAAATCGATATACAAAGATATATGGTAGATAATTAATAAATGAAAATATTTAAGTAATAAACCGATTCTTAAATAGGGCAGACACAAGCGTCAAACCTCATTCCTAGTAATTATCAAAAAGCAAAAAGGGCAAAAGAAAGTAACACTAATTAATGGTCGACATTAATAATGAAGATAAAATTGTATATGAATAGCAATGTTAAAATAACGGAGGAAGTAATAAGAAATAAAGGACCCATTTTAAGTTGACCTTGTTTCAGAAAATTATTTAATTTAATTAATGGATTACCAAATCTGTCAGTTTATTTGCTTAATTAATCATTCAGGCTCCAATATTTTTTCAGAGATACGTCGCAATGTAGGAGATTGTAAATGATTGTGGGACAGGTCAGAATTTGAGGGTTTCTGCATTCAGTTTTATCAGGACGACCTTTGTAGAGAAATCTCGGGAGAACTTTTTAAAAAAAGCTCAATTTTGTGAAATAAATCTACGTATATTGTATCTGATAGGGTAAACTTAGAATTTAAGGGCAAGAAAAGAAAGCAGAAATCAAGAAAGGAGTATGGCTATCACCCATTATCTTTAACTCATATATAGAAAAGGCGATGAAGAAAGTTAAAACGGAATATGAAAAGGGATCATATTGCAAGAAGAAGAAGAAATAAAAACCTGAGGTTTGCAGATGAAATTTTAGTATTAGGGGAGTCAGAATAAGACTTGGAAACCATAATAAATGGTATTAACGTGGTCCTGGAGCAAGAGTACAACATGAGATTTAATAGAGGGAAACATTGGAATAGCAAAGTGTTTTAGATTGGTAAGAACTATTTTGAAAGAGGTTGAGGAATTCTCCTACTTTGGCAGCATAATAACAAGAGACGGTAGAAGTATGGTAGAGGGAAGTGTGTGGGGTAAGAACAGAAGAGTGAGGAGTGAGGCCAAGGATGAAAAACGCTAAGTAGTTCAGGAGTATGTGGGATATGGTAGTTACGCTGTAATGTAAAAGGCTTGCGCAAGATAGGTTAGCATGGAGGGTTGCATGAGACCAGTCGTAGAACTGAATACTACAACTACAGTATAAACTTGTATTCTTAGTTTTGTACCTTTTATTTGATACAATTAATTCTAAGAAAATATTTTAAAATTATGTTTTATGATTAAAAAGTTGTTCATTATTTAAGATTTTTATACCTTGCCCAATTTCAGGTTATTTTTCGCTTATTGCAGATTATCTTGTTTCTTATAACTTTCTCCGTTTTTTATCATTTCTAATCAAAAACTAATTTCTCTTTGTTATTATTGTTGTACATAACATTGCATATTAATTTAACCACATATTTTCTTCTTCTTACCTCTTTGCTTTTTTCAATAATGTGGAATGACTTCTGACGCTTGTGGATGTCCTATTTTAGATTATCTGTGTTCTTTTGGAGTTTACATCTATTAGATCAAATATGTAACATATGCCTTTATTATATCCATTTAAGCCTTAAAACCTGTCAGTATATACATTCGTCTTTTAATTACTACTCGAGTTCTTGAAATCTGCTACCGACACAAGTATTTAGATTTATTATTATATCAACAAGTTCTTGGTTTAGGAAATATAATACGTAATACATTACTTTTCAACTAAATTAACATATATTTAGCAACCAAAATCCTTCTAAATACATAAGTACAGAAAACAAGATATAGTATAAAAATAACTTAAAGCTCGACACGAAAATTTAAATGCACATATAGACACTGAGAAGCACAAACGCACACATAAACCATAGAACTTTCACTTCTTGGATCTGCATGATGAGAAATCTGACCTTCCGTAGTAGCCTCAGGCAGTACATGAAACAAACAAATGAGAGAAAAGCTATAAAGAGAATTTTAAAGTTATGTAATTTGATATTTTTCAAAGCAACACATTCAACAGTTTTGCAGGAACATTAATTTAAATTAATCCTTGTCATATTTTCACTGACTCAACATTTCTCACGGTTTATTTTTAATTAAACTTTATTGAGATTTCAAGTCATTTTATTTCCATTTATTTTTCAATGTGATTCTTAAATAAATTATTCACGACAGAAACTTGAATATACTCAGGCAATTTTCACTATATTATTATTTTCATTATTTATTATCAAAATTATTCACACTATTCTACCACTTCGTTAAATTGAAAGGACTAGGTTTTGTGTTTTTGTGGTTCTCATAGAGAGTAACCCATCGTTTTTATTTTATATTTTTGTAAAGCAGTATTCGATATATTCGTAAAGGTGTATAAATTCAACGTCATACAAAATATAATTTTGCATTTACCTCTATACTTAAAATGTTCATGGAAAGTGCTTGTGTTGGACGCCATGCACGACGCGTAATTTAAAACAAGAACAGAATACTACGTTCCTTCTTTTAAAAAATCACTGCCAATGTTTGCAAGCGTTGCAGAATGGCGGCTGTATACGCAGAGCAGAGAGCAGATAATTAACCAACACCGCTCTCTTATCGTAGGCCGGCTGCCCTTCTCCTTTTGTAAGCCAGATATTAGTTTGCGGTGCGAATTGATTTGCTTGCACCGACGCCATTGAACCGGACTTGTGCCATTGTAAATGGTTCCATTATTCTCGAGCCGATCCCTGTTTGCAGAATGTCTTTGTGCGCTTCCACTTTAGTGGTTTCTGATTGTAAAGACGACATACACGAAGCCAATCGTTCATCGACTCCCTTTCAGTAATTGCTTTCGATGAAAATTCTCGTGAAAAACAGTTTGCAGTCGTGAAAAGATTCGCTTTCAGTTCGGAAATTTTTCTCACTTTATTAAAACTGTCTGTGTGGTCTCACACAAAAGTAAATTTTTGCTTATTTCTGGAACTTACAACCCAGTGTTTTAGATTTTATGTATGTTGCCGTTAATCAGAAACAAGCGTATTTATAAGAATATCTTCAATTATAATGGTTAGTTTTAATTATCGGATAATGTACGAGACCTGGAAAAACTGATTTTTAACAAACTCACCTTATCCGCAATCTTATTTTTCAATAATGCCGATGGAGTGCTTCTAGTATTATCTTCTTGATTTAATTACAACTTCCTTTCTTTACTGTTATTCTATAAATGAGTATAATCTATCAGTGGATATATGTATGAAAACGTTTTGGTTTGATGTTTAAATCATTGACGGAGTTAATACAAATTTAATACTTCTCATTGACTGAACTTGAAATTCAATAATCATACATTCTGTTAAAATAACTTTATAGCATGGCACATATTTCCACTCAAAATTATTTTATATAAAATTGAATAGCAAAGTGCGTCATAGTGTGGACACTATTTTTTGTCATCTTGTAGCGGAAAAAAAGACGAGACAGTCAGTCAGTGGGTTTGGGATCCAGAAGTGAGGAAGAGACAGTCCGTGTCAAACCGGGGTTGATACTTCCCTGACAAGGGAGTAAGCTAAACAGCCCTACAAAAAAAAGGCTTGTGTACCCCGGAAGCTGGGAAGAACATTTTCAATAAGTAGGCAGAGACACGGTCTATATGGAGCAGTCCTTACAAGAAAATGGTGCCGAAAGCTTAGCTACTGGTCGTCGCAAAAGGCGATGAATTGAAAATATTTTGAGATTCTTATGAGTGGAAGTGGAGAGACACCCGCCATCATCCCTGGTACGATGACCGACGTCGACGCCTAGTCGCCCATCACATTGCTGCCTGCGCCGACTAATTGACTGACAGTTAAAATTTGGACACTGGCGAGATCCACCTATTTTATTAAAACCATTTTTAATATGCATTATCGGACCCAATGTTTAGTTAAGTGTTCTCTGTAACTTGGCCCAAATCCCTAAGAAAAGAGGGTATTTACTTCAATTAAAATTTAATTGTCCCACATTGAAATTCTTTCGTATTTAAAATATCTTCATTGTTTTATAATTAATGATAATAAATTTTAATGTTTTATTTAGTAACCTGAAAACTATTATTGAATTTAACCCTAAATTTTAAATATAAAATTTCACGTATAATTAATAAGTAGTAAAGGAAGTTCATTACAATAGATTTGTCCGATTTTCGGTTTCAGATTTCCACGTTTCGAGTCCTCCTTAATAATTCATTCTTCGATCTCAATTAACTCGTCGCAAGTACCTTATTAAATTGTTCCATATATTTCCTATGTAAAAATAAATGTCTGTTTGCTATTTCTCAATATAATTCCTAAATTATGAGTTAGTTAAGGTATACATATTTTTATCATAATTGAACTGGGACTGATTTTGGTAATTCATTAACAACTGTCGTTTCGATAACTATACGAAACGAAAACACATTAAAATGACTTATGAATTGAACTATGACAACATTTTGACATTGTAAATAAGTGGAAGGAGTTAGTTAAAAGTTGGAGCTAGAGACAGATATCTTGTGGACAGTGATTCGACATGAAAGATGCAGAATGAGATGGCGAGCACTGAAAGTGAGAAAATATTAGTGTTCTTAGGGCATTTCCTGCCTCAAGAAAACAGATGAGTGGCAGGAATAAAGTCGCCAGAATAGTAGGAAGCGTCTTAGTAATGTTGTAAACACAATATTTTAATCGATTACCACAAATGCTAAACCAACAAATTCCTGTGGAAAAGTTTCTCAAAATAAAAGTTTTTTCAATTGTAATCGGTAGCCCATGAATAATTTTTTATTGTTATAGCTGTGGCGAAAAAATATTAATTTAAATATTGAAATCCTGAATATAACGAATTCACTTATAAGTAGAAATTTAAACATTTGAAAAGAAAAATTCAGAAATATAACTTGTCGAGTCAGTGAAATGGCGTTTTTACAAGTTGATGCAAAAATTATTTTATATTGAATTTAGAACAACCACATCAAGTTCTCAAATAATTTATTTCAATTTATGAATAGTCACAGTTTTAGAAACACACAAAGAACTTTCGATCGATCGGCCATTATCATTTGTAACTGAAATTAAAAGATCCGTCATTCATGTATATTTTATACATTCCGAAACCTTAAGGTCTACTCAAAACGTCGGTCTAACTTTTTCGTATCAGGTTCTTGTCATTTGACGATTTTGTAACGATTACTTATTGTAACAATTTCGTTTCCATTAATAATTTGAATAACGATTCTTTTAACGGGGGCTTAACTTCGTACATGTGTGGACTGGAGAACTTGCTTCGATAGGTTCCACCGATAACTTGGAGAATTGTCCCAGATAGGGAACGTGAGAACGAAGAGCTCACCACAATCTCTCGGTGCCGATATATTCACGGGAAGATCCGTTCTGTTTGGACGACAATTTCTTCCATAGGTGAAGGAGGGACAAACCTCCCCTTCATGAACCGTCACCATCCGCAGGTTTCGCTAGTTAGTGACCTTAACGTCTCTCAAGGGCTGCTGGCAAAAACCAGTGTTAATTTTCCTTTACTGTCCGACCTGTTTATTATTTTCCAGACTGTATTAGATACAATAAATTAGTCTTATAACTTTGATCATTTATTCAATTTCTTTCTATAGATACCATTCCTTGACCATCGTCAAGACGACGGCAAATCACACGTTACCGAACTATTCTATTTTTTGGTGAGGGGGAGGGAAACAGGCTACGTGAGGGTGATGCTGAAACAGGCAACTCTCTGTAATAGCATAGGAAGGCAATTAAAAAGAGGGCATGTGGAAGATGGAGCAAGGTAATCCCCCGGTGCTATAGTTAAGGATCATACCTGGGCTATTGGATACTATTCTCGCGCCTTTCGAGTGACTTGAGAGGAGTTTTTTATAGGGTCACATAATTCCCTTCTCCATGTCTCCAGTTTAGGACGAAGCTGGTCGATTGATTCCATGGGGTCAGCGGACAACTCTTACCATATGCACAAGGTTTTCCTCCCCACTACATACACCTCCTAAACAATATGAAGGTGTCTTGGCCTGTGATAACCTTGAAATTAGAGAGAGAATGAGGCATCTAAAGACCTGCGAAATAAAGTTCCCACCCGAACTATCCTATCTACCTTTTCTCATCGCTTGGGGTAGCAATCTCCTCTATCGTATTGTGATTGTCTCTTCGTGAACATAAGACCATTTACAGATGATTTTATCTAACTTATGTTTCTTTTAGGTTTTTATAACCACGGCTATTTCTAATTTATGTATTGTACTTGAGTACTAGATCAGGTGAATTTTTTAAATTTTAATGTAACTGAAGAAAGACAAAAACGGAAAAATGTCGGCCGGACCAGGGACTTGAACCCGGGACCTGCCGTTTTCCGAGCTAATAATTCAACATCCCTCCATTCCGTACACCTCAGCCAGGTTCACCTACAATTCACTAACGTAACTTTTATCATTCAATTTAGTTTAGTTAAATACATTAATAGTTATTATATTAAGATAAGAATACAGTTAATATATTGTTAATTTTCTTTATAAATTTCGCTGAAGAAAAGTAAAATTTATTTAAATATAATTTGTTGCACAGGACCATGAAGCGGAGAAAATATTTGTTTCTATACGTATTTCAGAATAGGCGTAACTAAGGAATAATATAGAAGGAATTGACAAGTGGTAAGACTACTGAAAGTAAAAATTCAGATGACAAAAAAAACAACTAAAAGAAATTATTTGATCTTAAATTATGCAAACTTACAATGATGAGTTTAAAAATTTGTTACTCAGTTGCCAAATGATATCCTACGACATCAGTATTAACAGTTAACTTACAGTAAATATATAATTTGAATAATCGTGTGAAGGACAATTTTTGGAGAGGATAATAGATGGTTTGGAGTCAGAATAATGAGTTTGTAATACACGTAGGAGGTAGCACCAGGCCAAACAAAATCCATTTCGAAACAAAAAACTCTGCGCTAATTGACGAGTGCAACGCCCGTAACTACTTCATTACCTCGGCCTCAGTAGGCTATTGTTATGGGACCACGTAATTGCTGACGCGCGTTGCCATAATTTTAGCAGCCTGTCGTGAATGCCTCCAGGAGCTTATTTCGCCAGGACTATAGGCAGCTAATAAAGTTTAGCGTTGTAATAATTCAATTTAAAGCGACTGAACCGCAAACAAAGTGTACAAAGTCTACGAGAGTGTGGTTTCATTGTTTGCTTTCCCCATAAGCGCTTCTCTTGTAATCTCCCGCAGTAGTGGTGCATGAATATTCAATGTTGGCCCCATGCACCGTATCAGCTGTCTGTCACACCCTCGCACCGTGCCCTCTGCACGTCAAAGGCTGTAGCCAATTATCGGCGAACCCACTCGCAGAGGGTAATGTCACGCAGAGTCTATGCGGGGTATCACCTACACCACCTGCCTTACAACACCAGACACAAGGGGGAAAAGTAATTACAATCAAAGATTCCTCAGCATCTTTGCAGTTACAACGCCAGAGAAACTGCCTTACCTCCGCACTGGGGCTCCATTCCGGAATACAGACGAACTCGGTTTGTGACGAACGCGACAGGGACACTCATTTTGCTCCTGATAACCGAACTTCCTTTTTTTATTAATTTATTTATAGACGAATAAACAAAACAGTCATTAGCGACTTATACGAAATTACAATATCCCTTACATTTTTGAACTTTAAATTAACAATTTTGTACATTTTTACTTAGCTTTTATATTTTCAGTGCTAACCTTAAACGTACCTAAAAGAATATATAAAAGTTTACATTTTATGGTATGAATCGTTTTTTTAAGAATTCTATTAAGTTTTCCTGTGCCTTTTTTCCCGAACTTCCTTATATGTGACGTTTGCATATTTTTAGAGTTTGAAGAAAACATGAAATGTTATTTTCTTTATTATTATTATAACGAATCAAAATTAAATTGCATATATAAACAAGGAGAAAATCTAAAATACTAAATCAATTAACGTCTGCTTTTCACATCACATAAATTGAATACATTTACGACGAATTACAGACAAAGTTTTTATTTAATTGAGTTCAAAATCTAAAATCACAAATTATCCCACAGATAATCATGACTTTCACCTAATTTATAGATAGTGACAACATTGTGATTCGAACCTTTACTGCATATAGTTCCGAGAGCACGTTTGATTTGCCTTATAATTTTTTCATATAGTTTTAAGTTGGTTATTCATTTAAAAAAATGACCTTAAAATTAAAATTTGATAATTCTTTTTTATATTTTTACTGATCATAATATAAAACGGTAATATTATAGATTGTTTAGCTACATTTTCAGTATTTGTAGCTTAATTTCCGTTCATCATAGTATTATATTTATGCCTATTAATTCTGTTTTGAAATATCTTTATTAATGAAATTTAACCAGTAAGAATTATTAATTACAATATTTAAACCGATTTTACTTACGTAAATGTGTGACTAAATACTTCACAATTGTAATACAATACATTAAAAATATGCGAGAAAAATTCTGAAGACCTACGAAGCTATCTTTGTGTGTGTGTGGTCAGCGCTACACCCTTCCTCGGACAATGGAAACGGACATTTCTTCAGATTTATGACAAATAAATTAATGGCGTCCGTTACTAATCATAGAAAAATTTACTCCAGGCAAGTTGGAAGCTACGGTTTCCATCTGGGTTTTACGAGGTTCATTCATAAAATTTTATTCTTGTTATAATGAATGTCTATTTTGTTATTAAATTCAATTCCCTCATTATTACTTGTTTCTCTTTCAAAATTAAAATTTAACTATTAATTTAATATAACAACTTAATTAAATAAACAAAATAAGTCATTTAAACACCTGCTCGTATGCATTTTCACGATAATTTTTATTATTATTTATATTACATATAGTTATACATTTTATAATTAGGAAGCTGAAGTTTTTGTAGCAACATTTTAAGAAATGACCTGAAGTCCAAAACATAGTGATTTACGTCGGATGAATTCAATAAAAACTTTATGGTCTATTATTGGCCTTCATTTTATTCGATTCCTTCCGATGTATAATAATAATTGTTTCAATATCCTTTTGGTTTTCGCCTGTTAAGTACACAAAAGCTTTGATCAGCAAATTCCCTCAATAAAACAGTCAGCCCAATAAACACTCAGTAATTCCAGAGGCTTTCTTATTATTATCTGATGAAACCATACACAGACTTGATAGTTTCAATTTATAAATTATAATTTCCTCGTTATATCCAGTTATATCGTTATATCTAGTTATAAAATAGTTCAGCTCCATTTGAATCCATATTATGTAATCGATTAAAATACGAAAAAGTTTTGATTTGACTCAACTTCTTACTTAAACACTACACTTTGGATCATCAAGTTTTATCAGATGAAATGTATCTTATGAATTCTCATATTTACTGATTAATGAACAAAAACACATGTTGAGTCTCTGAATTTAGTTACAAGTCTCACCATTGTGGAATAAGTATCTGCTAGTCCTTAAAGGCTACTTTGGGAAAATGTAAGAGTGAGCTAATTTTACAGCTTGTAGGATTAGAATATCATACAATTATGCTTTAAAAGATACATCATATTGTACTTTTTAACTGTTTTAATATTTCTGAGTCAGATTTCATAACATTTCGTTGAAATGAATGTTTCCATTCATGACCTTCTTTGCTCATTTTGTTTCATCGATGGCCCTCAACTCGAGTCTTAAATTTTATTTTGGTCCATGCATTCAAGTTTCATTATTTACATCAGACTTAATCCTCTTTTTCCCAGTAAATCGCTCAATCAGTAACAATAATTTTCATTTTATTGACTAGTATTTAAACATATATTTGAATTATTTACTCCATATGTCTTTCTTACATTTGTAGTGTCTTTGCAGGGATTATCTAAAAAATTCAGTTTTATTTATAGTTTCATATCGGTTCTCTTCTTTATCAATAAAGAAAAGGAAGTCTATAATACTAAAAATCTTTGTCAGTCTGTATGACACAGCTATAGACGTGTAAACTACTGGTCCGAATTTGGCCAAATTTGACACACTTATTGATCAGGGCCAAACTGGTCATGATTTTTAAACTTTTTAAATGTACTGAAGTTATATTTCTGAAATAAGTGAAAATGTCAACAAACCTCCGTTTTTTCACATTTTTCGGTGGTTTTCGGCATCCAGCAAAGTCTGTACTCAACTTGAAGAAACGAGTAAGGGCTTATTCTTTTTGCCTCAACGAGACTTATTAGTATATATCTTTATTTCCAAGGTTGAATAACTCCCGTTTTAGCTACAACAGAATAAAAAACTCAATTTTGGAACCCCTCCAACTTAAGCCCGTGTAGTTAGAAAACTGAGTATTCTAGATCAATTCAGAGCACACATAGTGTAATAGAAATTTGGTTCTGTACAATTTTGGTCATCTTACCTTCCCTCCTCAGGCCACTGAAAATGGTTCACAAAAGACACGTCTCTGTAAAAAATAAAAACCTACCATTTTGACGATTTTTCGCCATTTACACAACGTAGGGTTAGATATCATATAGACTTAGGCTGTTGAAAAATATATAAAACGAGTGTTTACACGCCCCTCTAGCTAAAAGTGATCCCTCTGGAGTTAAACTGCGAATATAGTGTACCCTCAAGTACTCTTGCTTTATTAGGTGCATGAACCCTTGCAACGCCGGGCTCTTCAGCTAATACAACAATGCAATCAGAAAGGAAGTGGTAAAAATCAAAAGTTGTACGAAATATTATAATGATTTAATAAATTTTATACTGTGTAATTTATTGTTTCGTGTATATATTAATAATTTTAGGTAAACTATTCCATTATAGCGTATATATTACATTCTCGCTCAAGAGAAAATCTTTTGTTATACAGAAAATATGGGAAATAAATATAATTCAAAACACGTCCTCGACCTGGTACTAAACATGCAATTCCTACTATAAACTTGAAGATCTCTAATCTCATTAATAAAGTATTCTGCGTAAGAAAAGATTTCTCGTAATTTAGTCTTCATTAATATGCATATATATATAATGTTCTATGGTAAATAATGAACAATATTTCTCGCAAATTAAATCTAAATTGTACATCTTTCTTAAAATCTGTTTAAATTAAATGCTTTAATTTAGTGCAATAAACTTTATGAGGTGATTCAATTATTGCATTAATTTAAGTCGAAGTCATTTGATCCAAACTCTTATTTTTAACCTTGAATACTTCATGCAGTACATCATGAAAATTAACTGGATTAATCAATCATAGGAACATTGCATTTTAACTTCCTGTGTGACAAGATCATAATTTTATAAAGCGGTGAACCGTTTCGCAATTTAGAAACAAAAGTGTGATGGGCCAAACTGCATACTCTGGACATTCCAATTATATCATGTTTATAAATATCAATTTGAAGTCTCAGAAGTAAAATATTATTGTAAGAATATTTTTTTTAAATCTTCAAAAGTGTTCAGTGGTGTTTGGACGGCTAGAATCCAACATTAACGAAATCATCAAAACATTGAAAAATATAAGCAGCAACTCCTTTATTCGTTACCCCAAAACATTCAAATATAGCTCCCATCACATACGAAAAACATCGTCATACACTACTACGCGTTGTATTACATCATCGTAAAATAGTTCATTAGAAATCGTAGCTCTTTCTTACTTTTTGTAACTTTTCTTGAGTTTCAAAAATAAACAATAGTATCATATTTAAGGTTTTTGTTTCATATAAATTCATTTTATGATTATTAGTTGCCATTGGCGCTCATAAAATATTCCATTATTGGTTTCATAAAATCTGTATTTTGTAATTATGTACACGAAAGCGCACACAAGTATTTCATAACCCTATATTGGTTCGTGTATCTAGAAGAGCAGAAAACTGTTTGCAGGATTAATTTGTCAACTTCTGGGAATAATTAATCAAGAGCTTCCTCTATCAAGCACGGACCATTTCTCTTCTTAAGTCCTGGGACTCTGATTAATGTAACGGAACTGTTTAGTGAAGCGGTCACGAGAGCATAAAAACGTAAATGGGAATTTTGAAATTAAAAACCGTGGAGAGGTTTCTTGAGCTATATTAATATCAGTCGCCTTTTCTTCATTTTCGTTTCGTTGCGTCCTTTCCCGTCAGTGGGTTCTCAATATTACCACGTTTTGAAATTTCTTCAGTCACTGTAGTTTCTGTGTAGCAGCAGAATTACTAATTATTCTGTCCGCCTGATAAGACACCTAGAAGCAATTTCTGAAAACGTATTTTGGAAGATAAAATTAGTAACATACGAACAAAGCAAACAACAAAAACTATATATTAGCAGCCTAATACATAAATTACATACACCATAGATTTGTTATTTCTTTAGTAATTTAGATAATGAAGTATATTTAAAAATATTCAATTTTATAGGAATATTAAATGTCAGTTCCTTGTCAAATAATGTACTTTCTGTCAGTCAAACGTGAGTGTAGTAATCTTATTTTAATTTATTCATAACTATCCAATTATATGCTAATAAACCAATGGACATAACTGATAACATATATGATTGGCCACTCAATGTATGTGCGAGAGTATTTTTATTATAACAATATTAATAATATGCACTTGTGTATTAATATTAACGTTAATTAATGTAATTAAACTTAAACTATAACTGACACACAGGTAATAATAAGTGAAATACCTATCAGCTCAAAATAAAGACAAACATATTTGTTGGTAAAAATATACTAGTGCAAAAACAATAAAGATAATTACACAACCATTGTAATACATCAGGTTTGTTTTCCACAGATTTAGGTTTCAAGGTGTAATAAAGACTCAAATTTTCTGATTTCCAATTTGATATCAAACATTAATTTTTATGTAATAAAGTCGCTATTCTTATTTAATTTGACGGAAAACTTTACAATTTCCTGACTACCAATCTCGGTAATTGTTGAAGATAAATTTCTAATTTATTTTATGACATGAAGTTTTAACAACTTTTGATGTAATATTTACTCTATATTTCGTAGAGAACTGTTTATAGCAATTTTAATACAGTTGATTCATATGTACTGAATGGTAGGATTTCAATTAGTGAACTAGTACCGTGTTTTTCTTCCTGGAAAGCAAATACTTCTACTCTTATAATGAAGAAATGCAGCTGAATATATCTCCTCGATGTATACAACTGCGGTTTCGGGAGGCTTAATTCCACGACAATGAAACAAGTTTCCAGTGCGCGGTTGTTATATTCACTATTTCTGAGTATTAAGAACGGAATAATGATGCAGCTTGATTGTATGTGGGACCCCGTTCTATGGCAGTTTAGCTTCCGTTCATTGATAATGCAGCCATTAAGACGAAATGAAAACGAGGGCTGCTTGTACATTCACCAACGCTTTTCATTTCCAGGATTCGACAAATGAGGAAAGGGAGAAAGATTTAATCCATTGTGATTGATAGTAATTAACGAGGAACGAGCATTTTTTCCTCCATGGCAACAATATTCGCTGAATAGGAGCGCGTGCTACAAAAGGAGAAAAGAAGATTGCAAAAGTTCTGCTTCTCACTAGCTATTTTCCATTATTAGTTCAAGGAGATTAAATATATTTGGCGGAATAATTGGCATCCCCGTTGTTCTTTCACGTCTCATCATGACTTGTTAATAACTCAATTCGGGTGTCTTATGTTTTTTCAGACCGTTATCGATAACAATAGCTGCTTTAAAGTAATATTGAGGGTTGTAAAAAGTTTCAAAGGATACGTTATTTTATAAATGGAAATAGTATTCAATTATTTAATTCATCAAGTTTATAAAGGTTCTGTACTAGTATTTCTTTTTCCGTTGTGTGCGGAGACTTTTCCCGGAAGAATACATCCGCTGCTATAAAATTGATTTTCAGAATCAGAATTTTGAGAATCGCTTTTAAATTGTTTAGTATCAACTATTTCCGTATCAAAACTTAAAATGGAAAGAGATATAAGATGAGATATAAAGTTACTTTTAAATATTTGTTGTCCGTAGTGAAAATATAGTGTTTTAATTGGAAACGTAATTTGAAAATCTACAACAAAACCTCTTGACAATACATTTGTGTTGGTTACAACAATAATGATTTTTAATAAATAGTATTGCAAATTGGTAATAACAGATCTTTATAATTTTAAGTATTTAAGTAGAAATTATTTACACTTCGATTAACTGAAACAAATTGAAAGTATAACAGTTGATCGCTAAAATAAAATTCCTCGCACACAGACAGGAATTAGCAAAGTTGTTCATCACAATTAATCTCAGTATCTACTCGTTGTACGTGGAAGGGAAAGGACGTGCCCGAATTAGCTCTCAGGTAGTGCGTAACAAGGAAATTTACCGGGCTATGGGCTGTGACCAGGCGGTGTATCGGCCGGTGGGCTGGAAGATGCAGATGTGACAACACGAGAAGTAAGAGCATCGAAGGCAAAACTTCTGCGTTTATGAACCTTGTTCTAGCAGTGCTACTGGTTATAGGAGGAGTGGAGGTAAATCCAGGGCCAGGAAATGTTTTCGCTGAAGCTAAAATAGACTGTGGAACGTGCGCCAGAACTTTAAGAACAGGACTATCTTGCAGTTCTTGTGGAAAATGGTACCACTTCAACTGCCAGAAGATAAAGAAAAATGTTATCGTGCAAGACGGCTTGACTTGCAAGATCTGCGTGGAAGAAATTCTACAAGCCAAGGGAAGTAGTGCACTGAAGCCAAAGTTGCTACGACTTCTGGCGAGATTGGAAGCGGCTGCAGGAGGAAAATGCACGATTACTAGAAGAATTCAAAGCGAAATCAGTAAATAACGAGAGAATCGTAAATGAAGCAGTTCCAGCGCAGGATGGGATAAGTGAGGAAGTATCCTGTTTGGTTATAGGGGACTCAATTGGCGTTAAGGTGAAATGATTTCCTGGTATACGTACTGCAGACTTAAAACATGAGGTCGAGAGGTCTGAAACAACGGCACCAAAGACAGTGATTGTTCACGTTGGCACAAATGACTCAAGAAAAAGGGTCGACTACGTGCAGAGGGACATGTAAGGTCTGGTGAGATGATTGAAAAATCCGGCGTCACATATCGTTATAAGCGGAGTGCTGCGACGGCGCGATGTGCACTGGAGGAAGATTGGCTACTTAAATGAGGCGTTTGAGTGGGTGGCCGAGTGCCTTGACGTCGGTTTCGTCGATCCTAACTAGTGGCTTATCGACTATGATCTGGGTCGTGACGGCGTCCACTTAAACAGGCGAGATGCAGCTAGCGAAAGACGGCAACGAACTGTGGTGACCGACGACGCCAGGAACAACGGGGACGGCAGCGACGACGGTGGCAGGAGCGACGCGGGTGGCGGCGGTAACGGGGACGGCAAGATCAACGCGGACGGCGACGATGAATACGAGTGTCGAGAAGGGACGTCGCTAGTGGTATTTCAGGCAAACTGTCGCAAGCATTGTAAACAAAAGCATGGAATTTTCAAACCTTATAGATGTATTAATAATAATATTAATTGGAACGAAATCATGGCCTTCCAAGGAAATAGCTAGCGGAGAAATATTACCGAAAGAGAACACATAAATTCAGTAACTGGGAAATGATGGAGGGCGCTTCACTTTGTCAATAGAATACTGCGGAAAAGTACCCGAAAGACCAAAGACATCGCTTATAGATCTTTGGTTCGGCCTATCTTTGAGTATTGGGTGGTGTGTTGGGATCCCTACAGAACCGGTCATATACACGCGTTGGACAGGGTTCAAAACCGGGCAGAAAAATCAAATATTTCTAGAGGCACGGGTAATCTGGAGGAAAAAGAGGGCCAGGCTTTGTGCACTGAACAAAGCGTATACAGACGAACCGGCCTGGAGTCATATCAAAACTCGTATTCATTTACCGACTTATGTATAGAGAAATGATCATTCATTAAAAATTAATCAGAGAAGACAGCGAACGGACTTGGGTAAATACTTCTTCGTAAATAGGACGGTTAAAGACTGGAATGTTTAGCCTGCAAGACTACTAGCGACTTTTCGGAAGAGTTTAAAATTATTTAGGGACATGGTTTAACTTAATTTATTCAGGATTAAAATTAGTGTTGAAGTATTTGTATATTCGATGTTTATATTAGTATAATTTTTTAACTTATATTCCTTTATTGGAATATTAAATGTATGTTGCCACCGGGCTCAGCCCATTGTAACGATATCTATCTATCTACCTAATTAATGCATGATATTGGAGGACACCCAAACTCTTGAATATATAATACATTGTGTGACTTAGATCTGTGTAAAATAGTGTAATTAATTGTGAATAATATTTTTTGAACTGATATTAATCATTTGTAGCTTTTAGGAATAAATAAATATTTTCCAGACAGTAACAAATGTTCTACTTGCCCTAATCTGGATTTATATTTATAAATCGTATTTATGCATTAGAGTTTTAATTATTTATGTTCTATTTTTAACCATTCTATTTCTAGACGCTTCAATTATTGTTTAAAATATACACTTTTAATATTCATTTTACAAGAATAAAAAAATTTTATGTTACCAGAAAAATATTATTAATGTGTAGTGAGAGGATGGTCCTTATTCATTCTGTTAGTTGTTTGAGTAATATAGTATTTCGAAAACGTCATATGGCTTAAAATTAATTCAGAGAATTTTCAAAATAGTACATACAGTAATTAGAGTAATTTAGCGCGTGAATTTATTATTTAAAATCTATTTATTAATGTTCTTTTTAATTAGTTGTCTAGTTTTAATAAAATAATGAACTAGAAAGAACTTTTACTATTATTTTCCATGTATTGAAATAATTTTAAAAATTTAAATAAAAAGTTAAAAATATTCTGTATACTTTTCTTATGACATTCGTTGTTTGACGTTAACGACCGAAGGGGTTCTGTATCCCGTATGACTTTGTCAAGCCGCTGCTAGAACGCAATTGTAATTAGTCTGATTTTAGCTCTAGTACTTGCATGGTGTCTAGTCTAGTGACAGGATGTAACAGATTGCATGTAAAGTTGCTTTCTTGTGCGCGGAAACTGAATGACTTAAGTTGGCAGAGTTGAATCTCATCTTATTGTAATCCAACGCTCTAATATTATAGTATTTCAAAGTTCACTCTGACAGATCCGGTTATCTCTTTGCACCGGTTTCCCAGAAAGACCATGTGTCATGTGATATGTATTTTCAAGGGCAAATTCTCTTAACCGATTTTATATTACGATAAAATAAGATGATTCTGGACTTTTTTCATTGTTGTTACATCATATTAAAATGGAAAATATACGTGCATATATTTATATAATTAATGTTAAAAGTTAAGAGAGAGATGGTGGTTTCCCTGGCACCGCCACTGAGGATAAGGTAAAGTTTCTCAAATTTTCGGAGACACCGGCCTCCTCCTTCACATTCTAAGTGCCAGTCGGTGGTGGACAGTCCACTACTGGTCGACACTCGAAATGTGTCTCCGTTTCGTCTAAAGGAGACTGGTCCTCCGAAAATTTGAGAAAAGTTATTTTATCCTCAATGACGAGGTCGAAGTTCAGTTGGTAGTTAGATTTCAGGATGAACTGGAAAGGAGGTCGAAGTTCAATGAGAATTTAATCATGAACTCAGTTTTCATGTATTCGTATAGCTGATTCTATATTGAGGACATTTGGAAATTCCAGATTCGTTCTTAGAAGACGTAAAATTCCGACAGAAGCTGAACAAATCCAGTCACTTCCACCCCGAAACCTATAAATTTAGTGTCTAGTCTCATATTCGTCAGTCAAACAAGATAATTGATAGGCTCTTCTGAAGAAAATTAAATTAGTTGGTTTATTTCTTTGAGGAGAATTTGGTTTCTTAGCCCAACTATAATCTTCACCCCGTTTTCCATGAAGAATAGTGTTTACTGTTCGAAATGTATGTCTCCTTATTTTTTCTTCTTCCACTCTCTCGTCATTTATTCTATTGCAGACTATATAACAGACAAAAAAATCGAAACCAAACATTTTCTTAGTAGTAGTCACTTGTTTTTGGTTCATTGGATGGTCAATAGTATGCATTAATCCTTGACAAGAGTTGAAACGAGAGAAATATGGGTTCCTTTCTTGTGAAACAAATCTTCTCTGACATTTTATGATTCGTAATCTTTATTTAAGCACACGTAATTCCATGAGATGCACGCCGGAAGTTTTTCACTTAGTGAAGAGTTTTGCTCTTTTGGGGGGTGGGGGGTGGGTATTAGTCGATGGGCGAGTAATTTGTCTTGTTAGGGGAACCTTATCACGGCTGGCTCCGCGCAATCACCGTCCTATCGGGATTACCAATTTTCACGACGGCATTCAATTTAGATTAAAGCGCAATTTAAGCAGCGAAAGAGTATTAATTAGACCAGACTAAGCTTCTGATATATACTGACTGGCGAAAACCGGCGCCTCGAACAACTTGGGAAATCGCTTACAAAACAAACTCATTTTTCCAATATTTCGTTTAGCAACTTTTGATTCTGGTGTTTCCTTTCAATATATATTCACAGTTACAACCATAATAAAAAAAATGATTGGAGGACAAATAGCTTGTGACTGTTACACAAAATACATTTATAAATACGTAGTTTATGATTAGGAGAGAGTACTGCGAAAAACTATGCAAGGGTCGATGGTTAATTTATATTAAACAAAAATGAATGGAAATTGGATATAAAAAATAGTCCAAGAAGGGCAGGAAAAGTGAGACTTAACTTGACACCTCGTATATTACTAATACAAGAATCTTTTATAACTATTGTAATGAAATTTTGAAATTCAGGGAAGATATTATTTCAATTTATGTTTATTCGTTTCAATGATTCGATTATGGCGTGAACAAGTGTGTTATGACAAATATATGACTTGTCTGAGACGTGTCGGAGTCAGCAGATAGAAAACCAAGGTCTGTAAAAAAATTAGCATTCGAGATGATAAAAGTTTTATGAGAGAAGAAATTTAGAGAAGAAGCGAACACTTCATAACCGACATATAACAATAAATTCTAAACTTTTTGTAATCCGGTGGTTGTTAGTTTAATTAATTTTGGTTCATTCTAGAAAGCTGTAGTCAGTTCTCGTGAGTTGATTTGAGAGTTATTTTGGAAGCCGGAAAATTGAAACTAGTTATCAGCCACCAGTACCAGAGCAATGTCTTCAGATAACAGATTTTCTAGCTGCGTATACTTACAAAAGAGCTTGTTACTGAGACTATACCCACCAAGCCCATGGACACCTTGAAACAAATTAAAAGAAAAAAAACAGAGACGTAGGAGTGATTTTTTTCCAGGCTTAATGATTCTGAAATTGAAACAAAAGGAGTGAGAGCCTGTTAAGAATTTATTTTCAACCACTAATGTGCTTATCAATGTTTGATTGAAAACGAAAAATGTAGAAGGTGTAGGAAACTGTGAATCAAGATAGGAAAATACGTATGACTACATTGTTTAATGTCATTCGTTATCATTTATGTACTCTTTCTCGACAGGTAAAGTAACTACGTAGATGAAATTGCAAAGCTATACGTTTTATTAATTAGCACATAATACAGGATCTATGATTTGTAGCCGACATGTCACCTTTAGTGGAAGTGTCATAGAACTGTCATCTTATGTACATGAGTTCAAAACAAATAATATATGTTAACAGGTAAATAAAGGCGGAATATAATAATTTTTAAATGTATTATGGCTTTAATGTTTTGTCAATATAACAGAATACTTAATAGAGATTATTAAAGAAAAAATTTATACTCAAAATTTAGAATTTGAGTGGTAGAAAATTAAGAATAGAAGTTTTCGTAATGCGATGCTATAGAAAAATGCTGAAAATCAGATGGGTGCATAGGGGAACTAACCAGGAAGCTCTAGGCAGGGGAAGAACGAACAATATAGAGGACTTCACTTCTTAAGTACACAGCTGAGGGCAGCAATAATATTTCACCCTGCTACCAAATTATCCGTGATTTGGGCCTGACTTTGACGAAGAGAAGGGATAGATTAATAAGCGAAGTTTTGAGACATGAGGGTCTTGTAAAATTAACATTAGAGGGAAGTGTGAGGGGTAAGGGCAGATGAAGGAGGCCAAGGATGAAATACGCTCATCAGATTAAGGAGAATGTGGTAGCTATATAGAAATGAAGAGGTTTGAGCAGTATAGGTTAACGCGGAGGGTTGAATCAGCCTTAGGCCTGAGTACTACATCAACAACATTTTGACGCATAGGATCCTGATGCACAGAAAATCTTTAATTATTTCATTAGTATTTTACAATAGGCGTAATTAATAAATAAAATGGAATGAATTGAAAAGTGGTAAGACTACTAAAAGCAAAAATTCTTGTGACAGAAACATAACGAACTAAAAAGAAATTTTTCAAACAGAAATTACGCATATTTCCGATTCATGTGTTTTAATTTATTAGTGAATTGGAAATGATACCCTACAACACCAGTATTGACAGTAAACTTACAGTAAATATATTCTCTAAACTATATATAGCACCAGACCAAACGAAATACGGTCGAGATTTCTTCATCCCGTTCGTGTCCTTCGAGCCTCTTATTCGTTTGAAAGAATTTTTTTCCTGTTCATTTATTTAACTTATATTTACACTAATGATAATTCACTTACAAGAAACGTAAAATATATATTAATAGTACACAAAATTAGGCAAATTTAGAACATTAGAACTTGAGACTTTATCACCAATCTTACGCCACCATGGCTGGCCGCAGACTTAAAATATTTTCACGTTCTTTTACTGTTTTCGTACCGTAGCGCGGCATACGACAATGTACTGGCGGCTTGACTCAAAAGCAGCCGCCAACAATCCCGCCTGGAGGCGGCTTGACTGCCTTTAAACAGGGTACCGTAACGTCATGTATATCTAGCTTATATTAATTTTTATAAATACAACAAATTTTGTAGAACAGTTGCTTCAAAATAATGGAGGAATCTTTTGCAGTATTCAAACTATGATTTCTACATTAAATATTTATTTTTTAAATCATCATTAAGAACATTTACTTTTTTTAAACATTAAATAATTTTTAGTAGACAAATAATTACTATGTTTGTAGGTACATATTTATTTGGTGGCTGTCTGAGTAAAACGGACGCTAACCAATCTGGCAGTTTTCCTAACTAGCTAAAATGATATAAAATTGATATATTTTTCAAATTTCTAAAATATCATACAATTCCGTTTTTCTAATGTTTTAGACTAGTTATAGCTCCTGATAGTTTTGTTTAAACTTATAGGGTTAGCAGGATAGAGAAAAAGCAGCAACTAGATTCGGTCCTCGAGATTATTTAAAACCACAAGAAAATACTAATATAAATGCTTATTCTGATGAATCAATTTTAAGTATTGTGTGTAGTGATTTTTTTGTAGTGATACACAAGTTAGAAACTAGGAAGGGAGAAACGCAGTAGGGCGAATGGTACCAATTATTTGGTATTACATTGATCTGGCAAACAAATTATCCGCGAGATTACGCACTGAAAAAGGATTACACAGGCAGTAAATGGTAATGATGATGGCCGTGTTGAAGCGATCTCGTAAAGAACGGACGGTCGTACAACTGAAACCGAAACTCCGTTAGCCAGCTTATTACCTCTGTAGCAGGTTTAGGCCACCACTTTCATTTATCCCTCAGCTTGTGGACAAAAAAAATTGCCGCGGGACCGTGGCAACAAGCCATGCATCAAAAGCAGTTTTATTGCCAGAGAAATGCGCAACGGTAAACACGGCCTTCTTTACTTTTTAACCCTCGGCGTCCCCTGAGATACGGACGGCTAGCTGTCGCATGTGCAGCAGAGGGCGCCATTATATCCTCGTTAAAGCGGCCGTGCCGCGTCGGAGATAAAACTGCCTCTGGCCGGCCGCCATCTTAATTACGCCTGTAGTTATATTTCATGGTTATTGCCGGCCGTGTGCTCCTGCCGCTGCTTGGAAACGTGAAGTGTTCGAGGGGAAGGGGCGATTCGTCATCCTAGCAACATTTAATCAAGAGCGTTCGCGTTCCATGAACTTGCTGAAACTTTTCCGTGTAATCTCCGTGCGGCTCTATGTCCTGTCTACATTTTTGATGTCCAGTAAATTATTCTAAACTAGACCAGTAAAAAAAACTACCGCCGCGACTTCAGCAAACTCTTTTTGAAGTCTGGTAATAAATAATTAAACACATCAGCACCGAAAACTGGTCCACAAAGCCTTCAAATAAATGAAAAACTTGCTCAAACTTTTGATGTTCGGAAGGAAAACCTAATCTCAGTAGATTTGAAAATAATTTCCTTTTACGCGATATTCAAAAAATATGAATATTTTATTTTTGCAAGAGTCTTAAAGCGTCTTAGAAACGATTCTTATAGTACTTTTATAAAAGTCGATTCATTTATATATTAGTAACTCCATTCTATGAAGAATTAAAACGTTCTGCACCCATGTTTCCCAAACTTTTTTCTCTATATGCTCCCAATGTAACAAACATTTTTTGATGTTCAAAAATTGGCCAAATGAAGCCCAATTGCAAATTGTTCGAGACAAAAAATTAGGTTTCGTGATGCAATCACTTAGAGATTATTAACAAAACAGTTCTTTAATAAATTTTTCAACTAAAATTCAATTAACAAAACATTTTTCTATAACATTTTAATTTTATTAATTCTTATTTATTTTTTAATTTTAACACACAATGTGACGTCACTGCTGGACTAAAATTTAGGGAGACCCTTACGCTTGATACTTGCTGCAGAGAGATTAGGTTAATCAGTTTCTCTCAAGTCTGATGCATGCCACAGGAATCGTCCAGTAGTGTACGTACTATTCCTTCATCAGGCGTAGTAAACAACGACTTCCGAGTTAAATAAAGTGTGTATTACTCCAAAAGTTTCCCGTGCGGCGCTGTAGAAACCACAACACTTAACGAACGCATATTTCACTGAGACACGACGAACAATTTATATTTTTGTACAAGTTGAATCATAGCATGAAGTGCGTTTTTAAATTATAGATGAGACGATCTGAATTTCAAATTGCCTCCCTGAACGATCAGATTGCTGCCATGTGGGGCGTGGAACCTACGTTGAGAGACACAGGGCATACATACTGTTGATAGTATACAAATCGTTACCTATCATTATTGATAGTGTCTGCTACTTCTCTCCTTTATACGAAAAAGCCTGTAGAGACGGAGGGGGCTATCTTCAGGTTTAAACTAACTTTCTGAGACACCCAGATCGGTATTGTGAGATGCATGCACCAAAGTCCCAGGCTTCGAGCATAGGATAAGACATTTCCGCTGTTACTATTGGAACAGTCAGCCAAATGCTCGACAGATGGAGAAAAGAACACAGCGTCCTCACAGAGAACTTACACTCCCCTCATTTGAAGTTCGTACGAAAATACGTTTACAAAGAAAGATCATAAAATAGTAAAATATCAGTATCAATTTATCTTTTCCATTCTTAATCTTGTTGTTGTGGTGATATTCAGTCCTAAGGCTGTTCTTATGCAACCCTCCATGCTAACCTATCTTGCGCAAGACTTCATTTCCGCATAACTACCTCATCCTCCCTAATCTGCTTAGCTTATTCCAAATTTGGCCTCCCTCTTCTGTTCTTACCCCACACAATTTCCTCTAATACTAAGTTTACAAGACCCTCATGTCTTAAAACGTGGCCTATTAATCTATCCCTACTCCATATCGTTCACTCTTCCCCTATTCTGCTTAGAACTTCCTCGTTAATAATTCAATCCACCCATCTGATTTTCAGAATTTTCCTATAGCACCACATTTCAAAGGCTTTTATTATTTTTCATTCTGCAACTCCTACCGCCCATGTTTCGCAGCCATATAACACCCCACTCCAAATGAACTTGAGTTCTTACCGTTCCCACTGATATTAGCCGTAAGTAAATTCCTCATTTTTGTAAAAGCCTTCCTTGCATGGCTTATCCTACTCTTTATGTCTTCTATTATTCTAGCATCCCTAGTTATTATGCTGCCCAAGGAGCAGAATTCCTTAACTTCCTTCAAAATATCCCATCCCAATCTAACACCACTTGTTATTTCACTGTTTTGCATACTACACTCCATTACCTTGGTTTTCTCTGTATTAATTCTCTTATTGAACTCTTTCTCCAGGACCACCTTCATGCCATTTATAATGGTTTCCAAGTCTTCTTCTAACTTCCCTAATACCGAAATATCACCGGCAAATGAAAATTTCAAAAGTCATATTTTTGCTGACTAATTTTTGTAATTAAATTAAAAATTTTAACTTTTAATATCCCTATCATTTCGTCAAAAATGTTTAGGGAGGTTCGGTATAGTGTAAGTTTAATTCACACGTTTACAATCAGTCAAAAGCCTGTTGTGCCTCAATATTTCATTTAAATAATGATTAGAACAAATAAATAAAAACGTAAACTAAGATTTGCTTTATTCAGAACATATTCATGAGTGCCTCATACAAGTTTTCTACGGCTTGCCCTGCATCAGTTTTAGAAGAATGCCGGGTAGCCTTCCTCGTCCCTCTTTCAAATCCTTTCCTATTCTTTGTAAGTAAAGCTGGATTACTTGTACGTAACTTGTAACTCTACAAAAATAATTGTTTTGCTGTAGATTATCGTATAACATCGCTGTCGCCTATTCTGCACAAAAAAATAATTATTAACATCTCCAGCAAAAATATAATTTAAGTTTAAACTCTTTGAAAATAGATAGTGTCAAAGTTAATAATATTTCAAGTAAAACATTCAATTTGCCAATTGTCCATCCATACAACTAAACTCATGGAAATCCACATGAACATGTTACGAGTATTCCATTGCCTGAGTAAAAAATATCCTTATTATACCGTTTTTTATTCTTGAAGATTTATTACCTCGTCGCTACCGCCTTCGCTCAATAACACTAATCCTTATGTTTTCTTGTTTTCTATTCACCTTAAGGCCATAAATCTTCAGTTATAGATTTAGGATTAGCAGCTACTGTCATATGTTCGTTCATCGCAATGGCTCCACATAATCCTTGGATAATCCTATTTTTTCAATATTAGACTGGAATAACATCAAAATAGAACCGTAATGTAAATATTTGTTTTAAGTCCAACAAATATTCGTTTTCAATAATGCTAGAGATGCGTGAAATGAGAAAACCAAAAGGAAATATTAACAAGGAAAACGATTGAAGCAACAGAGATAAAACGTACAACGACACATAAAAATGAAGGCTTAATCAGACGGATTACGATTATTGAGCGAAAAATACAGCGACGAAGTAATAAATCGTCAAGAATAACAAACGAGAATTAATGATATTTTTACGGAGACAATGGAATAATCGATCAATACTTCACTACCTCACCATTGTCAACAAATTGCGAAGATAGATGACGTTTTATCAACAGATGTTTTTTCATAACTTTAACGAAGTACATAGTTACGGAACATTACAGGAGTTTTAAAAAATTACTTTAGAACGTTTTTTAACAATAACGAGATCAATCTATATATTGTATACTGTAGGTCAAAAACTTCCATCTATTTAAGAATACCAATGACTAATAAAACACAAAAACTGGCCAAAAGTCAGAAATAAAGTAATTTAATTAGAATAGTTGGGGGACGAAACGTTTATCCACGAAAAATCAGATAAATAATAGATAATTATGTCAATTTTCTCTATTACATTGTTGTGTCTCCCAACTTACTGGTCTAATAACTGGGTAATTTTGATGTAGTAGTGGAAATATTAATTTTTTATAGGTTCTACCGATATTCTCCAACGCGTTACACTACGTCTTACTCACGGTTCAACATTTTTCAACGATATTCTGACTTTGTAACAGTCAATTAACAGCAAAAATTAATTTCTAGAATTATCAGGTCCAACTTATAACTTTTAGCACTTGTTATTTAACTTAGAATAGAATATAAAGTTATAATCAATTTATCGCTATATTTATATAAAAATGTACCTTATTTTTCGTAAAGCATGTTGTTATGTTACTCGTTCCGTAGACAAATTCGATGTAGCTCCAAATAATCATTCCATCTCATATCCACCTTTACTTGCTAAAATAGTCAGGTTTTAGTTTTCAACTTTTATTCCTACCCCACACACTTTTCTCTAATACTGTTTCAACTATTTCTTCTTACCTCAAAATGTAGCTAATAGCCAATCCCTTTCTTCATAGTGTTCTCTCCTTACCGGTTCAACTCAAGACTTAGTGATTTATTACCGTATTTGTCTATCTGATTGCTACATTTCTTCTACAGAATAACATTTTAAGGGCGTCTATTCTTTTCTATTCTGCACTGCCGATCGTTCAGGTTTCTCTATCATACAGCGCTATGCTAAAAGAAACTTTTTGAAATAACTTCCTTGTTTCCAAAGTTATATTACATGAAAGAAAAATTTTCAAAACTTTCCGTTATTTTTTTAACTATTTTGATGCTACCATTAATGATTATTCTACTGCTGAAGTAGAAAAATTAATAAGTATATTTTCCTGATCTTGAAATCTTTTGCGTCACTGTTCTTTATTTGACAACCAGTGCTTGACTTTTGTCTCTGTTGACTCATACAGTACTCGATCTTCATGACAGTACTGTTTAACAGGTATTCCAAGTCTTGTCCTGACTCTGCAAAAATATAAATATCGTCAGCAAACCTCTTAAATTCTTGTCCTTGAATTATGACTCAGTTTCCTCTCTTAAATATATTTTTCGTTTAATATATGACAATATCAACATGACTAATGTAGAGACGTATCAGGAAGGAAATCGAGTTTCAAACGGAATTTGTTTGATTTTGATAATTCAAAACAAGAATTTATTTATAAAACAATCATTTTAAATCATTTATTTAAACAATAGTTATATCACAGTTGGTTTAGTTTCAGGAAAGATTCCCATTGCAACAGACACTATTAAGAACATCCTTATCTTGAATTGTGGGTTTAAGTTAAGTAACTTCAGCAGAATCCTTCAGTTCGACTGAAGCTAAGGATTCGAGTTAGGTATGACGATCAGAAATCATGATTACGGTGCAGTTATTGATTTTGGGAACGCACAGTGGCTTCCGAGTTTCTTTGTGATCTGTCTGTTGTCAGTGGTAGAGGAGCAGAGATTTCGGTAGCGTAGTGCAAATCCTTGGACCGCGCGCTTTACCCGTTCGTAAATGGTGCTCAATGTGGCGTACATTTCTACCCCTGCTGTGCGATTGATGTTGTGGAGATTGGCTGAACGGTTGACTGAATAAGTAAATGGCCGCTCCACTGAATCGGCGAATAATCCTTTGTCTGCAACTTAGGTTCGTAAATAAAACAGGCTGTAGGTGTTCATATTCGTTTAACGAGTTACTTACAGCCAGGCTATTTTACACCCGCTCTACTTCCAACTGCAGGTGACAAAAAAATATAAATATATTAATTATATACCAGTTACACAGATATTTTTATATATTTCAAAAATTACCTATAATATACATGAATTACATAATAATATTTATATTTAAACAATAAACCATTAGACGACCTTTATCACTGTAATCAAAATACTCTATGAAACAGGATTGCGTCATATTAATTCGGCTGTTGTGTGAGATGAAATTAGAATTATATCACTCAAAAACACTTAAGAAAATAATGTACGCATCAGCTGAGTTCTCATACTGGATTTAACAGTTCCCGTACTTTCTAAGAAAAACTAACATTCAATACCTGCCAAATTTCCGTTCTATGATATCCAAGAATATGTTAAACGTTCGCTTGTCAGCTCAGTTCCAAATTGTAGGCACAATAATAATTTGAGGTACTGTTTTCGATTATGTTGACAACTACCAACGGGATCGATTTATAAATAACAGGAGTAAAGGAACAATTAATGTTTTTACAGCAAAGAAATAAGGTAGTTAAAATATTATGGTGCCGCATTTTATCTCATTGACTTCTTTGAAATTATTTTTTTCGTAAACCTGAGAGTAGATGAGTACATGTAGTTGTAATTCTTCCATACCTGTTATATTTTCCATTCTAGCTGTCTAAATTTTATTACGATTAAGTCATACATATATATTCATACAAGTAAATAAAAATAACCCCATTTTGAACAGATCCTTCCATTTTCTGCGTAAAACTGTTCAACAGGCGACATAGTGCGTAATAAAAGTATTTTAT
Organism: Eucriotettix oculatus; assembly: GCA_034510155.1. Lineage (NCBI taxonomy): Eukaryota > Metazoa > Arthropoda > Insecta > Orthoptera > Tetrigidae > Eucriotettix > Eucriotettix oculatus. The sequence goes on along the minus strand of CM067376.1, from coordinate 215,450,017 downwards.
ATACATATATTTTTAACGTCAGATTTTAATTATAAGATTTTAAAAACGGCGAATTTATAAATATTTTTATATTAAAAAATTATAATTCAAAACAGTAAATAACAGCGATTTGTTTTACACTTATTTATAACAAGTAACGTGAATTAACTACATAAATTCAGTATTTTATTATTTAAAAACTTATTTTCAACATTAAATTTATAAACAAAGATAATTATTATTATTATTTTTTGATTTAGTTGCAATGCCACAGCTACTCTAAATATTTTTTAACATATTATAGGAAACAAATTAAGTATACTCCCTCAGGGGCACCCTTGTGCTTTCATCATGTAGCAGAGACTTTGTTTATTGCAGAAAATTACATTTTTTCCTATTTTCATCTAAGACACAAGCTTTTCCGCTTTCTGGAGATCAGAGTTTCTTTGAGAGCTGGTTCCTGGAAATTCCTTGGTGATAGACTGATGTCGTGAATGATCTCAGTCTGTTTCCTCATTTTTCCTCCCTCGGGTCTGGACTGCTTAGCTTTCACAAGATGTATGAACGTCTACGCCGTCTACACCAAAACTGCCTTTTCTCTCGGAACACTGAAACAATTCTTCCTTTTATCTCGGAACACAGAACGAAAACAGATTTTTTTTTCTATGTACTCCCAGCTAACTGACCGATGACCTCTTAATCTTCGACGTCTCGGTTCGTGGCTTTACCTAAGGCAGCTGTTGGAATTATCCTTTTAAATAATTTTGTAACAGTTAAAAGTCAGTTCATTTATAACATAGAATTACGCGTCAGAAATTAAATGAAATGTAAAAAAAATACTCGTCTCAATTATCTTCAGTCTGTGTCCAACTAAAAGGTTTCTTTTTTCGTTATGATCGTTTTCTTAGCCTAGTAACCTAAAAAAATTAGATTCAAATTAAAAACCCTGTTGCAGTCCTCTTTATAATATAGCTTTATTACATTCAGCAGCTTTCGGCCCTTATATGGCCATATTCATCTGTAAACGTAGTTATACGATAAAGAGGACTGCAACAGGGGTTTAATTTGAATCTGTATAACTACATCAGTCTATTATATATATATATTCTACAAAATTTCGATTAAAAGGTCGAATAATAAACATTTATTTAATTGGTTGTTACATGTCTCTTATCATGGAATTGCTTAAACTTGATCATTGTCAAGTATGTTTATTATTCAATATTCCATTTATGTATATTTAGCACATGCTTTCACGTTAATTTTAAGAAACTAAACTCTTACCCTGAATTAAAATGTTTCGTTCACGAATGAAACAAAACTGGCACTTAACGTGAGACGAGTATCCTATTAAAAATGAACGGGAGTCACCTCATAGTAGACTGGAATTGAGATTTCTTGAATATTTTCTAAATTGTTTTGTTAAATCGTATTACAGCTAAAGAAGCACTGGCACCGCTTTTCTCCTGTCACTCTCGCTGAGAAGGTTTGAGGAGACGGTTATCAGGGTCCTTCGCGTCCTTCCCGCAGATACATAGATCGACCTAGGCCCTTTCCAGGCTGTTACTCCAATTTCCTCAGCGGCGCACAAAGGACGCCCCGAAATTGAATTCATTATCACGAAAGCCGAGAGCGTCGTAACATGAAACGTAGATTAGTGCTTCGATGTACTGAAGCCCACTGTGCGCGTTTAATTACTGCCGATAAGTAAAACGAATTTCCTTCCCTTTGCAGCTCGCCACACGCTCACGGACGAAACACAGCTTCCACGCCGCACTTCAAACACTCAGTGCTATCCGCTTCGAAAATGCATGCAGTAGCTACTTCCAGCGACGTTTTCTGGCTTTCATGGCTTATAGCCGACGCTATTCACTAGATACACTCTCGTTGATGGCACATGTGCTCATCTAAGTATTTTACACGATATGCATTAGCAACTATCACTAATTTCACATTCCACCTGCCCTTGGGCAAAGAAGATGCATGTGAGATTTTCCAATTATATACCCTACTTTCTTCAACTTTCACTTTACTGCATATTGGCACTTTATAACACAATTTACGTCACTAATTAAGAACCATAACATAGTTCTTTTCCTCTCCAGGGCCCCACTAATTCTTTCAAATGTTTACACTATATCTGAAATATTTTCCGATATATAATGAATTGTCTCAGTTTCAGTTATATATATATTTATTAAACCACATTGAAATATAATATTTTAAAAGTAATCAGGCATAAAAGTTTAATTCAAATTTTACAAAATCATATAAATTTTCCAAGAATTTATCAATTTGTAAACCAGCGCTCTTTAAAAGACAAAATGTAATGAGTTAACGGCAGTTCTATGAAGTAAAATAAAGGAATTTTTAAGTTCATAGAAATTTATTCTCCAAAAAGCTATCCTGGAATACGATTATCGTACTATTTTATTTAGATTAAATTATTGAAGACGTAATTAATTGGGTTCTTCCCTTAAACAAGGATAAAATAAACACTTACTTAAATAAAAGGTCCATTAAACTTACAAGTTATTTTGCGCTAAATTGACCAAATATATGGATAACTATCTTATTCTTATAAATAAAATTAATTGTTTTTGCGTACTAAAAGCTCAAATTTCGTACGTACTGTTCCGCATACAAATATGAACGCGTAGAGCAATTTGTACCAAATATTGTACTCGTGTTCTTTGTGACTAGAAATCAGCACTATCGGGGTAAGACACATCTATCACTCCTAGGGGCAGGGGTAGAGGGGGCCCAAATTTTTAAATATGCAAAATCGGCCGGTATCCGTCGAATTAATACATTTAGTGGTCAATCACATTCACAGTGTTTCATCAGATACTATTTGTATATAATTTCATCCCATTGCAGCATATTGATACTGTTGCTAATTTAAAACAACAAGAAAATTATCGAGTTTGGTATCTAAACCAGTTCCACTTGGGTCGCTGACCATGATTCTGACATTCAACAGATCGGTTACTTTTCAATTTAGTCCTTAAGTGAAGTATATAAGGATGTAAACCAAATTCCGCGTACTTAATTCTTCCCCCAGTGAGGGGTTGGATGGAGATTTTTCAAATCAATAACATGAAATAACGATATTATAGGTGTAAAATTCGTTATTGTGGAATTAACTGCAAAATTGGCCTATACTCCCCCCCACACACACACACACACACGGTGTCGGGGAGGAGGGAATGGCTGAGGAGGAATAGGTTGACGCCAGAGTTATGTACCGGGCTACTATAAATAGAATAAATAAATAAAAAATAAATTTATTGCATATTTATTCTATAGCCAGCTTTCGGCTAGCTTTGATACATGGTGGGAGAAAGTCTATGTTTTTTAAATGTTAGTTCGACGTCAAGAGACGATTGATAGTTATTCATATTTATTATTTGAGGTACTTGATGCTCATTTATTAGTAAAAGTGCATGTGATGTAATGGTACCCGTAGCTGGACCCGCCCAGGCTAACCCGCATGACACGCTGCCACCGCAGCACTTTTTACTAATACTTTTTTTCCCCTAGTGCATTTATTCACTCAATTACGTGCAAGTTCTTGGTGTTATTCTTCCACGATAATTTTCAACACAAAATCAAACACAGTGAGTGGTAACATTTTTCTGAAAAGATTGCGTTGTAATTATTATTTTTGTCTAAATAACCTATAGTCATAGCATTGCATGTACTTTCTCGAGAACACACATTTTTCTACATTTGCAGCTATATCTTATCTTTCAGTTGGATGACTATCGTGTTGTTTTACGTCATCGGTTATGCCATAAAATTTCAGTAAATTATTTTATTTTATCATGTTTCAAAAGTTAGTACTCGTTGAACGTGTAATTAAGTTGGCTACTTCAATATTTTAAGATTTCTTTGGTCAGAGAATTTACTGATCAACTGATGTGAAACATAGGACTATATATGAACCGTTCAGATTATAAGTATGTTCTTAAGACTACCTTATAAAATTATATATTCCTGAAAAGAACGACGGATTTTTCCAACAAATATATTTCCAAGAAGCTGACATAACTCTTTCTCACATTATTACTGTTTATAGTATATTTCAGTTTGAAATCTACAACAGGTTTTTTGAAATTGTTTTTAAATATTATTAGTATGGTATTATTAACATTTTCGAAATAATTTTTTCTTAAAATCGTTCGTATTTTTTTCCTTTCTCCAAAATAAATAAACTATGTTGTTCAAAATGTCTAAGCCTGGCTTTTTTCTAAAGTTTTTGTGCTCCAATAGCGTTTATTGATAAAACTATTAAGTGCTTACCTCGGGTGAGAAGTAAACGTGGTCATACTCTAAGTCCTACATTAACAATTGATGCCTTCGAATGTACAAAATTTTTAATAGAAAGTTAATAAAAAATAAAATAAATTACCATACTGTATAAAGTATTTAATTATTGCAAAACAAACCATCAAATAATTGTCATCCCCTTTTGGCCTTTATAAAACACAGTTGAAGTAAAAGCAATTAAACATTTCCCTTAGTGTTGTTTTAATAATAATTTGAAATGTTACCCGCGCTATGCCATTCAGAAACATTTTCAACTTCAAACTTCAGATATACTTCACTATGAAAAAATTCTAAAAAATATCGCAGTTATATGATGAAAACAATGAATGGTTTTATAAATCAGACCGTTTGAAGTCTCAATCACTTATACCATTAACAGAATGCCATTCGGAAACATTTTCAACTTCAAACTTCAGATATACTTCATTTGTAATGCTTCACTGAGCCTCCTTGTTAATTAATAAGAGAGGTCTGGTCAGAAAAGGAAACACACAACTGAATCATATATGCTACACGTCTTTTAATACAATCTAAGACTAAGCCAAACAGTAGTTACATTAATTTCGTAACTGTATCTAAATTATTTTTGAGGATGGAACTAATTTTATAACGAGTTTAAAATACAATAAAGTACGCTATATTTTTACTTGAATGGAAGATATTCCTGTGTTAGCATGTTATTCGTTTTGCAACACCTCTACGTGACAGCACACGGGTAAACATCTGGCACTGTATTCATTGATGTATTGTTCCGTCTGCCCAGAGAGTTTCCTGATTCCTGCATTGTTCTTCACGAATGAATTACTTCTTTTCAGAGTCGAAGTTAAATAAATGTGGACCCTCCATTCAACTCCAATTTACAAAACAAACGAGATTTGTTTGCAAGTATTTCAAATAGCCATTGGGTTACATTCATGCCCGTCAAGCTGACTCATTGTTCACGTTTTTTGGAAATGTTACATGATGACGTCAGCACTGGTTGTCTAAAGTAACATACTTAACAAAGTTTGTAACTCTCATTAACACTAAAAGTCTTTATTCTTTTAATTCATTATTCATTATTAAGTGTATTTCAGGACAAAATACAATGAATTTCTTTGAAATATTTACTAAAAATAAGAGCTCACCATTAAATGAATTCATTGTCATTGCTAATTCAAAACCAATCAAAATGTATTACAAAAGTTTTGTCTCATTATCCTCTGACTATGAAAGAAAAATATCATTCAAAGTAAAATTTTGAATCCTACAAAAGGTAAAAGATTGTGTTCATATACATTATTCAATTACAGAGATTTCTGGTTTTATAAACCTAATAATTTTACTCAATTAAGCTCAAGTTTTTCTTCTTCCTAAAGATTTAAATAATCTACACATTTGATTAACTTTAACGTTATAAAACTTTCAAAACAAGAAAATGACTTTAAAAATCCCATTGTAATATAAGTAATGCTTAATTAGAAGAGTATTTAGATCAATATATTTTAGATCAATGAAAATAATGGAAAACTCGGCAAAATGTGGATTGTGATATGATTCACGTATTTGCGGATTAACCTGAGGAAACGAAGCCTGTTCATGCAGAAGATACTTAATCATTAATTTTAATCCCTGATGAGATAACGATCAGTAACGTTTAAGGTGTCACTTATATTTCTTTTTGAATGTGGTTATAATATTCAACGTACGCAGTTCGAACAATCCTTTTAATCAGATTTTGTGCCGTTCATATTGTGTGGCAAATTCGTAAACCATTAGCAGACTATTTCCTATCGCTTCCTATTTTATGTAAATAATACTGTTGCTACCTAATTACTGCATATTTTTTAAAGAATAAATAGAGGTTCCAATTGATTTCAAGACGGTAGAAGGTGGAAATTTTCTATGATTTATTGATATTTTAAACTTTCATCGTATAATAGTGCCCGTCTCTAAAATTTTCAAAGTATTTCACCTATAAAACTTTAACCGTAAATAATATAAATAGTTGTTGTTCATTTTTCTCTAAATTCCAGGTTTTAATCAGGTTTCTATTATATATTTTATCTATTTATGTTTCTACGTAAAAGTTCATAAACATATATATTAATAAATATGAAAGAAATATCAGCATAGGAAAAATATATTTTTTTAACGTTATGATCATATTTTTGTCTGTGTGAAATAAGGAACCGTCCAGCTCCAGGGAAATAAATTATATTAAATATAGAATATTTGTGTACTGTGTATTTACGTTTATAGCGAATTATTAACGAATTAATTAACGTGAGTGCTTTGCTTGTAAACCACACTGGGAATCTGAATGTGCATCTTAATCATTGACGAGCTCATCAGCTTAACAAGAGACATTACTATAGATTATCTATCTTCGTCACTTGTAAAAGAGTTAAATAGTATTCGTTAAATGCTGTCTCGTATCTTACACCTACAACAGAGAGAACAGACGGAGTTCCTGTGCGCTTAATTAACAAGCGTAGTCTGTTATCATTTAAGTCAGAAAGAAAACGTACCGTGAGTTTCTTCACTTGAACTCGTTTATGTAAAATCAGTTTTCATTTAGGTATAATTATTTCATGAAATTTTGTCTTATTGAATATGGAACAAAATCATCAGATTAAAAGATTTAGGAATATTTAAATTACCTTTACATGCGTTGTTTTATGTTTTCAGTAAGTAAAATGCGGCCTCATTACTTAAATTGTTATATCAATTTTGATGCACTTAAATACATTCAGATGTATATTTCTGGTGTACGAAAATCAATACAAAACAATGGCCATTACTCTAATGTCGTCCAGAAATTGAGTTTTAATGCCTATTTTGGCCATACTGAGTTGTACTCCTGTATTATTATTATTACCTAGAATATTTATTTACATATTACTGACAATTAAATATGAATATTTCCTTTCCTGGAAAACTACTTTATCACCTAAACGCCAACTCGTAAATAATATTATTTCATTCTTAAAATAACCACCAGCCTTTACTCTGGTCTAATTCAGCTCAATGTGGATTTAAACACAGTCCAAATGATTGGGGTTATTAACTGAAAATCGGAAAACTTTCAAAGCCGTGGTTGTTTGTTCAGCACATTTTCCGGTTTGATCTCTTGATCGTCCTCGGCTATTTGACATACCAATTAATTCATTCCTCCGAGGTTGCGGACACGTTTGATTTATTATGAAGCAGGACGGGCCATATATCGACCCTGAACCAATGCTCCCGATATCTGCATCTGTTTAATTCAGTGTGCTTGCACTGTCGGTCTCACACGAAAGCTGGTTTCCACGCGAGCGAGCTTCCTTGCTGAGGCTCAGTCGCCATGGACAGCTGCTGACTCGCTATGCCTCGTAAGGATAACGGTGAGTCAGTCTGCAGACTAGTTTACATCTCATAATTTTACAGCTACGATCTGGAGCCAATCAGGCTGTAAAACGTCAACGATAATGTTTTCTACCAAGTGTATAAGTAGTTACAGCGTTTCTAGGGAATGGAGTGCTGCAGGAATGCCTAACTTCATTTTGTAATATGTTTCACAAAATTCATGTCAACACTAATATTACATGGAATAAATTCAAATAACGACTATACATGCGTTACACTCGTTATTATTCCATTATTACACTTTCTTGAATGTTTGATTCCTCAATAGTACCTTAGTTACATAGTCCAATAAATCAATAACCAGACATCTAAGATTATATATAAAATTCCAGCCAATTTATCAGATAACAATATTAAAATTTATTTAATACATTTGCAACGTTTTGTCCATATTTGTGGACTACATCAGGTAACTAGACAAAAATAATGTCTTTGAATACAGAATATTTCGTTAAAATATAAAAAGTATAGCTTTCAATTAAGTTTAATAAATACAGCAGACTTACATTTTAAATGGACATTGAGTATACAAATGCGTATAACTTAATCTACGTGAACTCCGTCCATCGACGGTTACGACCGAAATGCTATTTATCAAAGTGTAAGTAATGTAGGCCCTTAAATTTCAAAAATAGCAACCAAAATAATACAAAAATTAAATTCCTGCAGCAAGAGCGGGTCGTAAATTTTATGTAATATTATTTTTGTCATTTTTTTACAATCAGTGCATTAGGGTTACGTCTGATAAGGAGAAATTCGATCATCAGTTTTGAGAAATAAATAATTTCTTCTTCCAAAACTTGACATTTTTATTGATTTGTTCTGAGTCTCACCAACGATACCGTTCTTAGCGGTTGCTGAGAATTGTTTAACAAAAATCAAAAAAGACAATACAATTTAAGGGTCCTGAGTCAGGTACATCCAGAATGTCCAACTTGACGGTTAACATAAGGTGCCGAGTGAGCATGAAGACCGTAACCTCCAGAAAGGCCAACCTAAGTTTTGGATTTTTAGATAGATGATAGGTAATTTCTTCAAAAATATTACGTTAATCAGGTGCTCAAATATAATCAGGTAAGTAGTTAGTAGCTTGTAAAATTAACATTTTTCTCACAGAGAACGAATGTGGTGTGTGAAAAACCTGTCTGTCACTTATATAATGACAAAAATTAAATGTATTTATGTAGACTAATCAGTTCAATTAGTAGCTAATTAACGGACAAAATTCAGCAAAAAAAGTTAATAACAGCCTAAATTTCTTCAATCCTAGTTTCTTTTGTCTGGTGATTCAAATCGCAACAGCCACACGAACGCAAACCAGGTGTCGAAGTCGAAATGTATTGTCTGATTTCATTGCAAATATTCTATTATCCTTTGCACAGTGAATATTATCTCCTAGGTGAGATATTCTTTTTCTAAGAAGGTGCACCACGTAATGCATAGAATATTAATTAATAGGTATATGTAGCTGAAAATCAGATAAACCTCATTTTATCTTCTATTAATGACTGCACTACATAAAGACTTCAAAACTAATGATGGAACATATTCTCATAGAAAATTCATTAATCTAAAAAAATCTTTCCTACAATACCTGAAAACTCGTACGGAACTTTCATAGTCTCCATCTCATGTTTAACATAAAAATATAATAATAAATACATGTCTGACTATTTATAAATTATTATAATGATTTATGGCTCACAAAGTGTAAAAATTTTATTAAATTAGTTGACGAATAAAAGTTAAATAATAAATTTAATAAACCAATAAAAATAGCAACACATTTTTAGATAAATGTTTCGTTTAAAATGTTATTTGTTAAATATTAAATGTAATTTTATGTATCATTCATTTAATAAAATTTTGCGACTTATTTAGATATAAATCATTATATAAATAATGATAATGGTTGGCCATTCAATAAGAAAACCCCATTTCAGAACTGAAGTTGACTTTAAAGTATTTTTCTTCTAAAAGGTATTTCGGAACTTTTATTGAAAATTGAAACACGGATTAAAATTTAGACATTCTACGTTTCAGGGAAATGAATAGATGAAACTATCCTTATTGAATTGTTATAATTTACATTTTGTGAAAAATTAATTTTATTTAATTAATGTTTGTATTCATATTCACTTACAACCGTGAACTCCGACGTATTAAATTTTTATAATACTTCAAATCTAAAAATAGTACATTATGAATTTATTCAATGGCATTATAACGTTTATCCACATTTATTGAGTTAGTTTTGTTACAAGTCTTTGATTTTGACGAAAATTTATTATTTATGTTTATGATACTAAAATTTCCCTTCTTATTTGATGAGTGATTTTTCTAAACACAAATTCATTCGCTGTCCTGCGTGATTTGAGAAGAAATATTAACCTCGTTAATCAGTCTTGTAAATGCTACATCTGAATTAAAGTGTACTAGCTTCAGAAGCTTAAAAGAGCTTTTATTTTTGTAATTGCAGAGATAAGATCGCGTTCATGTCAGTCAGTACAAGATGAATGCACGCCAGTTGGGTCTTTCCATAAGTGCGTGACTATAGGCAGTAGAATCGTGCATCTGCTTTCCCCGCAACCCTACATTTACATTTGCTTCGCCATTTTCTCCAATATTTCAATTCCACGCGGGTGGCAGTTACGCAAATGAGATCATGGGTAATTTATTCCTCCCGCCGTAAATGAAAAAAATATATAAAAACTTTCATTACATCACATGTCACGCCAGTTTAGCAAAAAATAATCGTATCGCAAGTTTCAGCTAGCTAATCGCTCTCGTCAGAAATTCTAATGAGCGTCGCTTTAATTAAATAAGTTGTTGCAAGTAAAGCGTTTTTATGAATATTCAACTTGAAAGAACTGAGCCGTTTGTAACTTCTCGAATTCACACGCTATTGAGGAACAAAGTTTTTTCGTAGTGTTTGTGACTTGCAGAATAATAATATTATTTTCACATCTCCAAACTTAAACCCGGATTTAATATGAACTGTACTGCTCAAAGAATTTTTTTTGCTTGAAACTGAATTTTCCTGTTCATATTTGAACATATTTGTTGTTTTTATGAGTGTATGAAGTTGGTATTAAATTAAAATTCCATAAAATTTTTCAGAATAATTGTCAGACGTATTTTATCACCTATTCTTTCACATCAAATGATTTTTAACATTTACAAAATTTTAATATGTTGTTTTATGCTCATTATCAAATTACCAAGATATAATATGCGAACAATTTTTAAATTTAATACTGGTAACGTTTCATGCAATTCTTGAATGCAATATCAATTACTGTTCATTTCATCAGAATGTATTCATGTTCTGCCATTTAACATTACCTGACAGTGCATTTTGTTCTTTCAAAATGTGTTTGCTATCGTTGGATTGACTTACGAAAAACTAAAAATAAATATACAAAGAAATAATTAACTGAACTAATGTACACCTATGGAAATATAAATAAATAAGTCTCAGAATATGGAAAATTTTAATAATTTTTGGCATCGACAACTTTAATTATTACCACACGTACATTCGTTTTCAACTTGACAATTTTTGTGTTAGGAAAGTTATCATATTTAGCTGCAATGAATAGTATTTGCCTTCTTAGCATTGCTCTATGGAAATAAACTTTATCACGACACGGCCGAATTCTAGGTGGCAATATTATTTTTATTACCCCTGATAATGGACAATATAATTAACTGACAAGATTGATAGTGACCGTAGACCGAATAGTGTGATAATAGACTCAAACAAATATCTGCAAGTCATGTTTATGGCTGAAGCATGCGTAATTACCAGTGAATATTCAGGAAACGGTGGAGTTGTTGTGTGATTAAACTTTCTTTATTTTAAGAAATGAAGACTGTTTGTTTGTGCCGGCAGCTGCCTCTGTTCCAAAGAAGGGCCCTCTGGGAAACGCCATTTCTCTGCCGTTTCTTGTTTGCTTTACTTCTCTTCCCTTACAGTTTTGTCGTTATCTTTTGCAGTAGGTAAATGTTTATTTTGGCAGAGTGTGCTTTTGCGCTTCCTGTTTCCTTTTGCGTGGCACAGATTGGCCATATCTCCTTTTCCGGGCGTCGTTTTTGTAACATATTTTCACATTAACCACCGCGTTTGAGGAAAAATATTTCTCTCTACATTAAACATTAAAATCAATTAACAGCTATGACACTGAGTTTTTTAATTATACTTGCCTAAACATTTTACATACAACGTGCATTACTCTGAATCTGAATATATTTTAATTAAGTAATAAAAATTTCTACAAAATAATTAAAGTCTCCAAGCGAACACCGATAAGTTCCTTACCAATATTGGCAGGAAAAATACACTGTTGGTTTTAACAAAGGTTATTTTACTTTCATCTGTTTATTGCAACACAAAAAATAAAATGAAAAACTCTTTCTCTCCTTTTCATATTACCTATAATATTTTCACTATTTTCTTCTGGCATATACACGTCACTTCTCCCGATATATATGATCTGTGTGTAATTATTAAGGCATTCAAAATGAATGTATAATTACAGAAGGCAACTAGCTGAAGTACACGACGTTGCTTGGGTTCATGTAAATAATTAAGCAGGGATGTAATTAAAGATTAAATGCACTGGAAGGTACATTACAATCTATTTCAGTTGTCGAATACAGATATTTTCAATTCCTGATTACATAAATGGCGAAACATCGTCGAAATGGTAGTTTTCTACAAAGAGGTGTCATTTTGACACATTTCTGATAGTCTGAGAAGAAAAGATCATATGATCAAAATTGTAGAAAAACAAATTTTCAATATACTGTATCCTCAGAATTTTTGTAAAATCCACAGTTTTCTAAATACAGGGAGGGGTTCCAAAAACGACTTTATTTAGTTGCGTTGTAGCTCTAATGGGGGAGGGGTTCATGGAAATAAAGATATCACTGATAGGTCCTTACTCGTTTCTTAAAATTGAGCTAGAGGTGGGAAACCACCAAAGAAACACCTTCAGAAAGGGGAAAAAACGCAAATTAAAAGACATTTTCACTTATTCACATATAAACAGTATTGTTATAATTAAAGTTTATTTAATGAAATACTTTTACCTGTACTAAATGTCACTACCAAAGGCACAATATTTTATTTGCCTATACAACTGATCTATTACTCTATATTAAAATTTACCTGACGCGAAAAAAACTGATTTACGTTTACCTCGTTATTATTTCTCAGTGAGTTAGCGTTGTATCGACGATAGGTTAATTACGATGCAAAACATTTCTAATTAAAAATATATATAGTATATGTACTCGATTTTGGGATCCCTCCATCTTTGGACCCCGTAGTTTGAAAACTGAGGATTTTAGAAATACTCTGAGACAGTCGATTGGAAATTCGTTTCTCCACAATAGTAAATCAAGAAGATGCAACCCGCATTCACTTAAACTTTTACTCAATATTTTTTCTCTATTTCACATATATAGCTTCAGTGTCTTTAAAATATTAAATATAACGCACAGCTTCGGGCTTTGAAAGATACGTGTGCCAAATTTGGAGCAGTAGTTTTGACGCTTCTAGCTCTGACATACATACTGATGCCCCTGACAAATAGCTTTAGATATATAAATAAGAAGTTTGCAATAAGTTTTTACTATATAATCATGAACAATTCTCGTTACTGCAAAAAGTTATCAGACTGCCTTAGCTACTACTTTTTACGTCGGTCATTCCATTCAAAGTAGAAAGTCGTTGGTGGCCGTTCGCAGCCCCAGAAATTTAATGCAGTCGCAACTCGACACGAAGATACAATCGCTCAGTTGTCGTCTGATGTCAAATTTAGCTGGCCGTAAAATTTTTCATGGACGTTACGATCTTTTCCAGCGGAACATTTATGGGTTATGGAAGCCAATAGCGCATCTTCACATGGGAAAGCCTTTTTAATGTTATTGGGAAGGAAGTGAGCTGGCCCAACATCATAGCAGTGCTGCCCCCCGCCATTCCTGTAAATCACACAAACTGGGGTTACAGTAGAAAAATATTGCCCAGGAATCTTGTCTTCAGAAGTCTGCATTAAGGTCTTCAGTATGGGACGCTTATTTAGTTGCCATCTTATTCATTCAATAGAGACGACGGTAACGAACCGTATTGTGAAAAAGAAAGAGCGGAAAGGATTTGCAGTATGAATACTGGCATTAAAATGAATAACATAATGACAATCGGACAAAATAAAAATATCCAATAAGAGGACTGTAATGCTTTCTTCTACAAATATTAACACCAAAATGTTATTAAATTAAAAGTTTGTAATAATTAATTTTAATAAATTCGTTTAGGGACCAATTTACAATGTATGATAAATTTTAAAAAATCTACTGTATCCAAACATTTTTATATTTCTTAATTTTATTTTTTGAACTTCGTTTAACTATATGAATATAAAATATTCAGGTTACTCATAGGATAATCGGCTACTTCTTTGATGTAACAAACTTAACTTCTTTCTTTATTCAATGCATTCTGAATAAATAAGCGATATTGTACAAAAATGACCGTTCCGTGGAGATCGTTTGGTATCTTGGACTCCTCAAACGTTACATGACTTGCCGTCGTTCTCTCTACCTCTAATTTTTAACCTCTTATCAACACACTTGTAATATTTCTAAAAATTCCAAAAGAACATCCCAACGTCCTAATGAAATTTTACAACTTCCAAATCTCAACCACGTACTTTCAAATCATTCAATTCGTGCATCTCTCATTTTAAAACCTCGTCGACGCCTCAAAATACTCGTAAACCTTTCTCATTTTTTATGGTTTTACAGCCTACATGAGGGTGATCATGAAACAGGCAATTCCCATTTAATAGCCTAGGAAGGGAATTGAAAAGGGGGATGCGAATGGTAGAGCAAGGTAACCAAGGGTTAACTAGGTCCCCCGGGCTATGGTTTAAGGGTCCTACCCGGTGTTTCACCTAAAGAGATGCAGGGAAAACCCTAGAAAACCTGCATCAGGTTGGTCGAGCAGACCTAAAATAGGTGAAAATAAGACTAACTCGACTTATAGAAACGGCTAAGAAACTCATGTCGTGGGACATCTTTGATCTCGACAGTAGCAAACATATAGTCAGATAACAGACTATACAATACTGTCAGGAGACACTTTCCTGGTGTCACGTCAGGCCGTCCATACTTGGAAATAACATGCGAGTACCTTTTCAATATATACTATAAATTTAAAGCCATTTATATTTTTATTTATTTACTTATTACAATAACAAAGATGTAGTGCAGACATTACTTCACCTTGTTGGTTTCAGCACAATTTATTTCGTATGGTGGAACGTGAAGAATATTCTTATCTAAAATAAACAAAATATAAACTCCAATTTAAGCTCAGAAACTTGTTAAAATCAGTATGAAAGAATGCCAGACGTGAAAATTCTTTTCTCCTCAACAAAATAGAAGAGGGAAGAAGACGAATGAAAGAAAATCTTCCAATTGTGAGTAGAAGAAAGCTGCTATTGACGGGCTGTGCCAGTCGGCGCGTGCGTCGCCACGCGTGCGCCCGGCCCAAGGGTACGTTGGTGTAGTGGTACACCTGCTTGACGCCAATTAGCACGCGTCGAGCACGTGGAAGACCGTCGTAACGCTAATTGGAGTGCGGCGAACGCTGCTTACCGATACAAGGCGTAGGGCAATCTGATGCTTCTAGAGATTTCCTCGTTAAACACAGCTCTCCTGCTCAGGGGTTGGGTTACTTCGTTGCCATGGAAACTACTTGTATCGTACAGGAAATTCATGTACGTAAAGAAATAATTCAGTATACGTAATGATATAAATCCATATTCAACAGTTACAGTGTAGTGAGCCCTGATTCTTACGCTGAAATTCTTACTCCATTTGAACATAGTTCGTGTTTTGCTATGGAGAATTAATTTACATCACATTAAATTAAATCTTTTTGAAGTGCATTGAGCCTGCAGCATTCGGGCTTAGACTACCTTTGTTGATTTAATTAATACTGATAAAATGGTCTTCAAATAAAAAAAAACTATAAATTTTAAAAGTAGGACAAATTCCGTGATTTGGTGAAAATTTTGATTTCAGACTAAGGTATGCATGTAACTCGTCGGCCCAGTACTCTAGACCCACAATTTTAATATCTATGAGTAGCAATCATTATTTAGTTGTTTTTATTAAAACGTAGTTATGTACAAAAGAGAATTTATTTTTATTTCAATACTGTGTTGCAATTAGTCACCATGAAATCATTAATAACATAATTGAAAGGAATTTTAAGTCAATGTTAAAAAGAGAATTCCATCTTCAGTTTCATTTCTACAAGAAAAAAATAGAACATTGGTTATTTTCTTTTATATTTGACGTGGCACGCGACTCCATTAAACAGTAATTTAAGTCAATATAGATTGTAAGGATTAAAAAATTAAATACGTACAACAAAGTTTCTATATAATGCATATGACGTTTCGTCCTTACGTTTGCGAATTCACAAGGTAACTTCTTCTCTATTTTAAGTTTTTAACTATGTAGCAACAAATTAATTTTGACCTTACCGTCTCCAAGGGTAGTTACAACTATCCTTGAACGCAGCCCAGTATTATTTTTTATTCATATGTCAAAATAATTTCTAACAACATACTTCAAAATTTAATATTCTGAGCCAGTTACCTGATGATGACCTAAACGACCTATTGATTAAATAAAAAACTTTGCTGTCTGTAATTGGTGGTTATTTAAATTCTATTTAATTACTTTTAAAAACCAACATTAAGTGATATATTAGTAATAATAAAAGGTTTCAATAAAGGAAAAGTTATTCAAACGACGATTCAAATATTAAGGAGTCTCAACACAGATTTAGATTTATTGTTATTTCAATTAGTCCTCGGTGGAGGAAATAGGATTCTTAATACATTAGATAAAGTAGTAAATAATTTAATATCTTTCTTTCTTAATCTTGTTCCCTTACACCTTCTGATATCGAGGTTTTTGGAAGACAGATCGCCATTCTTCCAATGAGTTTGAGTTTCAAGTGTACTCAAAGACGTACACAAACACCCAAACCCTTGTCAGTAATCGAACGCAAGACCTCTGAGGTACTGGGCAGTGACGCTATCCCCTAGACCACAGAGGCCGGCCAGTAAATAATTATAAGGCCAAAATAAATAATACAAATTTATCTAACAAAAGCCCTTAAATACGTAGGTAAAACAAAATATAGCATAAAATATGTGAAGAAAACACGCACCCTAAAAAGCACAAACAAAAGCATAAGGAATGAAAATGTAACTTCTAGGATCAGCACAACGAAGAATCTGACCTTCCGTAAGTTGCTGTAGACAAAAAAAACGAAAAAAAAGGTTTGAAAGAACTATACAGAAAGAGTTACAGTTATGTAATAGGAAATTTTAAAAAGCTACTCATGCATCACTTTTTTTAGGAACATTGATGTCAAATTTTAGGGGAACGGCCAAGAAACTATTGTACAGAGTAAAACATGCTATTTAATACATTCTTACGCTGATTCACGAGTTATGATTGTTTCTAACCTCTGGAAGAAGAAAATTATCCCGATATAGTGAATAATTTTCTGGTAACAAGAAAGTTAATGCTTGTCGGACCTTACAGTTGACTTATCATTGCCGTATTTATGTGTAATATTCGCCGTGTAACTCAGTTTTATATTTGTGGCACAGGATCTTAAAATTAAATCGTTTCCCACCATTATTTGTAATTCTACGTTTATTTTAGTTTTTCTCTAAAGTGTTATAAAATTACAGTTACCTATTAGTATCCCAATAACCGAAGATTTTGCACGTCAATATACTTTGTATAATTACTTAATATTATACAGAAATTCAACAATAATGCATTTAATTAATTTAATTGGAATTATTCTGAAAAAACATGTCTGTAAAATGATAATAAAATATAATAATTTTAATTTAACTTCATCGATGTTGTACAACAAACGTTCTATAAACATTTATAATATGGGTTCTCACCAACTTAATTTCTCAAAATTATTGTTTTAGAAAAGTTACAATTTACCAGTTGATATAACGTCGCTCATTTGGTAATGTACCAAAAATTGCTTTAAAGTGGCAAATAGAATATTATATGAAGTCTTTTATATCACCTTTTAGCTAAAATGTCGTAACAACTAGGGGCACAAACACCTTGTCCTGTCCACAACCACAACATGAGCTCACGTACCCGTGGCAGACCCGAAGTCAGGCGTAGCGAAGTTTCCAGGTGAATGAGTTCTCCCATGGCAACGGCGATAAACTAGAAGCAGATTATACCGCTGAACTACCTGCGAGGAACGACACAACCGATTCCTCGTTACGTGAATCTAAGCAAATCCTATCTCACTCTGAAATGGTTACTCAATTATATTAGTTTCTTAAAATGATTTCATAGTAAATAATTCTCATTGATTTTCTGGGATTAGAATACTTTGTTTCGGGATCAACAAAACGGTTTTATTCAAAGCACACAAAAAATCTAAACTTATAAGAAACGCTCATCGATCCCCAGACATGTGATATCACAGGAGCAAAACTAAAGATAAAAATCCAGGCCATAAAAATTAAAATAATTTTAGACACGCAGACATATTAGTGAAAATAATTACAATTAGTTTCTGTTGGGTTACTAGTTTCAGGTATTTGTAGCGCAGTAGAACCCTGCCCATTTTTTATTCCTATTTATGAAATTTTAAATTATACATTCAGTAAGAACGTATCGCTGGCCAGGTAAAAGGGGTTTTTCTCTGCGCCGAGAAGGCGGCCGTCTACGTGCTTATAGTCCAAGGGACACATACCTGTATCATCAAAAAAAATTCCCTCGCTTGATGGAGAACTGACGATGATTGGCAGACAGTCATCACGTGAGAGAGTTTATCCCTTGGACGGGGCATATACGGAAGTTGACCTGCGAAGATGAAGGGCGGAAAATGGTCAGTATAATGCAAGGATTGACAGGTACAGGAGAGTATGAAGCGTGGATTGATCATTGGAGGAGCAGCAGCATGGTGTGAGACTTCGAGATAGCGGAGAAGGATTGAAGTGTTATTATCCGAAGAAAACAAAAAAGGAAGAAGAAGTAAAAGGCTCGAGTTTTCCTCAATTTACCAGCAGCTCCAGGATCATCCAGAACAATGAGAGAAGAAAGTCCAGTCGCCTGTTAATTCGCACCAAGACGCACAAGCGAACAAAATAGGTTCGTTCAGTGAACGGAAAAAGCTGCACGTGGTTACCCAACTAATAATTTAAACCTGATAACTTTAAAATCGTCCCCTTTTATTATTTATTTTTATAGTTGTAATCTTCGCTCAGGACCCCATTTAAAATTGTGTTTTTCTTTAAATAAATGTATATATTAATTCCTAAACTTAAATTCATATAATTAATTAATATCCCCCCATCATTTACATATTACTTTTACAGATGATCAGTTCAATGATTGGCCATATCAAGAGTTGTTGAAGTGACTATGCAAACATGACACTATATTTGATGAGTTATTGGGAAATACTATAATATTTTCTGAATATCAGTTAATAAATATATTTTATTGCACCGGAGAGTGTCTAATTCTTTCCATTTATAGACAATATATATATTATAGTATTTTCAATGTGAACTTTATTTGACTCTTCGAATGACATTAGTCTGCGTCCAATGCAAGTCGTACACTAATGGTATTATTCCTTGCCCCTATTGTTATTTAATGTCTAGTTTTATTGTCTTCGACACTATTTCCACATTGACTTACACGAATTAAAAATATTAAAGAAATAAAAATATAGAAAAGGTGTTGTCGGTGAACGATAAGCTTTAATGGCTATAAAACTGAATTTACGGATGGGATATAAAATCTTAAAAATACAAGTTTCAAATAGGGTAAAAACGTTATGAAAATCTGAAAATAATGGCTGTGGCACATAATATTAGAAGCCGTATATTCCTTTGCAGGAACTATTGTCCCACACACATGTATCTCAGAGCGGGAATCTATAAAATTAGCATTCTTCCCGGTCTGGAATTATCATATTCGTGCAGATAATATGTATCTATTATTCTAATGATGATGTATTCAAATATGTTCTCCAAAACAGGCATGGAATAAACTGGCACGTTAACAGGATCTGGCAAGTTCTTTATTAAGTCCTTTGCGTAATTAAATTAAAGAACAGAATGTTTTGTACATGTAAGCATTAAACCATATCAGTTTCGAAGTATGGAAATCCTAAATATATATATAATATTTTATTCCTCACGAAATTTGGTAATTAGTGGATTTAGTTCCTCAATATAAAAATTCATATACATAAACTTGTTGTATAAAAGGAAAAAATGGGTGTGAAATTGAAGTTCGACCGGGACTTGTAATGTGTCTTCTTTAGAAGGAGGAGATAGTTGCCTTCGAAAATTCTACATCCTACATTCAATGGCGGCGCCGAGCTTTATTTCTGTGAAACTCCTCTCTGTATATACCTCTGACTGATTTCTTCTCTGCACCAATTGTTTTAATTATTTAGACAATTTCCTATCCTTGTCTGCTTTTAAAACATGTTTCCTATTACAGACTTCTACAAGAATTAGTAAATAAAGTTTTGATAAGGAGCCAATGTCCAGAAATGTACCATTTAGAATCAAGATAAGATTAAATATCAAATCTCCCGCAAATAAAATGGGGTAGGACGACTATCTTGTGTTTACAATCAATTCTTCTGCGTCAACGTTCACGTCAGTAACCATTTACTCATCAAGAGGGCGAAGCTGGACGTAATGTTCTATCTGCACAACGCGTGTATCACGAACGCTTTCCTCGAGATATCAGTAGTCAATTTCAGCCCAATTTCTTTTGCGTACCGTGAATCGGGAGATTTAAAACAGATTCTATTTCAAACTTATTTTGCAACCGGACATGCGTTCCTAATCGAATCCCCTTACAGTGCCTAGAAGTCTCTTATAGGAATTCTGTATACTACAAAGAATTAGGCCATTGTACCTTTAAAAATAACGTACGAATTGAACAAGAACTGAAGTATAATAATTCTCAGAATTTCTTTGAGATTAAAATTTTTAGATTATCAATTTTGTTCACGTAGGGGAAGTCGGGCCGGAACGGGACACTTATTGTTTAACAATTTTTTTAAAAATTATGAAAAAGAAAATGACTTCATAAAAGTATAAAACATTATTTTATTCTATTATATACTTAATCTAATATTATTTAGGTTTATTTTAAAAAGAAACTTACAAACTTCTAGATCTGTCCTACCCTCCCCCCACCCCCCGGGGCAGAACGAAACATGATGTTTTTAATTTATATTAATATAAAAAAATTAAAATTCATAACACCTCTTGTTTTTTGCGTATGGTAGAACGCTTTATCGATATTTTCATTCGTAAAACGATTTTTTGTAACTTCACAGACATTGCCAACATTTTCCGTCTTTTCCGTTCCTCTGCTTTCTTAATCTGTTCTTTTTGTGTACATCAAGCATCCTTAACTCATTCTTATAAGTTGAGTCTGCCAGCTTTACCTTCTTTTCATGAGGAACACACAACGTATACCGCAACTTTTCCTAAATTCATTACTTTTAATAAAGTTGATAATATTCGTATAACTAAATACGTGCATTAATATATAACTTAAACACGGAAATGAATATTTGAGACAAATTACATATCTTAATGGATTTACAAGTTTTATTTATCAAGAAACTATGATTTTTAGTTTAATATTAAATGTTATAATTAAAATAATATTTTGAAATTTTACTTTCTTCTACTATATATTAAAAGTTTATATCGCGCTCATTTATTTTTCCTCTAATTTTTTCAGCATTTATTGTATTATTCATTGTGCTATCTTACATCGGTTTATTAAGTAATTACGATGTAAAATTTGAAAATTATGAGAAGAACAAAGAAAACGTTTAAAGCTATGCTTATGCTTGAGGGTAATTAACCTTAATTACAGTGACGCACATTTCAGTGAATAGTTCCCAGTTTTCCCAACTTTGTGTGTGGTGCGTGTTCTTTACATTTTAACTGCAGGCGCTCGACTTTAGATTCACACCGACGCCACGCTCATCTACACTCCTTTTGTCCTTAGAACGGGAATGAAGTTTGGAACAAGCAAAACTCTGTTAGAAGTCATGTTCGCCTTGCAACAGCGAGCGAATGTTCCTTTCGTCAAGGCAATTTCATTGTTCTTTGTTATTTATTGCCGCATAACTTTCATTGCTGTAATTAATATCTTATGCGGCATCTGCGCTTCAAGAAAGTTACGTTATAAAGGGAATAAAAGCAATCCTAGAAGGCAGGAAGCAATAAACTTGCACTGCATAGTATCAAGGTGTCCCGAGATTAAAAGAACTATAGAAACAAATTAAAACTTTGTCAATTACAATTCCTTGTGCACTAAGATTCTTGCCAAGTTTTCTTCACGAACTACGCGAAATGAATTGAAATTATTCTGTTATGGGAGAAAGGCATGGAGAACATAGTTAAGTGCCACAACGCAAATTTACTACGTCAACAGAACCGTATTAAGTTAGGCTGCCCGCGGAGTCGCTTAAAGTGAACAAACGCGTCTGTTAAGGAGTTGTCTAGTTGCAAACTATTTCACGCAAATAGAAAACAATAGGTTGAATTGACTGTTAGTGGATAAGTTTTGTAGTAAATGAGCTTATAATAGTCACTAGTATTCTTAAATAATTTATTTCACTTGGACGCTTTCGGCCTAACAGTCGGTATTGTTCATCTTCTTTCTCCCTGGTTACTTATAATGAAACAATTCTTCACATACATTTGCATTAAAATGATTTATTTGTGAACGATAAAATTCTTTATTTTTATGCATATATACGTATCTAATTTATATATAGAAAGAGAGATTTTATAAAACGGAGTGCAGCTGTAAACTGTACGACGCGTTATCGACATGAGGTTAATGTTATAATCTTAACGAATAGGATTCCTCATATTTGAGTACTTTTCAGGATCTTTTATTAATGAATTTGGTTTTGGTGGTTTTCAATCCACAGACTGGTTTGATGCTTTTCTCCATGCTAAGTTATCCTGCGATATCCTTTTCTGCAGTCCACGCGGATTTGCCTAACGTACTCAGGCCTTACACTTCTTCTATTTCTACACCTTATGTTTCCCACTAATACTTATTTAACGAGTCCATAAATTATTTGCCTTAAAATGTGACTTATTGGTACATAAGGTCATTAATCAAATATTCTTCCCCTTCCTTAGCTCTGCAGCCCATTGTGGGTACTGGCCTACCATATTGACTGCGGACTGTCATCTTTCATGACAAATTCCAAATTTGGAGTGTTAAATGGTCAGTTTTTCGATTCTCCAGCAGTTTTAATCCCAGCCCCTGTGACAGTGACGTCATGAAAATCCAAGCCAGTGCCAGGATTCGACCCTGGGACCTATGTGTTGTGAGACAGCGACGCTAGCCAGAAGACCACAGCAGATCATCAATAAAATATTAATAATTGTTAATTAATAATTATGTAACTATAAATAATAAAGTTATTAATTTTAATGTAAACGTTAAGTGAATAATTGGTTTTTAAATTTATGACATTGTTTGAACACTTTTATTAGTAACAAGCCTTTCAAACTTTAAATTGAGAACATTTTAAAACATTAATTTTTTTATACTTTTGAAGGGAATGGTAAATTGACATTTTAATATTTTCACAAATACTCAGTACTTGAACGCTGCTTTGCATTAATTATGTACCAACTTTTGCAATATTTATTATCAATAGTTATGAGAAATTTATGTGACTGTCTTTATTGTATCTACTTGGAACACTAATTTGAGTCGTTTTTCTATCCAATGACTCAACTTAACGAGTCAATCAATTTTTTTCCCAAATAGGTAGAGAATCAAAAATAACTTACACAACCTGTATTTATGAACCTGCTGCCGTTTATTTGACATTTGTCATTTGTCTCTTAGACAATGCCATGCTACGTTTTCTTTATAAATTGTTAAGTAGTCGAAAGGAATGGCTAGACAAATCCTTTGTCGTAATGTACCGATGTAACGACTAATCTTGACATGAAGACCTTTCCGTGAGCGGACAAGGCTTAGATTCTTCCCCTTTGTGGTGGGGACATTTGCGATTGATATATTTATGGATTGTAGCTCGTGTGTTATGAGTCAGTCTGCAGACAACAGTGCAATGCGGTGCCTCGAACGAGTTGGACCCATCTTCGAGAGTTATATGTGTACGCAAAAAGAAAAGAATAACGTATGACGGACATAGAAGGAAACCTGAGTACAGGTGCGTACTTGGGTACGGGTAAGCTTGTAAGGCCCAGACCATATTATATGAATTTGTATCAAGAATAATTTTGAAAATATTTCATGTCCTCTATGAATTTTTAAATGTTTTTATGTCGTTTTCAATTATTAGTGCATGAAAACATAGAGAGAGAAAAATTAAATGTATTCCTCAGAACTTTTTTCTGAATCGTGAATCATAAAATGCTATATATTATTTTCTCAATCTTTTAAGTTTTGAATTTTATTTCTAACATCACATTACCATATAATTATCTGCTCTATATGTACTTATAAATTCGATACTTGGTAAATAATTCGAAATCAATAATTCTACAATGTATTATTTTTAAAGGCCATAAACACAATCTTGTTACTAGCTTTGGTGTATCGTTATGAATTTATAAAAATTACTATATTTGCTTCTCACATAAAATAGCTGCATTATTCATTGAAATTATTATTTATGAAATATTTATATTATTTCATAATAACTTCAATGAAACTAATTGCTGTAGAATCTCTTAAAATAAATGAGTTTAAACATCCTCATTGTCAGTTGTTATTTTAATTTAAATATTGAACTATACTCCGTTTCGTCTCTCATCTTAGATTTCTTCAGGTATAAAAAGTTAACTGTACATGGATCCTAACCGAAGGAGCCACGGAGTGAAATTCCATGTACAGCAAAAATTTTATATCTGAAGAAGTCTCGAATGAGAGACGAAGCGTAATACAGTTCAATATTTAAAATGAAATAAAATCTGTCAAAGAGACTATTTTAACTCATTTTTGTATATTTAATTGTTACATAAACTATTCTCCTAAAATAATTCTGAGTTTAGCAAATAAACTGTAGGTGTGGCACTTTGTAGTAACAGGTTATAACAAAGTTGCAGTCTTACAATAAATTACTATTTTTGCAAATAAGATTGACGGCAAATTAATATGTAACAAAGTTTTTAATATGTAACAGTGTGAATGGTGCAAATATGTCGCTGAGGCTAGGAACCTGTGGGTCTTCTGAAGCCATAGCATCTAATACGTCCTTGGATATAGTTCTCAGGATGAGAATGAGAAAAACGTATTGCACTCCACTGCCTTAACGAGAATTTTAATTCCCAGTCAGCCACCCTCATTAGCGGATCCTCTCGCTTCCAAACACATTTCGTATAAAGTGCCAGATAGAGCACTAGAGTGAGTCTGCAAAATTTTTTCTACTTATTTTTTTTGTATACTGTTTTCTTCCTTAATGAGCGTTAATGATTTGAGATGTTTTCAAACTTCCAGTATTTGATTAATCTTAAATGTATGCAGCAGGTAAAGTATCTTTATATTCCTTCATACACTGGTGTACATGGTCCGGTACTGATGAATTTTTTCTTTCATAACCTAACTTCATATAGAAGAATAAAAATTTTCTTTCTAAGAAGAAATTAGCTGTAACGGTGCACCGTAACTTTAATTAAAATTAGTCAGTTACAATACAATTTTTCGGTCGGTCTCTTCGCTTTTGCGACATGCACTTCTAAATTTTCAACAGTAATTTCTTGTTTCCTTTACACCAGATGAGTTTCGATATCAGGAATGAAACTTCGTGTTAGAACTACTGTTAATAAAGTTCAAATTAATTTTTTCTGACTTATAGGCTGTTTTATCATTTATTGATTTTAATTAAAATTGTAATAATGAAGATAATTATAAGAGTTAATCAGTGGTCTATATCACTCTTACTCCATGTTTAGGTATGCATTACTATTCCAATAAATAATATCTTCAGAGTATAAGTCAATCGTAACTTAAATTTCAGCAGGAGTCATCCTGGAAGAATTATTTTTAGATTTATATGAACTTCATTACGACGTTACAGCGTTTATAGTTTCTAAATAATTTTTACATACAAAAAATACACCTTTGAATTCCAATCTGAGACGATTATTATTAAGTTCGTTTTTAAACAAATTGTGGAGAAATATACATAGTGCTATGCAGAAAATGTGGTCTTTTGCTCAATCTTAAGTCTTGTAAATAACATGAAGCTTGTACGTTAAACACAGGAACTGGCTCTCAGATCTTCCACAGGATAATATTTAAATAAAGTATTAAAGCTTATAAATAATGCTAAGTAGGTATTATTTATTTAGGCAGCACTAGGCCAATTTTTGAATGTATTTAGCCATAGACCAGCTCACTTTTATTCGTTTGGGTAATAATAAGATAGACTCAGTCACAACACATCCCTGCAAGCATTAATTAATTTTTACCATGAAATATTTCATATGCTTCTGTGCATAAAAGAGGCGTGCTAGCCGCTACAATTCATAATGAAGTACATTTTCAATTTTGAAATGGTTTTACTAATCTCGTATTACATGAGATTCTTTTGTAACCTCAGTTCTTATTTGTTTCAGGCGCAGTAGGAGGCGACGATGATGGAGATGATAAGGAGAAGGAGGAGGAGGCCGAGAGGGAGCGGCAAGAGGCAATTAGGGAGGCTGAAGAGAGGCGGAAGGAGAAGCACCGTAAAATGGAGGAGGAGCGAGAGAAGATGAGGCAAGAAATCAGGGATAAGGTAATGTTTAAGTCCCGTTACTTAACGCATTATGGGTCACGAGGGGGCGCCTTACGAGCAGCGGTTCTATGTGGCAGGAAACACCTGGGTATTCGGACTACAAGCCGGAACCCAAGGGAGGCAACCATAACGAGAAATTCCCTTTATACTCCAAGGCTTACAGTGGATTGCTTCATTTTAATTCACAACCTTTGAACTTTGGCACAGGAACATTTTTTACTAATTGATAGAATGGAAAACAATAAAACGTTATCAGAGCCATTAGTCTCTAAAATATTGTCAAGAAAACAATTTATGGTCCAAGAAAAGAATTAAAATTCCTTTTTTTTTGGTTAACATGCTACATGAGGGTGATCCTGAAACAGGCAACTCCCCTTTAATAGCATAGGAAGGGAATTGAAAAGGGGGGATACGGAAGGTAGAGCAAGGTAGCCAAGGGTTAACTAGGGCCCCCGGGCTATGGTTTAAGGATCCTACCCGGTGTTTCACCTAAAGAGATGCAGAGAAAACCCTAGAAAACCTGCATCAGGTAGGTCGGGCATTGGGTACTATTCTCACGCCCTTCCGAATGACGGGAGACGAGCCTGCTGTGGGTCGCAGCATTCCCTTCTTCTTGTCTCCACCAGCTTCAGGAGGCAGTTGGCCGACTGATCCAATGGGATTAGCGGACAACTCTTGCCATATGCCTAAGGTCTTTGACCCCAGTACATATACCTCCTAATATAGGTGAAGGTGTCTCGGCATATGAGAACTTTGATAAAAAGTACCCTGAGAGAGTGCGAGGCATTCCCGAAATGATCAGGTGAGCCCCGCAGTCACTTTGGGCTGAAGCGCCTGCCGCTTCTCTTCTGGTAAATTTATAATATACAAAAGCAAAAATGACTGTCAGTTTAGTTTGACTTATTATTTAAAAACGGAAATTTATATTTCATATAGAGTAATAACCGAACATTACAAAGATCTTCCACGGCATATTCCCAATACATTTCAGGAAGAACTCGTGAACTTGTTTCAAAATTACCATAACGTAAATTACTGGACTTTTAAATATTAATTGCATGTAACTGTAGGGATATCGTACGGTTTTGCTGTCAATAGCTAATAATTATTCATTTTCGTAATTTCGTAGTGACTCTTGGGGAAATATTACACGATACATCTGACGGGAAAAGCCATTAAATTTATATCATGTTATTCCGGTCACGTTCTCCGATATGAAGCTTAGCATAAAGTCCCTGTCTACAAAGATAATTTTTTCAAATGCATACGGAATTCTTCCTGTAGTCTGACGTTCGTTAATATCGGAGCACTGTCAGTTTTAATTGGCACATCATAAGCCCTACCAAAAGCTACACGGAGTTGATAAAATTCTAACAACGTACTCAGTCTTTCTCATAACGTGTTTCCATGTAGTTAATAAAACCATTTTGTTTATTCATACTTCATAATGGAGTAATTTTAATTTACCTTCCATGCGTTACGTGATCCTAAATCTATTTAACCTAAATTTGAAATATCAGTGCGCCATGCTGATTTTGTTGACATGATAACTTTAGACCGTTTCCGATTAAACATTTTTTGTTGTTAGAATTTTTGTTCAATTATCAAACTGCCTTACGCCTTTGCTATACAAAATGCGAAACGGTCCAAACCAAAAATGCTGAGGTTTTTTTTCAGTGTAAACGACTTTAATGTTATCTAAAATTGTCCTCTACCACTATAAAATATTAAACCGTAAAATTCGAATAGACGATTAAACGCCAAATTCCTTATTTTCCATTGATCTGATTTTGGTTTAACTACATAAATGGAAAGAAAATCAGAAACGTAAATAAAATGCAAACATTTATTTAATTTAGTGACATGAACGCTATTTATGTCTTTGGATTTATATAGTTCCCATCTATTCAATTCTCTCAGTCAAACACCAACTCATGGCTTTAAGTTTAAATAAATAAATGAAAAGACGGCCAATAAGTCAGCAAATAATTTAATTACTATTTAATTAATACAAATACAACGTTTCATCCAACTTTGAGGACTTCTTCAGGTAAATTATTCAATGGATAAATTCTTTACATTAGAGAGATTTCGGTGGTAACCGTCTCGGCATAAAATTGGATGAAACGTTGTATTAATATTAATGTAATAGTAATTAAATTATATGCCGACTTACTGGCCGTATTTTCATTTATCAATTCTACTATTGTTTATCCTACCAGTTACTTAACAATAGATAACGAATCTCAATCTCTACAGTGTCATATGCGAGGTCTAATCCTCTCTCACATATGGATAAGGTATCCAACTTTTGACAGTTAATCATAATAAAGTACAGTGTTATGAAGTAGCAAACTCTATTGAAAATGAATGCATTGATAATGCAACAATAAATCAACAATACCGCGTTAAAAAAAGATATACATCTGAACTGTATATTATCGATACTATACGATAAAGTTTTACTCTAAATCAAAAAACCATCCACAGATATATATATATACATATATATATATATATATATAGCGTTAATTTTCGTCCCTTACATTCCCACACTTATTTTTATATCAACATAACATGATATTTTACTGCAACAATGTAGTTTCTATTTTTAAAATATACATATTATTTCTTACGAAATTGATAATTACAATGAAAACTTTTTAATTTATACTACACAGCAATTATTACGTATCTGGTACATAACGTATGTTCGAGTACAATTACTATAGCTCATTTATTTAACCCACGTAGTATGATAGATGAAACTTTTTGATATATTTGTTCAACATCTTGATAAATTGTTGTGTATTGATCTTCAGTTATACTTTGCAGATATAAATATTTTTATTCTTACAACACATTTGTATTTTAAATATTATTAGTGAAACGAAATATATTTATTTCTTCTATTTAAAGACTATTTGTGGAATTAGAGCTACTTTTATAAATGTGCAGCTAAAGTGTCCGTCGGTCTTTTCTCGTAAAATAGTTTTCCTTAGAAAACAACTTGATATTACTATGTCGAATATTGAGTATACAGCTAATAACTCGTCCCAGGGTCGTTTAACGGGGACGGGGGCAAGCAGGGAAGCAAGGTTTGATGAACATTAGGGAGGGATTTAGCAAGTCTAAGCTGTGGTTGGTCACGCGATGCGGATCTCTCGAAATACCTGCCCTCAGCTCAGTTATTGATGCGCCCGCAAAAGGTTTCCAGGTCGAACTGGCATATATCACTCAAAGTCTTATACATAACGCTCCGCATTCTTCAGTAACTCCCGTGAAGTTGCCTGGAATAATTTAGAAAAAAGGGTCACCCTACTTTCTGCTTTCTTTGGCAACGTAAAAATTTCATCGGTCTCTGTACGCTGCATAGATTGCATGTTGACCTACAATTGATGTATTTTATTTGTGAAAGACTTTATTTCACTG
This sequence comes from Eucriotettix oculatus, assembly GCA_034510155.1. Classification (NCBI taxonomy): domain Eukaryota; kingdom Metazoa; phylum Arthropoda; class Insecta; order Orthoptera; family Tetrigidae; genus Eucriotettix; species Eucriotettix oculatus. The sequence continues at coordinate 215,419,977 of CM067376.1, read as the reverse complement.
ACTGAGATGATTCAAAACTAGCATCATCTCAGTACCTTGCACACTTCAATATTAAATTTCTCGCAGTTTTATATATTCTATAAAATATTTGGGTATGCGTAAGAGCCCCGCAGATTGACTGTAGGACTCACATGACTGCGTTGGGAATGCCTCATACTCTCACTGGTTTCTTCAAGGTTCTCACATGCCGAGGCACCTACATCTATTTTAAGAAGTTATGCACTTGGGTCGAAAGCCTTGGGTATTCGGTAAGCGTTATCCCACGATCCCATTGGATCATTCGGTCAACTGCATCCTACAGCAGGAGCAGACTCGGAGAAGGTAATGCTGCGACCCCACAGCAAACTCATCTCACGTCATTCTGAAGGGCGCGAGAATAGTACCCAAGTGCCCGACCTACCTGATGCAGATTTTCTAGGGATTTCCCTGCATCTCTTTTAGAATAAATACTGATTAGGATCCTGAAAACATAGCTCGGGACTCTAGCCACCCTTCGATACCTTGCTTTACCTTCCTCATCCCCCTTTTCAATACCCTTCCTATGCTATTAAAGGCAAGTTGCCTGTTAAAAATATAACAGTTGTTCCTATTGAATCTTGAGCTGGTTGAGACGCAAATGCTTCGTCCTTTTATCAGAAAGACGTCAGGCAAGTACCAAATGTTTACCATGGTCTGCCTTGCCCGGCCTTCAGAATTCTACCTATAAATCCCTTCCTAAGCTATTAGAATAGAGCTGTCAACGCATGTATAAGTAGCCTGTCAGACTTTTCTCTACCTTCCACATCCCTCCTTTTCAACTCCCTATGTTATTAAAGGGGAGTTGCCTGCTTCAGGATCACCCTCATGTAGCCTGTTACCCGCCAAAAATAAACTTATAAGTTGTTAGGTTGCCTTTTCCTCTCAGATTTTTACTTCAATGGTCAAGACACCTAGGGTAGTTTTGAGGGGTGATTTTCATTGGCATGGGTCAAGAGATGATGTCTTCTGTTCACACTCAACATTTCTCCAGCTGCCTTCAACCTGGTAGAGACTTGGAAGCGGGAATGCAAAATCCCTACAGAAACTCCCAATACCAGTTTTATCTGATACATTTCGGTTAAAACCATAGCTAGAGACACTTATTAACGCTTGACTTCTCCCTCTTCCATGTCCACCCTTTCTGTTCCTTATATGTAACAGTTACATCTTGTGTCATTAGATGAAAAATGAAAACGACCTATAACAGACGGAAGTTTTATATTACACATTCGTGTATACCGACGTTTTGGTACTAATTTTTACGCTCTTCAAATTTAAAATTCTATTCTCAAATAAATGAAGTAAATTAAAAATTCAAAGACAGGTTAACAAGCAGTTCACACACTAACATTGTGAAATGCTTGTCAACCTGTATTTGAATTGTTAATTTACTTTATTTATTTGAGAATAGAATTTTAACCTTGAAGAGCATACTAATAAGTATCAAACCTTGGTTTACATGAATATACAATAAAAACTTTCTGTCTGTTAAAGGTCGTTTTCATTATTTCTGTTAATATATAAAACAGACATGAGATATTTATCAATCTTTTGTCATTTCTGAAATTGAATTTCACATCTCAAACCTCCGTAACTGATATTAATATAGCAATGTCAACATAGCAGTATGGAAGCGTAAATATATCTGAATATTGCATATCTATTGCACATCAGTAATTTGACTTCTTTATTAAAATATTTAGTGTATTCCATCATCTAAACAGTACATTGAAAATTAAAGCTTTAATAGAACAACAAAATTCTAATGTCCAACAACTGTTTTCAAGGTTATTTACATGCTTAAACTACAAATTTTCTTCTTTCAATGGCATTCTAGCCCACATTCGGGCCTTTGCCTACCAGGACGACTGCGAACTGTCAAACATGACACATTCCGAATATGGAGTGATACGTGGTCAGCGTAGCGACTCTCCATCAATCTTAACCCCAGTCTCCGCTTAAACTACAAATACTACCGACGAAATACATTAGTAAGCAGTGATGGGGAATTAATAATGAACTGGAAAATCCAAGAGTAAGAAGTATATGATTTCTTGAAACTAACTTATCTGCGATAATTAATCCATATTACAGATTAAATTTCGTGTCACGCTATGTAACAATCTTAGGTATTTTCTTTTAAACCAGTGAATAAATCACTTTTTTCTTTCAAAATATTTTTTTTGCGTATATTAAAACACATTTCCTTCATTGAGTTTCTTGAAAGTATTTTCATAGAATTAACATAATATCCAGAAAATAGTATTAATGCTCAAGAAGTTATAGCTAAGTAGCCTGTGACGAAAGATAGAGCTTACAAAGATGGACATTTTATAAAATATTACTAGTTATAGAGCTAAGTAGAAAATTTAGTAATTTTTATCATTCTGTTTTAATTCTTTCTGTGGCAAAATTTTATATTATTATTAAAATGAAGTTATGATAGAAAAATTCAAAAGTACGGAATTCTCACAAAGACTCGCCTTCATTACTGCATCATCATACTAGATCTTTTCAAAGAACTCTTTAAGTGAAACGAAATTATGTTATTTTGAAAATTTTCGGGAATTCTAGTCATTCAAAATGTTTTCAATTTCGTGTTGTTTTAATTCTGTATACAATTTACACTACATTTTCCTTTACTTTCATCAATTTCAATAAAACAAATAATAAAATTTCAAGATGTCTCATTAAAATCGACGTTATTGGTAATAAAAAAAAGTGATTATTTCTAGTGTGAGCCCTGTCATGGGGCATAAAATCCCTCTTTGAATACAAATTTGGGCACAAAATTCTTAACCATCCTGTTGGTAAGTGATGAAAGCATTCGATGAATTTAAATTCTTTTTTGCGTGTGTGTTTTGTGAAGAGCAACAATGTATGTAGTTGCAACTAACACATCAATGGAATTCCCGTTTAACCGCTCCGCATTTGGATCAAACGTTTTATGTGTATACCTCACATTTCTACTTATTGTCGAAGCAGCAGTCTTTCAACGGCTTAACCACGGGCGCTTTTATTAATAGAACTGCGTACAACACGGTTTTATAGTTGTTTTGTAAAAGGTGGAATTTCTAGCATAATATCAAAATAATGGAATTGTGGATTTTTTTCTTGACCAATGTTAAGAATCTGCCAATAATATTTCATCACACTCTGTGATCTTTTTAACATAATGAAATATTCTGCCGTTGGTTTACATAATGTTTAGATAATATTATATTAATTGTAGATTAAGTGAAAGATTTGGAAGCTAATTACATTAGTAAGCATAAAAAATTAAATTAATAGAAAATTTTAAAAAAACGTGACAATCCATTCAAATTTGTAGAAATTATTAAACAGAAATAATTTTGAAACATTCATAGTCCATATTTTACATACAATTATTTCCGTGTTCTAAAAGTTAAAATATTTGTAATAATAAAAATTAAGGGATACATTAAAACATACGTATAAAACTTTATGAACCTTTATTACTATAGCGGAAATAGTTTTCATTATTATTTGAAAAATATTAGATTAAAAAGTTATTTAAAATAAAATTGGCAAAATTTAACATTGTGATATAAACCAAGAAACTAAGACATAAATTTATGGATAAATACCAAACATTAAATCTACGGTACTCGTGTGACTTAACAGACTGATAATTTATAATATTTAACGCACTCTGGAAATTTGTTGTATATGTCTTTCAATCAACGATTAGAGTAAACACGATCAAATTGTCGGTCACAAAATCACATTAGCTTACGAACAATATTTTTGACTTAATTTAAATATATTTTATTCTGTGTTCTCTTTTGTTAAAAATCTAAAAATCAAATGTAAAGAAGATAAATAATTAGTTAGTGGTAACGAGCATAAAAATGGATGTTACCAGTATTTTATTATGTAAATTGATAATAGTAAATAATGTGTATATAATTGTATAATAATATGTAGATAGTTGTCACTGTGGTCGCTAATGACCAGGCCGTTATAAATAAATTTAAAAAAAGAGCTTGTTCAAATACCCTAAATATTATATTTAATTTTTTCAAAAAACATGTATTCCTACTGCATGTCGTTCGTTGTTGCCTCTGAAATTAGAAAAAGATTCAAACTCACTATTTTTAACTTTCAATACAAATAACTTTAAAATGTTTTTTAATTAAATCTTTCAACTGTAATTGAATTCGGTAATTCCATACCACTTATTCAGGTTTTTAATTTGCACATAAACGAAATTTAATTACATAAAAACCTTATCAAATATAAAATTAATTGTAACAATCAGGTTTTTAATAATTCTAGAGTTTGAAAAATTTTATTCAGGCCTGAAAGTGAGTTTAATATATTCGGCAATTAACCATAAATTGATTTAAATTTCTATGACAACTAAACATTTTTCGAGTCAGAGTATTTTTATAAATATTGCTAAATATTATATTTTTTATTTGAACTCGAGGGTCTATAATGTACTTAAAACACTGAAGGAACAATGATATCCGGGATCAAAGCACTGATATTTCAACACTGATCAGCAAATACTATAAACACGACTTTCATCGATTAATTTGTAATAAAATAATTTCGTTGTTAAATATTAAACATTTGATTAAGCTTATTTACACGTAATCGCGGCCACGCCGAAGAGAGAATAATTTCATGTTCACTGTATTGGATTCAATATGCGTATTTAGTAATACAATCCGCGTGATAGATCTGCATACAAGAATTCATCAACATATTACAGAATCTGATATGGGTCATTAGCGAAACCGCTGCTGTCATATTTGCGAGATTAATGTTTAAAAGGAGGCCTGCTGATAGACACTATTATGCAGGCTGCCAACATTGACCAGCCCCAATTGAAAAACCTTATATTATTGTGTTGGAGTTCGACGATCGCCATTGCTGTGAAGTAATGAATGGAAGTGGCGCCTGGAAGTCGGAGAAAAGAAAGGCAAGAACACCAAAAAATTTTCCATTCTACACTTATTGTTTGTAACTTATCCCTTACATTTTCAGGACAGATAGCGTCGAAGCACTTCTGCTATGTTAATTCAATGGAGGCAAAATTGATCAAAGATTCAGAACTGATAGAGAGGATCGATTGCGTTTAATTAGAAAAGTGTTGTAGCCATAAGGAAGTAAAAGCGGTTTTCTTGAGTCGATTCTTCTCAAATTCTCTCATTTCGCGAAGGAAGGTTGTTGGTATAGGATAAGAGTAAATCCGGATAAAAGTTTCCTTAATTGATGTTTGTTGGAACACATCTAGGAAGCGTTCTTTATGAGTCGTATAAGGATTTTTTTCTGGTGAAACAGCTATAATGTCACTGATATTAGCCAATACGTGGAACGGGGATTCCACGGTTGCTAACAATATTGTGGGACGATCTTGCCCAGAAAGGAGATATCTTAAGCGAAAGAGCTGAAACAACTAGTTCAATGGCATTTTCTGTACTTCATCTTCCGTGATGTAAATACATTTCAAGCGACAGACGAAAACTGTCCATCAGCGAACATACCCCAGTTGCGATAGAAAAGCAAAGTTCTTAGCTTGGTTTGTACAACCGACGACCTTTCTGCGTTGAATTATGTCACAATGCAAGTCAGGGTCACTAATTTTAGTGTGTGTTGTATAGCGTATCGGGTTTATGCCTCCATAATGGTGAAGGATGCGATCAACCACAAACTTAATATTTTGGACAAGTCGCCGCAACTAACAATACCGCGAAGCAACGACTATTCTTCATCATTTTATTTTTCCACTCTTCCTCTTTGCCCTGAGAAATGTAATTGGCTTTACAGTGATATCATTTTACCCAAGTACAGCTACCAATCACATAAATAGTGAGCTTAAAATTCTCATTTCTTTGCTTAACTATTGTTATTGCAGTTTTCAGTCATTAGATTGATTTGATGCAACCCTCCATGCTAACCTATTCTGTGTAAGTCATTTCATTTCTACATAACGACCACAGCCACACTATTCTACTTACCGTATTCCATTATTGGCCTCCCTCTTCTGTTCTTACCCCATACACATCACTCTAATACTAATTTTACAATATACTCGGGTCTCAAAACGTTGCCATATATTATTAGATCCCGTTATTGGTAAAAGTCCTCCATATTGTCCTCTCTTCTCTCATTCTGCTTAAAAATTCCTGGTGTGTTACTCTATCCACCCATATGATTTTAAACATTTTCCTATAGCACCACATTTCTAAAGTTTCTATTCTTTTCCTTTCTGCAACTCCTACGTCCAAGTTTTGCATCCATATCACACCACAGTCCTTACGAACAATTTATCAACGATTTACTAATATTTAGGCTTATATTACCCGTAATTAAATTCCGCTTTTTTGCGAAATCCTTCGTTGCCTGTTCTATCCTACACTTTATGTCTTCTATACTTCTACCATCCCTAGTTATTATGCTGCCCTAGTTGCAGAATTCAATAACTTTCTTCAAAACATTCGTTTCCCTTTGTTATTCCACTGTTCCCCATACTACTCTCTATTACCTTCGTTTTCCCTCTATTAATCCTCATGTTAAACACTTTCTTCAGGACCACTTTCATGCCAACTATTATAGTTTCTATGTCTTCTTCTGACTCCATTAATAATAGAATATCATTATCAATCCTTATGCTTTTTATTTATTCTACTTGCAGTAAGATTTGTTCTCCATTCTCCTTATTTTTCACACTAATAAATTTATAATCTGAGAATTGGCGAACATCATTTTGTTACCTTTTTCTGTAATTTTTTCGATAAAAATTAAATATTTCATAACTTTTATTTTAACTTAGTGTAAGTACATATATTTAGAATATAAAACATTAAAAATTCAGTCAGAGGACGATATTTTGCGAGCAATTTAAGATTGTTCGACATTGACATCGGGTACTGTTTTACAACGTTCTGAAATTGTTTATATTGTAACTAACATCTTCGCAGTTTATGTTCCAAGTAATTGACTGAATCTCAAGAAAAACTATGATTCCCTATTTGAAGTTAAGCCCTTCGATTTTATTTTATAATCTGTGATTTTGATTATATTATATGAATTGTGCCACGTGTTATACAATTGAACTTATAAAATGTAGTATATATTTTTCACAGCTAATCTTCATTATTTTGGATTTTTTATTATTAATTTTAATTTGAATGACACTTGGAAATGACACTTAAAGGAATATGATTCTTATGAGTATACGGCCTATTACTTTTCAAGCATGTCTCAAATTCTCCCAGAGGTAAACATTATTAATTACTTTACGTCTGAGGAAACGTATTAATGTTATAACATCTAGAGCGCACGGAATGTGGTGATTTCTCCGGGAGCATGGCTAATTCTCGTGACCCGTGAATAAAACATCGTGCTAAGTTATTTATTCCGTGCCCGCCAGATCCTCAGAAGAACAAGTAGCAAAGAAGTGGAGGAACGCAAAGTACCCACTTGTCAAGGAGAAGGTCACGCGAGTAGAGTATTAGCCTGCAGGGGAAATAGAGGGCGAGCGAGATCAAAAGCCTGCCTTTGTCAACATGCCTTGTATATGTATGAGGCGTTAACATTTATAACAAAATATCGTATTCCGAATGCGGCCAGTTTCAATGGAGAGAGAATTGTGGGCGCCTTTGTAATACGAGCTCCCCAAAAGACAGCTTTGTGCGCCGCCTACGGAATTACTTTCGTGTGGAGAAATACCACACTAGCGAGGGGACCAAAAATCCTGGATTTATGAACTGCTCTTAGGAAACTGAGTGAAACCGTAAATATATTAAGTACAGAAGCTTACACTTTAAGGAGAATCAACGTTCAAGATTCTGATTATTTTCATTGATAGAACATACAGTTAGATTTCTTCCCTTGAATTAAATTTAAAACTTTAATGTCTATTTGTGAGTATACACTTCTAATTTCAATTTCAGTTGTATAACCAATTTTCATAGTAGCATCTGTTACATATGTTTACAGTTAACCCTATTCAAACTGAAATTTTGCGTTTTTTATGGTATTTTAGATTTTAACATAGTGCAAATTTTTCCCAAGTAAATTCATTACTCTGATTCATTTATCAAAAAGATAACATTCACAATACGGTTTAATAAAAGTTTTCTTCTAGTCTTTAAGTATAACAGATGTCATTTAATTTAACTATAAAGTAACCTTGCTCTACCTTCCACATCCTCCTTTTCAATTCCCTTCCTATGCTATTAAAGGGTAGTTTCCTGTTTCAGGAAACCCTCATGTAGCCTGCTACTCAAAAATAATATTTCTCAAAGACGTCTCATTTTATTTAATTACAGTTGAACGTCATTTAACGGAAACATCAAATAACTGAACTCACATTTTCTCCACATTAGTTTTAAGGGCATTGCTTTTCTGATGCACAGTTCTCTGCAACTTTCAAAATAAAATTAATAATACTAAAAGATATTAACTACCTATATTATAACTGCAAGGGAAGCTGCAGCTGTTGAAGAACTTTTTATTATTTGCAAAAATTTAAGACTGTGTTACATTCCTTTAATTTTAGTCATACGCAGGTAGACTGCCCATGCCCATGTCACTGCTTGACAATCATGCAACTTCAATAAATAACATAAAAAGGCCAATTTCTCAATTTAAAAGTTTGTTGCTGTGTGAGGTTCGTCCTGTTTCTTGTGTTTAATTGCTGGAATTACAAAACATGGCATTTGCGATTAGTCCTAAACTAAATCGTAATGTGTTGATACTTTCAATAAAATTAGACTGACTAGAAAAAAGGAGAAAGTAAATCTCAATTAGCTACCAAATTAAATGTAGAGATCTCAGACATAAAACGAAATAGTGAAAGCAGTTTACAATCTGAATCTTAATTTGATTCGGAGAAGGGCTCGTAGAAAAGAAAAACTATTAGAATACCAAATGACTCTTCACTTGAGCAAGCTGTCAATGTGGCGTTCTAAAGTAGAACCGATATCCAACCCAATGTAGTGCGAAAAGGCATTACAACTTGTTGGATCTTCGGATTTTAATTCCAGTACAAGTTGGTTAAAAAATTTAATTGCTCCATTGGCTAAGAGAATTTTAGTTTATAGGGCAATCCTTGCAACAGCTGCAGTAGCATGCTAATAAAGCTATAAAATTAATTCAATCCAGAGCACGATTTCAAATACGTGATAAACAAAATATTCAAATAAGTGGCTGTAACGTGATTCTAATTCAAGATTTTAACGAAATTGAAATAACAACATGTGTACAAGAAAAGTATAACGTCGAAAGTGAAACGGACGGAGATAAAGATGTCGGAGACAAATATAAGACTCCTACGCATGCAGAAGAATTTATTGTCTTAGAAACGGTGATGATTTAAAGATCTAGCAGATAAAAACAGATCTACTCCGCAAAAACAAAATATCAGTGTGTACTTCACGGAATAAGGTACAGTGCAAATTCTACTAAGGAGTAAACTGTTATTTTAACGCATGTATGTGTAAAATCTCCTTGCAGGTATTATTAATTTTTATAGTTTCATTTATCCGAAAAGTATAATATCCGAATTATAGATAGTTCCAATAGTTCGAATGATCTACGTTCTACTGTAGTTCTAAATAAAAATACATAAATCAACCCTAATATACAATTATCTGATGAGTTTTGTCTTTTCACAATATATTTCTAATAAAACTAAATAAATTTAAGTTGTAGTGTACGATGTTTTATTTCGACTTAATTTTATGATAGACAATATTTTGAATCAAATATTGTTTTGCAATGAATAATTTTTGCGCCGAAGTAATTATTTTTCAAATAACTATAATACCTGGATTCCACATATTGCATTCAATAAATTTCTAGAATTTATATCCCTTCAAACGAAAACTTCATTTAGCATCTGAAATACCACAACATCGATTTAACTTTTTTTCTCGTTTATCTGTAAATTATTACCACAAATTGTCAGCACTCCATTTTTTTCGGTAGCAAAAATATTATTCAAGCAAGAATCCATGCCTGCAGGGGTATTATGCGCGCTCTGCAATTAAAATGAATTTAAGTGAATAATCCTGCATGCCAACGGCTACACCCGACATTAAATGCAAATAATACACAGCCAATTGTTTTCAATAAGGAAAGCCCTTTAAAAAGCAATGAGAGAAATATCTATTACGATGTTAATAAAAAATGTGCATTATATGAACGTGAGTTGAGGCAATCCCAGTCTGTCACATCATGGATTCACAGCTTTTACGAATCACATACAGAGTATGATGTATTTTTTAAATGAAGACACTTCTTACTATAAAAATTTTGTGAGGTTGTTTCCTTCACTCTAACAACACTCTTAACTTGCTAATGATGTAGTATTTCACTTTTCGGAACAGTGTTTCAGTTTGACACTCTGTTAGCCACGGAATCTTTTAAATCTTTTTTTTTCAGGCACGCAAATTTTTTTTCCTGTATAACTCTTGAGAAAACCAAAATAAGATTGATGATGAAGTTTACGTTATTAACCAAAGAAAGATAGTTGGACTTGGGAATATATCCGTTGTCTTCAGCGATCGCAGTTAGAATTCAGGATAAATAATAGGAACGATTCGGTACGTGATGTTCTTTTACTAAGCCGTCCGGACCTGAACGGAATCAAAGACGCTACAAAGGTTTTGAAGATTTAGTTTAATAAATTAGGAACAAAGTACTGAGCTGAAGAGAGTCTAGAAGCTTAGCCATGTTTCCAGAAGGGAAGTCCGAATAATAGGCTGACTTCTTTAGAGCTTTGAAAGCTTCGGTTCCTACCCCCTCTCCGTTCTGTCAATGGGAGAATAACTAATCACAATTTACCTTTAAGTCATGTGTGAACCTGAGGAGCCCCTACTTTACATTTTAAATCCTATTTTATGCCAGTTCATCTTTGTAACTGTACGCGACCTTAATCCTGCAAATTTCATATTGAAACAAGACGTCTTTAATGTTTATTCTGGCGTTGCTTCCAGACCGCCACATTCTTCAATCTGTGTAATGGATATTTATGAATGATTGGATACGTTAAGTTAAAAAAACTGAAAATATTGGACTCAATATGGCACATGGTTAACGTGGTTTAGTGACGGTTTTGTTGTATTATGTTGATATCTTAAATACTATTAAAATATCACTTGTATTTAATAAAAAAACTGGAATCTTGCCTCACACGTGGTTGCTTCCATTGAATAGCAACCAATGTTCAGAAAACATAGGTTAGTTTTAGGGCCCCGTATTGAAATACCATGCCGAAGTTACTTTGCCATGGTAGCAAGTCCCGTTTGTGATTCTGAGTGAACTTCGTGAATCGACGTTCCAAATCTTAAAAATTGCGGTAACAAGATTAACAGGAGTTCGGAAGGTGGCGTTTAACACGACAAGCGTGAGCAAGTCTACTGGCTAGGTCCGCAAGCAACTAATTGGCCTCCTCTGACGGTAACTTTGATAATTTGCCTCGTGATGTAAAAGCGGCAGGGAGCGGGCAAGCGCTGCTTTTATGGCCAACAAAATCTAGACCTGCCAAGTCTGCAAAGAGCAATTTCCAAATACGCCAGCAAGTTCCGTGACTACTACTGTACCCAGTGAAACTGTAATTTACCAAAAGTGAAATGGCACGTCATTAGCACACCTCGCTCTTCCTTCTCGCTTCTTTTAAACACGTTAGTGCAGTGTGACTTAGCATATTCCCTCTAGCGTACATCTCTAACTTTCGTATTCGTTTAACTGACAGCAGAAATGTTTGCACGTTACACTGACTTGGCATTCTGACGAATAGTCCTTCTGAAGCAACAGCGTTCTACAATATCTGTGATATTTTACTGAAACTGATGAACTCGCACAATCACATGTCCGGAAATTTATTTTGTATTATTGAAGCCAATAACAATTTTATATTTGTAGCTAAAATACTCCGCATGTTCTTCATTGTTTACAAAACATTGTAAATAACTTATTATAAATCTAAAAACAATTGCCTTTTTGTAAGTATGTATGTCCCAGCTATAGGCGTCCAAATTACTTGCCCGAATTTCACCAAATTTGGCACACATGTTTCTGAGGGCCCGAAACTGCACATGATCTTTAAATCTTCAATATTCAATTTATTATGTGAAAAATTTGAAAAGCATTTTACGTAAAAGGTTTCGTGTTCTAGACGAGCATCGCAATCTCCTAATGTGTATGCGGGTCCATAATAATATATTTTTAATTATAAACATTTCGCGACGTAATTAACCTATTGTTAACAGATAGCCAATTCCTTGAGAAATAATAAACTACTTTGGACGATCGATAAGATATATACGTAAATTAGTTTATATTTCGCGTCAGGTAAATTTTAATATTTACTAATTGCTCATTTGTGAAAGCATATAAATTATTATGAATTGATAGTAACATTCAGCACAGATAAAAATATTAATTTAAATAAAATTTAACTACAAAAATACTTTTTATATGTGGAAAAAAGTGAAATGCAAACAAATCTCCGTTTTTTCCACTTTCTTCGGAGGTTTTCCGCCTCTAGATAAGTCCGTGTTCAATTTGAAGAAACGAGTAAGGACTTATTCTCTTTGTATCAGCGAAGCGTATCAGTACACTCCATTTCGGAACCCCTCCAACTTTAGGCCTCTGTAATTCGAAAACTGGATTTTAGAAAAATTCTGGAGACAGTCGAATCTCGACAATTTTGGTCATATCAGACCACCGAAATGGGTCAAAATGATACCTCTGTAAAAAAACTAACATTTTTACGATTTTTCACCAATTTACATAACCTAGTATTGAAATAGGTTGTATTTATTTACGTGAACTTGATCAACGGCGGGTACTTCAGCTGGTATTTACTAAAATATAATTTTGAATGCAATTTCTCCTCTTATCTGAATTGAAATGCAATCAATACAATCTTAATTCTTATTGCAAAGTACATTTCTTAATCTTCATCCCATGGCAGGAACTGAAATCGTCTGAAAATGAATGGTATGTGGGTTGGTATCAACACTATGCATAATATTATTTATACTTGCATACTCTCCTTTCCAATTAATACCATAATATGCATTGTATTTAGCTAATAATAAATTGTCACGAAACCGTTCTTCCTATTTCAAAATATGTGAAAGTTTATAGGTTAGGTTATTAATGATTGCATTCTGTATGATAACTTTTTAAATAATGTATTATTAAAACTGTTATTATTTTAATTATAAATATTATATTATTGTAGTTAAATTCATATATAAAAAGTAAATAAAACAAGAGTATACATAAAAATGCATTAGAAATAAAACATTAAAGTTGTAACCATTAAAAACTAATCTACATATTTCGATATACGCAATAAATTATTAATACAAAATTAACAATAAAAATTAATTTTGTAAATGTAATATAATTATTACGTAAAAATAAATAGTAAAACAATAGAACAATCTCAATAATAATTAATGTATTATATTAAATATTAGAAGGAATTAAATTTATTTTCAAGTTACGACAAGTTGTCAGAAGAGGTTAGAGGAATTGCAAACTTATGAAAATATTTACTAGTATTTATGAAAGTTAATGCAGCAAAAATTAATACATTTGGTTATAGAATAGGAGAAACGTATTTATAAACAGAAATAATAGTTTTGCAGCGCTGCCAACTGAAAACAGTCAATTTACCTTTCCTGGCAAGTGTGTAATTTAAACAGCCACGTCCGTAAGCGTAGTTCTTTCCTTGGCGGTTCCGAAGGATTACTCTCAAGTTTGCGGACAATCCCGCCAGGTGATCCAAATTGTAAGTACAATTATATAAACCTTTCAAAGGAGTACAAAGTTTTCCAGGGACAATACACTGTCCAAGTTAGAAAATCTTATTCTGTTGTCCCATTAATTGGATTTAAAATTATACCCAAATATTAAATACATACTTTCTTCCTGAGACATTTATAAATTATATCGAACTTAATGTGCGGAAACACGTGGCCAAATTTATATAAGACCGAAATATAATAATTAATTTATTAGAAATGAACTTTTAAAATTGGATTTCAAAATATAATACAAATGCATTTGTAATGGTCTTATTATAATGCATGAGTTCCTAATCATGATGGAAAAGTTAGTGTCAGGACTATTTATAACGTAGTTAGAATATATGATTACAGGTAATAAATTCTACTAAAATTACAAATTTTCTGGCATCAATGACTGCACCAAATCGGATAATTCTTTTTTTGTTGTGTTCGTTATTGTCAGGACAAGTTTTTCATAAAAGAATTCTTAAAAAACGTATGGAAAAGTTTCAAAACCTTATAACATGAAAACATTCTACGGAAAATCTGCCTTATATTTGCTCGTTTGAATCTCCAAAGTGAATTTGGGTTGCCACACTTGATCTAATCTGGCACGGGCTTGGATGTTTGTATCGTCATGGTCGAGAAGACCGGGATGAAGACTGTTGGAGGATCGATACGCTGACCACGTGTCACTCCCAATTCGGAATGTATCATGCAAGATGACATTCCGCAGTCAACTTGGTAGGCCCAGGCCCTCAATGAGCTGTAGAGCCATGGAAAAAGAAAGAAAAAATACACTTGATCTGTTTATGCTCCGAAACGGCTCAACGAATTTCAATGAAAATTTCAGGGATTGAAACAGGAATTTTAACTTTAAGTTTTGTGTATGCTTTATTTCGATATCTTTCAGAGTTCAGAACATATTAATGTAAATATTTAAAAACCGCGTAAAAGGCGGCAACTAAAATTAACTGCGAGGTAAAAGTCCTATTATGCGTTCCTATATCATTCATCACACTTATTATGAGCGTGATTTTGGCAGCATGTGAGAGAGGGAGGATGGGGAGAATCCTCATTCCATCTATTGTAAACATGAGAAAGCGGGACTGGTTCAAAACGAACTACGACTTATAAGGTTTGCCGTGAAACTATCATAAGCTCAACCACTGGATTGTGTTCATACAGTATTGACAGATTGGCATTCATTCCTATTCAATTACCGTTTCTTTCGCAACAGCAAAACTTAGTGTGTTTTGATGTGTTTATCGTCGTGTTATTTATTGTTAGTGATAAGGAAATGCCACCAGTGAGGCGTCAAAATTTCGGTTGGCGTTCGTGTAACGCAAGTCGAGTTCATAATATTCGAGACAGTGAGGCTGAAGAAGAGCGTAGGCAACGTTTGGAGGTAAACAGAATGGGAATTTCTCAAATGAGATCTACCATGGCTCCGGAAGAACCCATTACGTCGGATTCAGGAGAAAGGCGACGAAACAGAGGGTCAGTCGTAACAATTGCCAATGAACGTTTGGCTTATAACTTCCAAACGACTCCCCTAGAGGAAAGGGTGGAATGGATGGGATTTTTATATGTAATAAAACCTCATATTTTGAGTCGAAAAAGAATTCTTCAGGTCAATTACTTTTATAGTGTTTTCCCCAACAATATCTGTGAATAATTTCAATACCTTTCAACATGTGAGGGGCGGAGTAGTAAATGAGTCATATGAAAATAACAAGTAAAATTATCAACTTTGGGTCGAAGGCGGTGTAAAGGGGGTCGCTGTGTTACATTATGACCTTTAAGTAAAAATTCGCCCCTTAAGTGGGTTAGAAATTTTGTACCGGGAGTATTTTTACTGTCGAGATACTGGGAGTATATTAGAGGTTCATATTGTGACTTTTTCGATGCCAGTTCAGTCATGTGTTGACCAAGAATTATATAATATACCGGTATAATCTGAATAAATACCCGGGCAACGCCGAGTCTCTAGCTAGTTTTTTCGTCACCATATTCACCAATTTAGTCAGAGAGAAATTTAAAGGGTTCAATAAATTACATAAGTGTTTTGTGGTTATTATTTACTTCTTTCCTCAATTTGATAAACACCATAAAGAAGAACTTATAAACAGTTATCATTAAAGGTGTTTGCGAAAAGGACGCCCGATCTTTGTGAAAACTAAGTTATTAATTAAGGTACTAGTAAATAAAAGTCGCATTCCGAACTGATCGTGAAGTAGAGAAAAATACCTTTCCTGAAATGTAAATAATATTTGAGTAGTAAGCGCACGTGGTTTTCTTAGGAAATAGTCCCAAATTCATTGTAAAAGCTCCGCGTCAAACAATGCGACATTTTCCTTTTAGCGCAAAACTTCGCATCTTCTGCTTGATGGAAAACCGCTGTTGTAAACAGTCATGAGCACAGGACGCGTAAAAAAACACCGTTATATCTTGACGGAGATAAAGAGGAACAATGTTGAACAGAAATAATAAAAACAAACGACTGCGCAGTCAAGACTTGCCGTAAAAACAAGCAGCAAAGATTCTCCTCGAAACGCCCTGGGCCATTTACGAAAATTAAGATGTGCAACGCGAGAACTACAAGTAAAAATGTATCCTTTATGGACGCAGAATCGCGGGCGTGCACATTTGCTAAAGTGGTTCTGCGTGTTTGCCCAGAAATTCTACCGCAGATATTTCTCTGGTCTTTTGCTCGATGATATATCACAGCTTTCCGCGCTCATCGGCTTCTGTGGGAAGACGCGTTCCAGAGCGTTCTACCCACAAGCTCTACCTCTCCCTGAATAGACTGTTAAAATGCTTCTGCCTGTATACACCACGAGTTCCCGCTCGCAAAAGCTTTCAAATAACCAAAATAAATACTTCCAACCAACGTTTCTTTACAAATTTCGCCAATAACCCTTCAAATTATTCAGAATTTCTTCGGTGCTTAAGGGAAAAAAATGTAAGACAAAGAAAAAGCACTCTCACATAATAATATTAATGGAAAACCATTATATACATGGAATTATAAAATAACAACAAATTAAAGTTAATGAAACAGTTTTATTTTGATAATACCAATCTGCTGCGAAATATGGAATTGATTCTTGGGTTAAAATCATTATTCCCGTTTGTATTAAAACTGTGTTGAATATACATAGCTTTCTTGCAGGCTAGATGAACATTCTATTTACTGATTCCAGTATTCCGCAGCGTTTCTCTCAATATATCATGCAAATAATTACAACTTGCCTCCTGTCGAAATAGTAATTATCAGACTGATTATTGAATCTGGCTAAGCTTATTTATCCAAAGGTCGGCGAAAAGTTATATTCCATACCCATAAAAAAGTAAAGTTTAATCTAAGTATACAATCTTTTATTGGCAGCTTTAGTGTATTTATGGCGTTTCTAATTCCATCTGGAAAATAACAGATCTGAATCTCAGAAAACTCACAATCAATGAAATTACTTGCAGCTGGCGTGTCTCAAGGACGATGGCAAATCAAGGATAATAAATACTCTTTTCAGATTCCCGCTAAGCAATTACAGCATCATTTATATCCTTGGTTGTATTCATTATACAATAGTTTTTCAAACACTTATGTCACTCTTTTAATGGGTCACTGTAAAACAGTCCGAAAATTAACCAAATATATCAATCAATTTTAAAAAATTTATGAGTATACATATTCCGAAATCTTTCGTTTTTCAAATTTCAGTGCAACCAAATTTATAATTAATTAGCTCTGTTGGTAGAGCACGCGGCTGGATATCGCGATGTTTTGCGTTCGATTCCCTGATCCGGTTGAGATTTTTCCATTCATGTCTTTCTTCTAAAATTAACCATATGCTTTACTGGGCTCCAATTGAAGAATTTCCACTACCTTTGTAATTAATGTTTTATGATGTGTTTTGTAATTTTCAAAATTTCAAACTCCTCCAAAAAACCTCTTTGATCTTAAAATATTCTAAAAAAAATTCAACCAGGACAACAATGTTTCTTTAGTAATGTGTTGTACTAGAGGTAAAAATTTCATTATGGAATAAGATAATGAACAAACATATATACTCAACACTAAGTTGTATTGTTTCCTAAAATATTAAATGAAGAAAAATTCAGCGTAAACATATTTCGAACTTTTGCTACATAATTATCAGTTAATTTCTCTCAGAAATTATGCAATCTTTCTGTTGTATTTTCCCTGGGGTCTACATTTGAAATCAAATACTAAATCTAGATCTTATTCGACTTGCATCTTCTAATCTGAAAAATTATTCTTATATCACATATAGATGTATAATCAATGATGACCTTCTGAATGGATGATTATGGCTCACTTGTGAAGCTTTTTGACTTGAAATTAATGGAAATAGACGAATGTAACCACGAAAACTTACATTTAGATACGTAAAATTCTTGAAAGGTTGGATATCATAAATATGTTATTAATAATAATTGTTTTCAGATTCCCTACATGGGTTCCTTAAAATTACAGTTTCTATTCTATCAATTTCACTATTTTTCATAAAATCGCTATTTACGTAACTATGTATTTTAGGGCATTAAAATATATACGAGCTTTTTACTTCTGATGACTTAGAAAGTGTGTCGGAGGCATCAGGAAGAGTAAGGGGGATCCTCTCTAGATAACTCAAGGCAAAGCCAGCCGGTCGACAGATTTCGTTAGTTGTCCTCACAATGAGCGAAAGAGTACATCATCATCCGTTGCGCGAAGCATCATAACCAAATTTCTAAATTCAGAACCAAGTGCGTACACAGTTCTGGGAGAATGCAATTTCATAGCAACGAGTGAAATCCTAGTGTGCTAAGCTCATACGAAGGGCAAAAAAAGTGGAAAATATGAGTTGCCCAAGGCGCTCTCGCTCCATTGTTACCCCTGCGGCTGTTCACGAACTCATTGAAAGAGATCGTCGCTTCACTGCAATAAAAATCAGTAATGAAACAGTAATAACAGTTGAAAATTTACACACCACCATCCGAGACCATCTTTCATTCGGAAAAATCTCGTTGAGAAGGGTTCTACGTCCGCTTGCCCCAAAAAACTGCGTTTTTTGAAGTTTGTCAGACCCTTTTGCTCGTTTCCAAAATGAAGGGCAGGCATTTCTGCACCGAATTGTTACGTGTGATGTTATTTTGGTTCATCACTACACTCCCGAGTTAAAAGAGGCCAGTATGGCGTGAAGAGAAGGGGGAGCCAGGATAATCAGGAACTTAACTCGCTTGTTAACCACGAAGGTGATGTCAACTATGTAGTTTTACTCATTGATTTTCTTCAAGATCAGCCCACAATAAACGCTGCCTACTACTCAGACCTACTTGACCATTTACGAGATGCTTATTTATCCAAAAATGCGCCGTTAGCCCATTCTAGATTCTCTGACCTAGCATTACAATGCAAGACCTCACACTTCAGCCCTAAATATCCACAAATTGGCTGAAATGCACTATACTACAAGTTGCGTCCCACCATACCTTTCATCATGCGATTTTCATATTCTTTGACCTCTCAAAGAGGCACTTGGTTCAACAGGTTGAATACTTTGTGCGCAAGTACCCACTCGAAATAATTCTTCGAAAACGGCATGAAAAAACTACTTGTTTAATGGTAAAAATGTATTACCAAGGTGGGGAAAAATAACTATTAAGTTGGTTTCTTCTTAAATGTAAAAAAGGTTTCTTTTTCAAACGGCTTGTTTCTATTTAAATGGCCTAATATATCATCACTTATTAAGAAATGTTTCCATTTCTCATATTAGCTGAAAATTGGGTATAAGATAATTTTATTTGGAATACAGAATATTTAAATGGAAGAGGAGATCTACCTGAAACAGATGTTTTATTTTAAGAAAATAACGACTTACGTAAACAAAGGTTAAAATTAAAATATGCTCTGGCCAAATATTTCATTGAGAAAAATATACCTATGATAAAAGCGAATAATAGTGTTATACATATTGATACAAAAATTATACATATGTGCAAAACGGGTTGCCTGAACTTTTCACGCAACGCAGCAGGTTAGGGGTCCCTTTCCGACTTATTGTGTAAGGGTTTGGGTGAAGCGTTATAACATGAATTTATTAACACCCTGCATATTGAAGAAAGGTAATATAAATATTAGAAAATAGTCATCAGTTTATATGTATCTATCCAAATATATTTGAATACAAGTATAGAATTTAAATTTGTTAACATTGTGTTATAATCTGAACCTTCATTACAGCTTCTTTTATAATTGGAAGTCACGAATGAGAAACTCAACTGGGGTCAAATTGACTCTAGTAGGGAGTCCGTGATTTTGAGATGCGACTCCCTAACGGAGTCAGGTTGACCTCGTTGTAGTGAACACGCCATGGAAGAGAAAAACCATCCCACTGCACCGGAGGAGATCAGCAGTCATGGATCAATTAAGTTTTTGCTAGAATTAATTTATAAGGATGTATACTTTTATTAGAGCATTAAATTCGCACAAATGGTAATGAAAATTCAAAGTTTAATGTTCATCGTATACTATTTGTCGTCTTGTGTGAAATAAAATTATATTAAAGCTTAACTCATTTATGCCGCTCCTTTCTTTATATAGTCTACTTATGCTACATAATTTTGAAACTAATGCTTGAAAAAGAATCTAAGATAAATACGAGGAGAAATCAAAAAGTAAAGGGACATTTGAGAAAAGGGGTATTTATTCTAATAATAGAAATGTGAAACATACCTTATTTATCATCAAAACTTCCCTGGATTCCAATGCACTTTTCCCAATGTTTCACAAGTTTTTTGATTCCGTCGTAAAAAGAATTCAGTTTGCATCTGCAATCTATTTTGCAACGCATTAGTGATTTCTTCATCACTTACAAATACGTTTCCCCTTAGATGATCCAAACATGTGAAAATCGATTGGAGCCCGGTCTGGACTGTATGGCGGGTGTTGCTGCACTTCCAATCCAAAGTCCTTTATTGTGTCGGCCGTCCGTTTGGCAGAATGTGGCCGACGTTATCTTGCTGCAGGATGACAACTTGTCGCAGTTTTCCGCGACGATTGGATCTGATTACAGGATTAACCTTAGTTCGCAACACATCGCAATAGTTCTCACTGTTCACAGTTCCGCCACGAGTGAAATGAACGCTAATACACTTCCATGTCCCAGAATAGGCTAAGCATAATCTTACCAACTGATGATTGACTTTTAATTTTCCAGACGTCTGGCAATGATGGGTGTTTTTATCTACACTACCGATTTGCTGTAAAAATCCATCTTCCTGGCCACGATAACGGGTCAAATGTTTACGAGCGATGTACAACCTTGCACCTTATGCTGTTCTGACAATTCTTTCGGTGGCCACCTTGGGAACCCTTTTAGAAAATTTAGTCCTGTCGTGTACGATGGAATACGCTGAACCATAACATATGTAAAGTATTGGCGATTTCTTAAGCTGAGATTCTTCTGTTTTCCTTCGCCATAGCCTCAACAACTATCACATTGTTCTCAGTGGTTGTCATTGATGGCCTGTTCGATCTTTCTTCGTCACATTAAGAAGTTCTACCCTTTTTGAAGCGCTCTATCTATTTTTAGAGCCGACTTCCTGTAGTATGTGGCTAGCGTGGCTGCCTCACAACCCAGGGGTCCCGGGTTCGAATTCTGGCATGGGCTTGGATGTTTGTGTCGTCTTGGTCACGGAGATTGGGATTAAAACTGTGAGTGAATCGATACGCTGGCCACGTGTCACTCCATATTCGGAATGTGTCATGCAAGTTGACAATCCGCAGTCGACTCGGTAGGCCTAGGCCCTCAATGGGCTGTAGGGGCATTGAAGAAGATGAAGATCCATTTGTGGATCTTGCTTCGCGATAAACAGTTGTCACCAAATTGTGCTTTGCATTCGACGATTAATTTCAATAGTTTTAAAGCCTTCCGGAAATAAAAAACGAATCACTGTCCTCATTTCCCCCTTGGTGCAAATCGACAAGGAAACTCTCATTTTTAACGGTCTTCTACACGTTACATGTTGTATAGAAGATACGAGCAGTATTACCAAATTTTGAAAAGAGACATTTAAAATATCCCATAAGTTTTTGACTTACCCTCGTAAATTGATAAGAATACTTGCACAACAGACAATGGTTAGTACTTACTTTTATTGAATATTACTAGTTATTGAAGTAATTTTAGTGCCAAGGATCTTTCCAATTTAATTGAGTTACAGTAAAAAGTCAAAGATTGTACATAATAAGAAACTGACTTAGAATGACTTGGCGCATTAGTAATAATGGTAACAGTACTATTTCAAAAATTAATTGATCAACATTATTAAAAATAACTATCCCTTTCTTTCTTCAGTCAACAGAAAGTTGGCGATGATGTTGTTTTTATTTTATTTAGAATTTTAGCCATACTCCATATAACTTGAAGCAACCGAATCGTGACAATCATTAGTTTAATTAAGTGGAGTATCCAAGTTCGCGACACTATTGAACACTTCTATTTAAAAAAAGCGACATGAGGGGAATAAGAAAAGGTTATTCTAAAGGGAGAGGAACGAAGCCGAGGATTAACTAAGGCCCCCAGCCTATAGTTTAAAGATCAAACACGAAGGACATGCAGGACAAACCCTATAAAATGTGCGTCCGATACGTCGGGTCACTGGGTATTTGCCTCATACCACTCAAAATGACGGGAGAGGAATTTGCCGTGGAGACGTTTTTGACCGAATTAGAAGGTAGCCTGCCGACTGTTCCAGTACGATCAGCGGACAGTTCATACCATATTCCCAAGGTCTGCGATTCCAGAACATACACCTCTCAAAACTGATCGGGTACACAAGCACATTAAAGAAGGAGGCATCCCCAAAGGTAGCTCTCTATCGTCTCTTCAGTGAGAGACCCGGTTATGGCTTTAAACTTGTACATTATTTTCACCTGCTGGCCTAAAATGGAAAACAAAATTTACGGGCATGGGAGATACAGTTTGCAGGTACCGTATTTACAAACCTTTTCATATGATATGTGAATGTTCTTTTTCGGTCTGAAGCTTGAAAATGAAATTTTCTAATTCTTTTGAATCTGAAACGTTAATTTATGAACGTGTCTGTTCATAAATTGTTAATTGCCTACGCCTATCTTGTACCGTCGCCCCTTTATTATCCTGTGATTTCTTTTGAAAGAATTTTTTGTTTGCCTTCCTTTCTTATTATATTAATGAGTTGCAGTTTCCCATAATAATACTGAACAGTCCACAAACTTTCTGATAAAGAATCTAAAAAAAGTTTCATTACCAATCTAGATCATGTTTAGTAGTTGCTGAACAGAAAAAAACTGACGATCTGTTAAGATGTACATGTCAGATGATTAATACTAAATTTCATTCTTTATTTTCATAGCTCATTAAAAATTTTCCAGGTAAGTATATAGATAAACTATAAATTAATTTTCTCATCAGTCTTGTAAAAATAACAAAATCTTACTTACTTTATTTCACTTTCGCTTTTTTCATTGACTTAATCACACATAAGGTGTGTATTTAAGAACAAGGAAATTATTTCCGCATTGGAAATAAACTAAGGGATTAACTTCGACAACCTCTTCAACAGATACAAACTTAATTAATTCTCAGGAACATAAATTTAAATACTTTGTCCTCGTATTTACAAAGTCATATTAGACAAATAGTTACAAACGCTTTTTATAAACAAATGTTACATTAAACATAGTAGGTAATTTTGAAATGATCTCTCCCCTTTATTCCAATAACTACCTCAGTGGTACAATCTATTGCTTTCTATTCAGATCTAAACATCACGTTGCATCACTAATAACGGTTTATGCCAGATATCCCACAGTCCTTCCAACCTAGTATGTGCATGATCAGAGAAAACTGTTGTTTAGAAAGGAATTAATTGGGATCATGGGAAAGTATTCAGTAAAACCCATTCTAGTTTTACATATATTTGCAATCAATAAAGTCAACGAAAATACAGACATTGAAATACAAAGCATTTTCAAGGGTCCTGAATTAAATGGACAACTTTCCATAGTAAAATTAAGAGCAAATAAATATTATTTTAGTGTAGTGGTTAGCGTTGCTACCTCGAATGTCAGAGGTCCGGAGTTCGAATCCTGGCATGGGCATGGTCGTTGTGTGTGTGTGTGTTTTCATACTGTGGAACTAGAGAAAACGAGTTCCCTTTCTGTAGTCGCTAATAGTCAGTCGTTGATTCGACTCTAAATAAAGATATAAGTATTTGTAAACAATGTAGGCAATATTTGAGTTTAATGTTGACATACGGTGTCCATTTGGATGTATTATAGCGTTGATAAATATTATTGTGAAGGTACAGCACTTACGCAGTTTTTAAATATTAATGTAAGGTGGTCCATCGTATGGAGGGAGCAACAGGCGTCCGTACTTTAATGGTAATTGCATTCGTAGTTATAAACAGATTTCTCGAAGAGAACATTCTGACTCGTGAGACATACTAGTGCGCCTTCTGCTGCCATTAACTACAATTACAAAGTTAAACTCGAAGCAATTTCGGAGGCTGCAACCGTCAACGCCCTCCGTCTTGCAGCGGGAATCGCGCCCACAATGGCGAAGAACAAGCAGCGCCTCCCACTAAAACATAATGGCACAAGATCCTTAATTAGTAATGGTGAGGGGGATAAGTTCATATTCTCGCGCGGAAATCCAGGAATTGGATTACCAGAGAGCCGCACGCGGGAAGAGATGCAATTAGAGGAACAAGCTGCTAACTCGAATTACGACGTCACAATCTGGTCCTTCCAAGTTCACTCACTGGTGGACGAGGGAAGCGAATCCAATGAGCATGACATTCAACTTAGCAGGAATGCTTCTTAGGACTCCCTGCAGAAATTACACAAAGCGGGTGACCAATGGCCAAGTACAACTGTTTCACTATTTCTGACAAGTGAAAATATACATAAAAGAGCTGATGTCTTCAAACAGAACAATCCATTATTTTCTTTCATCTGACTCACTCATTCTTCAATAATTCCTCATACAAAAATATTTGTTTTCTTTCATATTTTATATCTTAATCGTAGTAGTGGTATTAAAACTAAAAATGATTGTAGGCTCAGTCCTGATTAGCAAATAATTATGAATTAAAAGTGTATTGTATTTTTATAGGTCTATATTTTCTGTGTCTACTTTCTTGGGACAGGCTATAATTTTAACTGAATGCTATTGGCTTTTGAAAACGACCAAATATATCTCAACATTTTTCTCATACGTAAATATTTTACACTAATTAATGTAACATCTTCTGTATACTTTATAACGGCGTTCATCAGTCCAGGAGATTCACTTACAGTTTGTTTAGTATCTGCGAAACTGGAATTTGCTATAAATTTCCATTACCTTATTGTGTCCATCAATGTCAATTTCACATTCATATGTAATTTTAGTTTGATATTTAACTCTGTTGTTTGTTTTGAAAGTTTATTTCCTACATTGCTTCATGTTATAAACTAATGATACTACCAAAGTATTATACATCCTTTATCGTTGTATCTAACTTACTTCGTGCCCGTAAGTGCTGTATGCTATTCGTCTAACTCGCTATTTAATACCGACGTTTTGAAAAATGTAAATCACTTCATTCCAGTTTACATCATTTTTCATAGATGTTCTCCATATATTATAAAATATCTCATTATTTATTAATTCATCTTACCGTTTCTATACTCATAAAAGCAAGTAGTTCTTCTTCAATTACTTTAATGTTTAATTAATTTGAATGCTCCGTTCATTTGTTTGTTATTCTCCAAATTCATTTATGATGCAAATTTATTCAACATCAGATTAATAACTCTCTATTTTTGCCTTCTTTGCACGCATGAAAGCATGTGTAATTTTGTGTTCAAATCTAACGACACGTCTTCTCTTTTACACATTCTAACACGTTACCATATTCTAATTCAAACATTCATCGACGATTATCAGAAATTCTGCCATCTTCTGCAATGGATATATTTGTTAAAAATCCTACGTCGTTTTTTCAAATATTTTTTTGAAGAAGTTATTAATTTATAAGATTTATTGTACGTTAGATCTCTTTAATTAAGATTTTCAATGTATTCTTTTCTGTTTTGCCTTTAATTTACAATTACACTGGTCAGCAAAATTTAAGATTTTTAATGTTAAAAGAAGTAGAAAATGTTATGCTTACTGTTTTTTGCCCATGTAAAATCATTTCCGTCGGCCACAATTTGTGAGTAATCACATTTATAACATTTATGCTAATTATACATTTAAGTAAACGTAAAACCTTGCCTACGATACATTTTACATACCGAATAAATATGTGAAGTAGAATTTTGACTATTCCTTGCTTGAGGAACGTCTCTCTTGTTTGTCCAACAGTAATCTGCCAACATATTTGGTGTCCATTTTTCTAGTATATTTTCCCATTTCTGTGATGTCCTGGTGACAACGCTCGCCATGTTCGTCACTAACATCGACGAGGTTCTCCGGGAACAACTTAAGACTCGAGCCCAAGTTTGTGTAATTTGAATGCGATATTGCATCTTATGTGCCTTGCAGTTCTCTATTAAATCACTGACTAGTTATCTGTAATTGCCAGACCTGTATATTCTAAGATGAAAATTTCCTTCATCCTAAATACAAATAGTTTTGTTAATTTTACACAAAAATTCGTGGTCGATAAATCATTTCTGACTTCATTTATGTATTTGTCAAATGCAAAAGGTAGACTAAAGTTATTTATTTAACATTTTCATTGTCAACCAGTGTTATAAGTTATTAGCATATTCCCACTCATCTTAAAATCTCAATTATTAACCCATCATTTAATAAATTATTCTCAGTTTATTCTCTCTTTTCAATCGGCCATCGTACTTTTGCTGATTTTCAATCATTATTAACTTTATGTTAGACCATTTAAACGTTTATCTTCTAAAATCGTATAAAAATTCTTCTCTGGCATAATTTTGTTCTTACTGTATTCTTACACTTCCAAATTTTTTTGTGTTCAGTTTAATAGTTTAGTACATTCTCATTTCGTCTAAAGGGATTTCCCAAGCTCACTCCATTCAAAATGTACGCAAAACTTTACATACTGTCAGTGCGCTTTTAAAAGCTTATTACTTTTCCCAAACACTGAAAAGTACCTTAATGGTAATTTCATAAAATGAAGCACAATGTTTTAATCTCGTCAAAGAAATAAACTATTTGATGAAAAAAATCGATGTTATGGTTTATGGCGTTACCAGTGCTTCTACACACTCGCTTCGAGGGCGTGTGGTGAATCGAACATTTGTATTTCCCAAACCCTCCTGTGTAGTAACAAACCATTTCAACACATAGAATTATATTGGAGACCTCTCTAACCGGCTCTGATTAAATGTTCAATTGCCTTGCCAGTGAATGAAGAGCAATCAGATCCCACATAAACATCCACTAACTACATATAAATAATGTTGAATAGCAACCTGCAATTGGTGAATGCTTCCAAAGGTATTGATTCGCAAGTGCGAGAGACTGTGCTCTCAAATGAGTTGTTTGTAAAAATGAGTAATTAATATGCACACAGAATTTGAGTTAGTTTGACTCTTGAACCGAATTTCAGCATTGCGCGAGATAAATATTGTTAAAATCTTCAACTCTCATATAATTCATTATTTTGATTAATTTAGTTGCACATGTTATTTCACCTGTTATTATGGATGGCTAAAAACTTTCATCCAAAAATATGAGACACAAATAATCATAAGGCTTTAATTAATTTGAGAGCTTTCGTTGCAATTGATAGACATTTCTGGTCAGCAAACAAGCTATGTAATTGGAGCGCTTAAAACGTAGTTCCGATAATTTCAATTAATTGGCATGAGGAGCTTAATTCACTCTGTAATGAGATGACCGTCATTAGAATGACTTACCATACTTTCCCTAAAATGAGTACTCAATATGAATCAATTTTCTCTAACAAAACAACGAATTTTGTAGTTACAGGAACATTTAATAACATTTACGCGCTTTTATTTTCCTATTTACTTGTGATGTGGCATTGGGTGCGCTTACCGCAGGAACGTTTATTTAATAAAATACTTTGAATGTTGAGGAAACTATGAAAATAATTTTAATCGTTTTCCGCCGGCACCGTTGAACTTTTGGAACACCCTTCGATCTACATACAAATATGCAGCCCCTTTCCACGCAAGACACACAATTTCCTCAACAAATGTATACTAAATAAGAAAAGCGACTAACTGTACAAAAAAAGTATTGTATACACATTTGGTTTAGAAATTTCCTAACAAATGTAGACGTAGAAATGAAATTGTACTTTTAATTTAACTGATAATTTAAATGAATGTGACAATGATCGTATTTATAGTACTTCATTCACACACCAAAGATTGTCCGCTGTGAGATTGAATGCCATCTGCAGCTGAAGCGGTGTATAAGTGGAGTAAAATTAATGTGAAATCATTCTATAATCTTCAATGACTTTTTGAATTTGTCGTGTTCCCGAATGTTCTCATTCTAATATGGATCCCAACATGCTGGCCTATACTCTTAACAGGTTACGCTAAAGTTCTATACTCACGACGTTAGAACGTCTGGAGCTTTTATTTAAAATCTTGCGTACGAAGTTTAATGCTTTCCATCCGTCATTGATGTCAGGCTGTGGATGTATACTGCATTTCGGGTTGATGAAATTAACAGGTGCATCTGCGAGAACTCTGTCGACGTCCGTATCCACGGAAACAGTTTTCTGCCTTATTGTTCGTTGACTAAAATTTTTATTGACAACTTTCCTACGAGAGATAGCGTTTTAAAGCCAACTCAACTTGCTCATTTCCCAAACCTGAGTTCTTTGATTCCAACCACTAACTTACTCTGGCTCTCTATGCTCGTTTCACGAACTGCCGGACGCATCTAAAACATAAAACTTATTTCTGACCTTGACAGTTCTCAGAGACAAAAAAAATGCCTGTCCATAATTTCCTAAAAATTACCCTTAATCTCTTTCTGTCACGCCTTTTAGACACCCCGCATTAGTAATAGTAATAGTGCCTCCCTCTCGTATCACAACTGCATCCTCGGCTGTTTTTCTCTCAAAGAAAGCATTTATTGCAATAGATTTATGTCTCTTCAATTTTCTGTATAAATATTTTAATGGAGTACTTCAAAACAATTATTTTTAGTTTTAATAAAAAGGGTTGTGTAGTTCGACAATAATTATTATTGACGTATTTCCTACATTAGTAATATGGATCTCCATATTTTCGTATTGTATTGTAATGTAAAATCCTATGTTAAGAATTTTTAGAATAATTTAGTCTAATAATTGTATTGGCTGTGCGTTTATGTCCACTTGGTGCTATGTAATCTTTATAACACATTTATTGCAAACACAACACCGTCAAAACTATGCACAATATAGTTTTAAAAGTACTTAATTATTTGTTTTTTTACTGAAAACACAAATTTGAACCATCATATTGCGACATGCAATTCTTTTGGTAACAAAATATAATAATACGTACGTGTCTTTTGAAGCTTATATTAATTCTGTTCTCAAAATGCTACGAAGATTTCATATAATATAAAATAGTAATGTTGTTCGAACAGATTCATGAAGTCATTTTATATTAAGTATCATTGCAGATAAAATTCTCGTTCACTTTGATTTCATATTCGTAAAAATCTATTTTATGGTACGAATATTCCGTTATTTGTTGTCCTCCGATTATTTATTGGCAATCATGGATGTTAGGGAAGTGATCCACAATTAACTAAATCAGTTATGATTCCATTCGAAAGAAAACCAAAAGTACTACCACGTTAATTTAGAGACTAAGGTGGCAAAAGAAGATACATAGTTTACAAGATCAACATAGGTATTTTTATATGAACAAACGTAAAAATTAATCATGTTACTACAACATCCAAGGAAAGCATCAATACGTGAGCCGTTATATAGGTACGAAACGTTGCAGACAGAGAAAAAACAGAAGTTTTCGAAATGTGTTGCTATAGGAGAATGCTGAAAATAAGATGGGTGGATAGGGTAACTAATTAGGAATCTGTGAGCAGAATAAGGGAACAGAGAACAATTTGGAGGACTTTGACTCAGAGAAGGAATAGATTAATAGGCCACGTTTTGAGAATATTGTGAAATTAGCATTAGAGGGAAGTGTGTGGGATAAAAACAGTAGCGGGAGGCCAAGGATCGAATACACTAAGCAGATTATGGAGGATGTAGACTGAGGTAACTATGCGCATGATATGTTACCATGGAGGGTTGCAACTGACTAGTCTTAAGACTGATTACCACAACAACCATACAATCTATTTCACAAATAGGGGACAAAATATTAGGTGATTATCGTGTTGTAATGAACTCAATGTAGTTACTTATTTTCTTATTGAACTATACTTATACGAGAATCAAATTATTGTGAAGGGAACGTATTTTAGCTAACAGAAGATTAGATCTAAATTTTTCAGAACTTTATCACTGAAGTAAGTTAAAAATTCTGATAGCGTTAACTTGAACGTCAAACTTAACTAACAATCAAGGACCTTGAATAAATCACTACAATTTCCTTTTAATGTAGATTGCCACGCAGAGAAACCTATCTACTTGAGAGGCTTTCGCACAGGAACGATCGCTTCAAGTCGACCCTTCCCCTATCTGAAGGGTAAATAAAGCTACTTCACACGACCGTAATTTTTCCCCTGGGACAGACAGACTGATGCGTGACAATTTGAATTGCTGATGGTGCGACGCGTAGCTACTGTACGAGTAGCTTATCTCGGCTGATTGGCGACGAACGCACACTTCCCACCTTAATGAACGTAATAACTTAGTGAGGGCCACCCTATGACTATGCTAATTTGTAGGCGCCATATTGAGTCAGCAGGTTGATCCTCGTGCTTATGCTGCGGAGGCAGCTTGACTTGAGCAAATTACTTACCACGGTTAGATTATTATAAACGCTAACATTGTCTCTACATCCAATCAGGGTTACATTTTGAAGATTAACACTCAAACCAAAAGAATTAATAAAAATATCAGTAATTGATAGCGATTAAGTTTACCTTTTTTCTTCAAGATTATTATGTGGGTAGCACTATACTGAAGTATGATGTATTGTTTGGAAAGGTCAAATATAAAACACATGTTATTATTACATTTATGATAAATATTTTCATGTCATTAATATATATATATGTCTGTGTCTGCGCAATAATTAATTCATAAGATACTGATAAATAAACAAATACAATGTAAATGTTTTAGATTTTTTGAAATTATACAGCCGATGAATCACGTAAAATTTGTTACTGTAAATTATGTAAATCTTAAAAAGCAAGTACAAAATAATTCATTATGGTTATTAGCCAAAAATAAAAAACGCGTTTTCGAAACTTCATAATAAATTAAGTTTGAACTGAGATATGCGTAATAATGCGACAAATGAATATCTCATTGATATATCTTGTATATTTTGATTACAACAAATATGAATGACATACAAAGCCCTATTATTAAATTTATTCAATTTTTGTGCAATATTAAATAATTTTTGGAAGTTAATTATTGATAAACTTAAAAGTTTATGAAAACTAACTGTAACTTTGAAATTATTTTATATAATTAAAGTAAAAACTTTGTCAACATATACTAACCTATATCTGTCAAATTTTACTATCATAATCTATACCCATAAATAAAATTGAAGTGTTTGCCTAGCTGGAAGTATGTCTCGAATAGACTCTAAAACGGCTCAACGGATTTCAATGAATATTTGAGGGTGTGAAACAGTAATTTTAACTTAAATTTTTGGAAGCATAATTTTGGCAGCATGAGAAAGAGCATTCTCACCCTATCTATTGTTGCAGCAGTAGCTTTGTTGGAGATCACGGCATTGTTGTTGAGACAGCATTGTTAGTTCAGATACAGGACTGTAACAAGTGTTAGCTTTTAGTTTCAGCTCCACGCAAATTTGAAAATCAATAATCAGATAAGCTTAATTGTTTCATAATAGATTGTTACATGTAGCCTAAATATCTGTCCTAAATGGGCCAAGGCTGGATTTCGGGGACAAAGCCGAGAATAAGCCTCGCAGCTGGGGACAGTGGTTTAAAACCGGGAAATGACCTCGGAAAATGGGAATAGATGGTCACTCGAATATAATTAAATTCTCGGGCATCCAAGTTCCACGTGAAAAAAGCTAGTATTAAACATTATTGAAAAACATTGTTTCTTTTTTAGCTTCTATTGAACTTAGAATTGACGATACGCAGTGTGGTACTATTCTAATTGTATTAATTGCAGTGTCACTTCAGTAATATTCTGTATGATTAATACCGTCTAAATATATTGGTGCGTTGGAGTGTGTTAAATAACTTTTCGTTTAAATGCGTATTTCTACTTTCATCTGCACTACCCGCATACTAAATTAAACTGTGTAGGCACCCTAGAATAAATACGTGTATGTATGCTGCCAGCAATGCGTGGTCGGGAGGTCTGTAAGAATAAATCTATTTTAATATAAGAATTAACTGTCCGGATAATAGACAAAACAATAAAAATTGAACAAAACTAAAAATTTCAAAGTTACTATACCTTTCAATCAACCCTTATTGTCCTAGACTAAAAAAAATACTAACAAAGATTTGACCCTAAATATGTCTAACAAAGACTTTTTAATAAATCAGAAATTGAAGTTAACTGAGTCTTCTTTTACAATTACAGAAAATTTATTGCATTTAATATTAAGCATTTCAAAAATTAGCCATTTCCTACAATTTACTTCCTTTATTTGAAATAATATCAAAATTAAAAGATTAATTTATTTCCAGACAATATTTAGTGATAATAGAGTGTTTATATGTTGGGAAATGTAACATTTCTTTATCTTACTGAATTCTAGTTGAGAGAATCGTTTAGTGTGGCCAATATAACAATATAAACAATCATCTACCTCTAATAATTTCTAAATTTTTATTTAGTTGAAAATTTTATTTGATTGTTCTTGTATAAAACTATTTTGTTCTAATTCATTGATTTATTGTTTGTATGCGGTAAATACTATTCACAAGTAATTATTTGTAATTTTATTATACCAGAAACAGTTGTCCTGCATATCTTTTCGTCCCTAGACTATTAGCAAAACTTAGTAATGGAACTGGGCTAATATAATAATTCTATTTGAAACACAAATATTAATTTTATTAATAACATAAATATGATAATTATTAATTTATTCTTAAATTTTCTGGATATCTATATTTAAAAATTTGTTTAAAAAATTAAAATTATATTGTTAACTCGGGAGATACCACGGTTTTCTGAGGCAGTTTGCTCTAATACTTCACTACTAAAAGTTAACGCTTCTTCATGGAGTCACAAAGTAGTTAGATTTAATTTTGCGGAGCGTTGGGGCGTTTTTCGAGCGAGCAACGACACAGCTGGCCGCGATTAATCCAGTTACTGAGTTACTGCTGTTTTGGAACACACGCTCTCCCGTCCCGTTAATACCATGCCATCCCCAGTGATGACACAGGAAAACTGCGTCGTTAACGTAGTCAAGTCAATGAAATCGCCAAATTCAACCATCGCTCGCACACAGTAAAACTGAGGAATCGCATGTAAAATTGTGGAATATCACATAACTGCTGCGTCAACACACAGTAACATAAACCCTTTATGACACCTTTGTATATTTGAGGCCAATTTAATTATTCTATAATTGAATTTTAAATAATATATTGGCATATTTATAGTTTGACTCTAACTGGTTTTGTTTTTGGTTTCCAAAGAAGTCATAAAACTTTAAACACAATTTTATTACATGTCTATGCTTCTCGAGTGTCACATGAATTACAATTATATATAGGCCAGAGTATCAATTACTATACATTCACGTTAACTGCGGAGATACTTCCAGTAGTGTGTTCAACTTCACGAGATATCTTCCTGAAATTAACGTTTAAAATACCTCTGTTTAATTTTTTTTATTATTTGTAGAGTAAAGACCGAAATTTTCAATCTCATTCCTCCAAATTATCGAAGAGTAATGATAGAACTTTCCTGAATTTTTTCATCTTTTAGAAATGCGAATTTCATTACTAAAAAGATAGAACTGTATTACATCTAACAGAGCTCTACATCATCATATTGAAAGCAGTATGATTACCTATCTTTATATCGAAAAACGGAACAGATTCTGCCCGAAGAAGTTGAATTTAAATTACGTATATTGAATGCACCACAGTTATTACGTACGGAAAATTCAGTTTTCCCAAGAAACGAAATGTTAGTAGATGCATGATATAGAGCCATACGATAATTATCTATAATCTCTTATATGGAAAATTTATTTGTTATAATGTTAAAACAAAATATTTTTCCATTGGTCTTAATAAGCATAAATCTTCATTTATTTGAAAAAGTCCGGAATTTTACACGATTTTTGACCTACAATTTAATTTACATAAGAGTCACGTATAATAATATTATTTAAAGTATTATATATTTTATTTAATATAATTATTGAAATTAATCACTTGAGTGCTTTCCTTTGCCTTTAGTTTTAGCTGATGATGTTTCTATTCGAAACGTTCTTGATAAGAAATGAAGTGGTTGTCTTGAAACAACTAAATTTGATAACTGTTTGGTTTAATTAACCTGAAATTAATATGTTACAGTGCGAAAGCAATATAATTATTACTATTTTCAGTCCAATCCATCTCAACAATTAAAACTAATAAGTGTTTTTGACACCATTTTATTACGATGGACACACAAATTTATGCATGCAATTATTTTCCAAACGCTAATTTGCAGAGTAGGAGTCGCTAAGTAGAAAATGTTTAACCTCATATTACAGATATATCTTTGACACTAGTCGTATTTCATATTACTTTTATTATAAATTCTAGTTTTAAAAATTCCTACAGTCGTAATATAGAATTCTCGAATGTGTTTATTGTGTTCTATAATTAAAAAATACTTTACACAAAAATACCAAGTTCACTATTAAGCTCCTATATATTCGTAAAATTAATATCTATGTTACTCGGCTTTTCATTCGTGTATTACAGTGTATGGTGTAGAAGTGGTACATCCAAATAAGATGATTTTCTCGAGCTCGTTTTTCTGTAGTGTTTTCCTAGAAGTTATCAAACTTACATTTTAAAGAAACAACAAAGTTACCAACAAACATTATGTGAAGCATACAATCTTTTTTCAACGAACCGCGGCAGTCTCGTGAATTTTGATTATTAATGAATTTACAAACGAATAATAAGACGAGATGTTCCTTACCGGGAAACTCCTACAAAGAAATGAGTTTCCCAGATTCTAGAAAGACACTAATGATCTGATACTACTCTAAATAAAACGAAGAAAAAAGAAAGTACTTTTATTTCGGAATAGTATAGTCTCTCACAACTGTCAACTTTGATAATCGTTAAGTAATCAAACTTCAAATAAATTAATTAAAAGAGATTATACAGAACAAATTAACCCTTTTAGTAAATAAAGTTGTCTCAATCGTGATAAAATAATATTTTTTTATAATTCATTTAAAAAGGACTGGACGTTATTTTAGGAAACAATTTCCATAAAGGCGATCGTATCTTTGTCAATAGGATCGTACACTGAAATAAACGAAACCTTGTTTTTGTATAACTTGATTCAACAACGGGCTAAATGTGTTTAAACGTTTTTCCGAAAGAGTTTGATTTTGTGAAGCAATAACAAAGACGATGAAACCCCCATGTTACCCTGTTATTACCCTTTGAGGGTCGGCGGATCGGAAAGGTAAGCCTGCTTCGAGTCCGATATTAAAGTAAGTACGCGAACAAAGGGAATGTTTATTTTTTTTTCGTAACCGAACTATACTCGTCATTGCCGAGTCCGTTTCAAAGAGTGGAGTATTTCAAAGCGGCGCACAGATTTTTTTCAGAGCTGCGGTGACGTAATTAGCCCTGTTACGTAATTACGTTCCCGGAGGGTGGCGTGTGCGTGGGACTGCGTTCACCTGCTCACAGGGAACGTAAGAGCAATCACGAATTAAAGCTTGTTAGTAACCAATTTTGGTGCAATAGGCATTCCTCGTTAACTACCATGTCACGTACATGTCGGTCTACACATAATTTGAAAACGCAATTTTCAGTTGATTGAAATTTGTACAAATAATTGACAAATGATTAGTATCTTATATCCTTAAGATGACCGGAGCTGTCTGAAAAAGAGTCGCAACAGAGATACCGTAGATACGACTCCTCACTGGAATGTAATAAAATGCAATGCATAGCACGTAAATTCCTGAGCGCTTTGTCATCTACCACAAGGATTCGCAAAACCTGCAAGAGAACTCTACTTTTTTATTCCAAACGTCCAGAAAATAGTTTTTTTTAACCATCTAAGACTGTTATTTTAGATTTTTTTTAAATGAAGGAAGGAAACTTTCGTGTAAGGTGTAAAATCAAGAAAGTTGAAACCGGCATAAATCATGATTATCTGACGTAATATCATGTTTTTTTGTTATCTGTATTCTATAATTTATTCTGATTTAGAACACACTTTTCATACAATAAAAGAACCAAAATATAAGTATTAATAGTTATATTAACCACTTTAACATCCTAGTTAATCAGCAATAAATTTAAATAATTTATCTGTTTATATCTCATGAAATAAATTATTTATAATAATTTATTATTCCTTCTGGAGAGATTTCAATGGAAAAAAATAAGTCGTGCTATTTTTATTACTATGTACTCAACTTTTCTTACAAAACATAATTTTATTTCTGGCTCAGTACGCTGTTGAACTCATTCATTTTTAAAATCAAAATAACAAAAATTATAATAATAAAATTAATTAGTACTTTTCAGAATTACAACTACTATAACCAATTATTATCCTTGTGAGCCCGACATATTTGGAATAACCTGCAACAATGTTCATGGATTTGACCTAGTGAGTTTTTTTAGAAGCACTCGTAAGCCAATGTTCCGTGAGTAATTGGATCGTTGTTCAATAGGGTAATATTCCAGCCTCTCCAGGTTGCTGGCAAATAATTGCGTACATGTTGACATGCATTCATCTAAATGACTCTTGTGATTCAATACGGTACACAATGATATCAGTATGAAGTCCTCCATTTCTCCTTAAAAATAGTTCATATAGACGAGAAGTTAAAAAAAATTGCATTTCATAGCATGTGGAATGTGTTTACTTAGTCCTTTTGATCTTCCTTTCCAATTTATTATTTTCCACATTCTGTATAAATTTTATTTCTTGTTTTTGTTGTGGTAATCAGTCCTAAAACTGGTCTGATGTAACCACTATGCTAACCTATCATGCGAAAGTCTTTTCATTTCTACATAGTTACTACATCCCTCAGACTCCCTAATCTGCTTAACGCATTCCTTCCTTGGCCTCCCTCTTCTTTTCTTACCTCAGACACTTCCCTCTTATGCTGATTTTACTAGACCTTCGTGTCTCAAAACGTGGCCCTCCAAATTGTTCCCTTTTCACCCTCTTCTGCTTGGAACATTTTGTTTATTAAGTAAAATATTTTTTTTAATCATTGAAACTTTCGTGTTTCTAAAAATAATATTTAATTAAGTAAAATGCTACTAAAAGGTAATCCTAATTCATTAGAATGTTGACTGTGACACTTGAACCCCTAAACACT
The DNA here is from genome assembly GCA_034510155.1 of Eucriotettix oculatus. Classification (NCBI taxonomy): domain Eukaryota; kingdom Metazoa; phylum Arthropoda; class Insecta; order Orthoptera; family Tetrigidae; genus Eucriotettix; species Eucriotettix oculatus. Next base: position 215,382,444 of record CM067376.1, on the reverse strand, counting down.
CAAATATATTTTAGTTCTACAGTTCAAACACATCAGAGCTTTCGATCTTCGGTCAGATCATATTCATCAAATGCCTAAAATTGTACAAATTTCGTTTCAATTAACAATATTACAAAACCTTATACTTGATCTATTCATTAAATTTTTATATTATGTAATTACCATTATTTATGTATTATAATGACCAGAATATCTTATATCATTACCAGAATTTAATTATCAATATAACTGGTTTAGTCATTTATATATAATTTAATCTGAACCGGATACATTTTTTATATATCTATAACAAATTTCCAATACATGCAGTATGTCCAACATGGTAACACGGGATGCCTATGCGTAGTTTATCCGAGTTCAGTGTTCTGTATTTAATTTATAAATGGATCAAAATACAAGCTAATTGTGGTTACATATTTTTAAATAATATTATAATAAACTTTCTATGTGGCCGATACGAAACGTCTCCTCATAATTTACGTATCAAATCCACCGTCGCAGAAATAATCGTAAAATTGTTATAAAAAATGTTTTCTACGTTAACACCCTCACATTTAGGTATGTACATTTTGATATTTACACTCTACAAAAAAAACATTCTCCAGCTAAGCTCGATTACGATTAAAGATGATTCATTCAATAGCGATTAAAAGTTTTGGAGCGACTTTTGAAAACTGGTCCAACCAAAGGAGTTGTACTAGTATTCAGTACTTAGACGACTGTTCTGATGCTACCTTCCATGCTTACTTATTATGCACAAGCCTTTTCATTTCTACATAGCTACCAAGTCACAAATCCTCCCTAGTCTTCCTAGCGTATTTCATCCTCGACCTCCCTCTTCTGTTCTTACCTCACACACTTCCCACTAATACTAATTTTACTCAAAATTTTGCATATTAATCTATCCCTTCTCTTGGCCAAAGTCCTCCAATTTGTTCTCTCTTCTGTTAATCTGCCTAGAATTTCCTGGAGTATAATGAATTATTTCGTTTTCCTTTGTTCTTCGGTGACGATTTGTATTTCGACTGATGGATTCTCCGCTCTTCAACAATGAATGTTCCTAAAGCCTAGTGCAGACTGGGATTGATCCACACTTTGCGTCAAACTGAATCACACATGAGTCTCTGCTGCCTTTGTCTCAGTGGATGTAATGTGTGGTGGGTTAGTATTTTCTACGTCTTTTGAATCCCGTCCTCTATGGGATTCTTTGACGCAATTCTACGGAATATTTTACATTGTGGACGTTAATCTAAATAAAAGAGCATCGCACTTTTTATCATATTAATTTTGTGTTATTTTTATTTATTTATGTAGAATACTGATATTTCAAATCGTTGTTTGTGGGTTCTATCAGTCGCGGAGTGTAAAACCGTGAGTTTGTCTTTATTGGCTGATAAGTACGGAGTTTCTTTAGCAAAGGTTGAAAACATTTCTTAAGTTATTTGACCATTTTACGGGAAAATGGATAAACTTAAAAAGTGGAACTGCACTAGTGAATGTTTTCACTACCAAATCTGACAAAAAACTTTAACGTTTTAATAAGTTACAGGTTTCGTCTCATTATGCCGTTTAGTATTATATTCTTTTTAACACTGATACTTTTTCTTGCTCACTTCGGACACATTTGAAACTATAAAAATGAGCGGAATGTTTATAAAAAATTATCATAATATAAATAATGTCTTGGATAGCTAGTTCGTCCGTCACTGTTTGTCAAGGACTGGAGCATGAACATTTGAATCTTTATATGGACACAGTTATTTGTCCGGGCTGTCAAAACAATGAAACCAAAAATCAATTTTTTAGATTTAGATTAATTATTTAATCCATTAGTCCTCAAACTAGGAAATAGGATGCGTTAAGTATAATATTACAAGAAATATACAAAATTTTACAATTAAGAAATTAAAAAGAAAAAGAGGAAAGGTAAAACTCATTCTTCAATTTTCAGTCGACGGAGGAGGCAGCAGAAAATCGTGCATAGGTTCCCGTCGAACATAAAAAAGAAATAGTGTTGGCAGTTAAATTCTAGTAACTAGTTGTACAATAATAGAAGAATTTGATAGGACACCAGCAAACTGTTTCAGTCCTTCATATCTACGAACTCTTTCAGTTAATAATGCGTTCCATTCATTAACAGAGATTTACAACTCTATATAAATAATTTTTGAACCTTTAAAGTTTTTATTTCCTCCGGAAGAGTATTGTATAGGTTTATACCGGAATAGTGAATTCTTGTTTCAAAAAGGCTTAAACGACGTTTTTCAACACGAAGCTGAGAGCGATTTCTAGTGTTGTATGAATGGCTTGAACCGTGTAGAGCATATAGATTGATGTTGCCCCACACAAATTTTAAAATTTCTAAAATATACGTACAAGGTAAAGGTTATAATTCCAAGTTTGCAAAACAAATACTTGCAATTGGTATTCCACTCCGCACCGGATACTATTAGTAGTTTAAAGATGTGAAGCGCGTGATGCGAATGACCCCAGTTTGCAATAACATAACACATGACGTAATGAAAATATGCTTGGTACATCATTTTTTATGTAGCTATGTCGTTTCCCCGAACTAACACTCGTAATGTAAAGCAAATTTTGCTGAGTTTTTCCGATAGTTTTTTAATGTGGTGATTCAATTTCAAATTGTTGTCAATCTGACATTAAGGAAAATAAATAAATAAAATTACGACTCAACATGTCAGAAAACGAATTTCATTAACATTTAGTTACTTCTTCACAAAAAAATATAAAATCAATATTACTTTTTGATACCAAAAAAATTAAGTAAAATTTTCAAAAATTAAAATAAACAACAGACTTACTCTTTTAATGGATAGACTAATGATTCTGTGGATCTAGGGTCCATAATCGCGACATGAGTCGATAGTTCATATTGGTCCTTTTCTGTGGGTTTGTCGGGGCTCTTCAAGCCACCGTCGTAAAACCAATGTACCTGACGCCATACATACAGCTTATTAATGATTTTTTCTTTTTTCTGTTACAGTACAATATAAAGAAGAAGGAGGAGATTCAAGAAATTCCACAGGAAGAGCCGAATCCGCTAATGCGGAAGAAGAAGACGCCTGAAGAGCTGGCCCGCGAGGCGGAGGCGGAGGAAGAGGACGACTTCACGAGTAAGACAGGTTCAGACACGCAAGCCCCCCCTCGCCACGCTTTGTGTTCTGTGTTCTGTGTGCGCTCCGTGCTGTGCTGTGCCGTCCTGTGTTGTCATGTGCTCATGTGTGCTATCTGCAACGCGCCTCCGGGGGCTGACGCTGGCGCTGGGGCCTGAATCCCATAGCAACACCCGCCACCATAGATCAGTATCCCTCACGTATCATAGAAAAGAAACACATTAGTATCACTTCACGTTAGTATCCCACGCGCGCCAATCTGTCTAGAGATAGCACTAGTGGTAGTGAAATAGATTTAACAATTCAAAATAGTAACTGCAAAAAGTTGGATTCTCTTAAATTAAGAAAAGATTCCGCGATTAACAAATTTAGGAAGGACTTATCGCCTTCAAATAACTATATCGGACACCAAATTTTATACTACACTGATTATTATTATCTAACTTCTAATAAAATGTGATACGATTCTATGTAACGTCACTAAATAAGCGTTTGATATCCAAAACAGAATATGATTATATATAATATTTAAAAATATTTTTCAGTGGAGTCAATCCTTCTGAGATCAGTAACCGGTTTACACGTAACTATAGACTGTTCCATGGAAAACTACGGTGATGGGCAGTCAGGCTATCTTGTAGTTTTAATCTCTGTACGAATATGATCTTGCAACGAAAAGTATTAATGTCAGTTATGAAAATCAAAACACCAACAAAATCTTAGGTACACAAAGATAAATATTGGTGCTTTTAATAAGGAACGAACCTTACAGTCTCTGAAAGATTTCTAACAATTTTATAGGCACCTGAACATTTTCAGATATTTTCATTAACCCAATTCTTTGGGTGTAGTCTATTTTTCTATTTGTGCCTGTTGACAAGTAGTAATCCTTTTACATTAACTAGGCGAGACCAATGTAATATGAATGTATAATTATTTAATACGCCACATTCAGAATTAATTAAACATTCAGATCCTTAAACTTACAGGTGCAAGTTCTTTGCAGTTCAATTATATTAAATAAAAGTTCTCTGCGATTAATTATGATAAATCATACTCATATTTTGCGAAAAGTTCAAAATTATACATAGTACCTGTAATACTAAATATTTTGCGAGGAAACGTATACTATAGTGTATACAATCAGATACAACCGATAAGGAACGATTTCTAGCAGTATATATTGGACACTTAACTTATGGGTGAAGTTAATAATGTGCATATCAATCGGTATTAATCACAGCTACCAGTTTTTTTGATGCATCGTTTCCTTATTACAATCATCCGTTGAATGGTTATATACCACATCAATCGCCCAAACTAGTCAACTTTAAAACCATAGCATAAAGTACTTTTCTGTATTAGAGTAAAAATTAGATGTAAAGTAATTTCCAAATTCAGCCTCGTAATACTTACAATTTTCGTGTTATTTTACATTACATATGAGTTAGATAAGAATAAGAGGATATAGGATTAAAGTTTCCTTTCGCGAGCTAGCATCTGATTATTGGGTTTGAGAAAACGCGAGTAAATGATTTCGAGAGACTTCTCCAGTGCGATATTGTATTTATAACCGGGTTTCATAATTTTTTTTATCATTTCATTATGAATATAATCTTAAAATATTAATAGTTCTCGTGCTCAAACCATATTAATGCAAATAATGTTCTAAAATCCGTAGAAACTATAATAACAGGTGAAAATTAATTGAATAATGTAAGAAAATAGTTGCTTCTAGTCGTCAATTTTAAGGGACCACTTTTTAACTTAAAATTAAAACTTCATACGCTTTAATAATATGCAACGAAAGTATTATTTATTATTCTGCTAATCTTCAAAATAGAAAATGAAAAGAAATTAATTTATATAGAATGAACCAAAAATTTATACTTTTATACAAATTGGCTTATAAATTATTTTATTGAAAATAGTATTTAATACATATCTGGATAAATTTAATATGGATATTTGTGTCAGATGTACTTTGTATATCTTAAAAAAAACTAAATGTGTTGTTAGATGAAATGTCGTTTGTAAAACCATACTATTTTCAAAGAATATATATATTTAAATTTAATGGAAACATATCATTTAGCATATCAACTAGTGATACTTTGGACCAAAATGCTTTAATCAATTTATAACGGTATCACGTAGTATTCGCTTCTGAAATTCTGTGATAAAAAAGGTACTGTCATTTAATAGAAATCGAGGACTACGACGTACAAAATATGGTGATTTAAATTGTTTCCGAAGAGTTGTAGCTAAACCTCTAGTAAAGTTTTGATGCCACAGTATTACACCGTAGAATGGGAAAAGCTGTGAAATAGACAACTAATTTTTAGTATCGTAATTGTATGCTGCGCTCAATCCTAGTGGGGACCAATGTCAATGTAGCACAATTTTAGCACTTATTGTGTGTTCCGTCCTTCCAGCGTCATCCCCTTAGCCGCTATGATTGCTAAATATTGCTGCCTTTGTCGCCATATTGGATAATAATTAGTTAGCGCTAGATAGTAGCACATTTTTGTATAGAGTTAGATAAATGTAAATTAATGGTGTAATATTTTAGAAAAATAAACAGTTTTGAAAATAATTTTATCACAATTTAATTAGCCAATCTTCTCTTTCATTCTCGTCAAGTAGTTGTTTATTTAGAGAAACGTCATGAACATTTATTGCCTAGCATTTGAATTTACGATAAAGGTACTCGACAACAATGGCACATATTTCAGGAATCTTATAACTTTTTACATGTTTACAGCTTTTCAAATAAAATCATAGAATGTAATTTATCGTCACCTATGCACACACAATAAATATCAGAATCAGTATGCTTATTAATAGAGGTCACCAATTAGATCAAAATATGCATGTATAACAGTTTTACAATATTAACTATTCACTCACTAGCAACAAATAGCGCTTCAATATGGCGACAGCTTGCGAATGAATTTCGCTTCAAAGAACTCTGCTTTATTATTCTTGGGCTTACGAAGTAAGGCCTTTCCAATAACATTTGTATATTAATAGAAATTTTTGTTTTCCACTTTCATTTCAGAGCTGAAGAACACGATAGAAACTCAAGTGAACGAAATCAAATCTCAAATCGAAAGTAAATGTGTTTTGCAGTGAAGTAACTTTTTAGAATCTCAGAAAAATTGTCATTGTATCAACTTTAGTGGTTTTGAGCTATGGTTTTCAACAATCGATACACAAGCTATCGTTATTGGCTTCTATGGCATCAAAAGTAATTAAGGATGAATAGAAAACACAAGATCAGGGAGTCCTGGTCTTAATAGACATTTGATCTGTTATTTTATAATTATTGACCTAAGATATATGAATTAAGTTGATATAACAAGAGACTGCGATATTTGTAGCGACCAAACTACAATAATAAATAATGTTTTAAATTATTAATTAAATATATGAAGTCATAAATAACTAATGCTAAAATTATCATGCTTGCCATGCTGTTAGAAGTTTGTAGAACTTCAAGTAAATCGTACGGTAACACATTATAGATAGACAAACAATGTATGTTCAAAATGTAAAATTTATTATATATACCAATAACAAAGAGAAAAATTATTTTGTAAGCAAAGCAGAGTGTATTAGAGAGTAGATGAGGCGGAAGAGAATAAAAGGACTGCAATCCAGAAAAGTAGACATTTTGTAGTTACATAATTGCATTCCAAAATAAATTACATTTCCAGGCAAACTGCCTATTGATGTGTTTGTACTGGACCGTTTAGTTGTTTTCAATTGATTTGATTTATACTGGTCAAACATTGTTGTTTTAAAGACTGATATAGAATAATTCCTGAGTACTGCAAGCAAGAGGAATCTTCGCTGTATTGCTCACAAATTAGATCCTATCAAAATCGAAATTACAGTTTATATCTAATATGAAAAAACATTTGTGTTCATACTTTAGAATTAAGAATATAAAAGTTGTATTTCTATCGTGAATGGTAGAATGAGTGAGATTGTATGTAAACGTTTTGTACAACTGGTTTCTTTGGAATGAAAGTCGTTTTATACAAATATAGATTTTGTGAAATTAATGTATGCAACAAAAGATTTCATAGTTGATAAAACGTTAAAGTGATCTGCGAAATCACATATGTTTTCTAGTTTTGTAGGGAAAAAAACTTATATTTTAAATCTTGTGACTGTGAGAAGCTGTTTTAATATCAATGGAATATTATCTGCTGTACATAACAATATTTGCGTTTAGTCCTGTCGCTGTTCATACCTTCTTGTTTCCTGCAATATTCTCAGAATCAACAATGCACCTATAAATTTGAGAATTCTTAACGCTTTCAAAAATGTTATCATTGTAGCATAATTGTAATAATGCTTAAAGGCCTTTTAGCTACTTAATAGGCGCTTCATTACCATCGCGACTACAAAATAAATATTTTGGTGCCTGTTTGAACGTAAATAGTTAATTATTCAGAATGTAATCAGATTGCTTCGCGCCTTTGATTCCAATTAAAAAGTTTTATCATAGTCTTCAAATAATTGTTTGATATTTGAAAATTGCAAAATGAACGGTGTATTTTCGGTTTCTCACTAAATTATGCTTGTCTTTGATCATTGTACTTTAATGTATACATATAATCAGCTTTTTCATAAATACTTTCGATAAGCTATAAGGTTGCTCTTTTCTGAATGTTCTTCCTCTATTTTTATTGTGGTGACGACTTTTCATCCTGAGGAAAAATGTCCATCACACTACTCTCTCCCCTCTCTATCTTCTCTAACTATAAACCTGAAGGCGGAAATTTGACGTATTGGAGGTATAAATGCTTCTATCATTTTAAATGTATTTATTATTGGGCCTTGATCACTTTGCATATTGCTTGTCTCTTGTTGAACAACTTTAACTTTAATGTTGGTATGTTAACTTAGATTTAGAGAAAATAACCTATTAGTGCGTCTCATCAAGTCAAAGTAACGATGTAATGCACACATTTTATGTATAGATATTGACGTCTTAATTCTACGTTTGTCACATTTTGAGCCTTAAGTTTCAGTCCCGTTATCGAATGGACAATTTGTAATATATTTGGAAAAAATTATATATCATTACTTTACGAATGATAAATGAAAAGTTTTCTACGAGACTCAAGAGGTGACAAATATATTTTTGTATGTTGATCGGTATAATAAAATTTTTAACCAATATGACGCCGACAAATTGTAACACTTTAATAATATTGAATTACACACTCCTAGTTTATATTATCAAACTTATCAAATACGCTTTCTGAGATGCGTAATTTTTTGCAGACAAAATTCGTGAAATATGGAAACCATATATCAGGAAGCGTAGTTGTTAAGTTGTTCGTATGTGTGCATTGCTTTCTAAATTTAAATGTGGCTATTGTTATTAAAGCAAAATATATCAAATAAAAACTTAAAAATGAAATACATCTTTTCTGCCAAAATGGGGTAAAAATTCTTTATGTTAATATTGCAAACGCTTTTCCAGGATATAAACTTCTTTCCCCTTTTGCCGCAAAAAGTGATCTGGCAAATGTAACATTTACCAACAGACCGGTAGTAATGTTGAGGATTGCTAATTCTACATCTGAACTCTGAGCAACCTAAAAATGTTAGCTGTTTTGTTATAATTTGCAGTCAGACTTTTTGCAAGCAGACACCTTTGTATATTTTGTATATCCTCTGCAACTACTCTGTAGTGGACGTGGAAACTTTATTCGAACAAGTGAGTGTTTAACATGGAAATTTCATATACTTTTTTCCCAAATTCGGAAATAATGCATTAGTTTTAAGGTATATATAGTTACCAATTGTAATCACCTTTGGCTGTGCTAATATTAAATAAATTTTGATTTTATAAGTTAACATTAATGTTACGTAAATACATGTAGATATACATACTTCTGTGCTAGTAATTTATGCATATTAATTTGTGATGAGTTCAAACGAAATTTTAATCAGAGCAGGTTAGTTAGTGTCGAATCATATAGTATTTATTAATTCGTTACTATGATAAATGTAAATTATTAATATTATGTTCGCATTCCGGTTTTAATGAGGCATTACAAGACAGATATGATTAAATTAATGGCAGTGGCATGATTAACATAGATGATTTATAATGACACGTGGTCATCTGAAATTATTTCAGTTTCATAACTTGCGGCTTATCAATACTTTTTATCAAGTTTCATGTAATTGACAAGAACCTATATGGCGTAACCTTCCATTTGGTTAAAATTTAGTCCAAAATTGGCCAACTTTACATCTTATATCTACATGTATTTAAGTCTATTGTAAGACAATTTAACAGTTTTGTCGCAAACCATTTCGAGTTACATTTAACCATATAAATTTTGGTACTAATAAATCTAATTCACCACATTGGTCAACATCAGTGCAATGAATACATGAATCTACGCTAGTCTAATGAACGCTTGAATGTCATCTATTTCACACGTACAATGTTAGTATACACAGTAAGAACTCTCTAAATGTTGTGCTTATGTATCTTATCTTGCAATGAAACTTTATCACCCAAACATATTGTATAATTCTAGGTAGAGGAAAATGAGGTATATATCAAATTCCTGTCTTTAGCATCACATATGTATTAATATAAAGTGCACATAGTAGAGCAGTTTAGATACTGTTATTATGAAAACTGTTGAAATTATAATAGCTTGTTACAATAATACCAAAAAATTTATCAATAAAATCATATTGTTGTGGGTTAAGCCTTATGGTTCTTAAAAAATGTTTGTAAGATTCATTTCAGAAATATGGAGTAAAAAACACTTCTTAACACAGAAAAATGTAACTAATTTGATTTAATTCAGTGTCCTTAAAATCAAGGTTACTTTATTAGCTCGTACAATAGAATTATTTTTAATATGGTCTACACGTTTTCAGTCTCGTCATGTCTTATTGAGACTATTAATAAAGTGGTTATGTATAACAATTCATGTTTTACTTAAATTTTCAGCCTTTCTCAATCAGAAAAGGTATAAAAATGTCATTTAGACTCAACTGTTTACGTATAAATAGATTTAGAAATTGTTATTTAAATTTTGAAGTAGTTGTTGATATTGATCTCTGCTCAGTATGTTGTATCTGTATTTCTAAGGACTACTAAAATTGTGAAAACTTTTGATAAACCTCAAAATTGTATTAATTGTTATAATACGTTGCCTTGATCACAGTGTTAGTAGACAATCAATGGAGAAAGTATAACCATGGTTTTATATGTTTTGATTGTAATTTCTGACACAGGTCATAGACAACTACCGATTAAAATGAACATGTAAAAAATTTCAGTAAAACATGTATAAAATACAATTGATAATAACAGAGGTGACACTACCCCTTCAAAGCCTTAACACATTAATTGTTGTAGTTTGAATATGATGTATATGTTTGAATTCTTAGACTGACTTTCATAGTGAAAATAAGAATTAATAAATATATATAATCCACGTTTATGTGGAAAAATTGTGATAGCATTCCTGTTCCGTTTGTCTTTATGAAATCGGCCCTCCACTCGTATATACCGCCATCAGTCTCGTAACTGAGAAGAATAAAGAGTTCGCGAACGTTTTAGTTTCCCGATACATTTTATTTGGCATTTATAAAAGAACGAATAAATTTGAAGTAAAGCGTGAATGGCATATAATTATGAGCATATTTATTTAGTGTTAACTTTTCATCAGATTGGACCTATACTATCAGCAGAACTTAATTGGATAGTTATTTAATTTTGTATAAATACAATTAGTTGCTTTATAGCTGCATAATTTTCATCTAGATTGAAAACATTGTTAATTAAATTGCAAATTAACTTGAAAACAAATCAAGTAAACTAATTAATCAGTGAATCGGCAGCTGTATTTATAAATCAAATAAACGTGTGTGAAATTGGTCACTCAAACCCATAAATTATATACCGACAAGACAACAGCCTTATTCATGAAAAAACACAGCAAGTTTCACAGTACAAAATTTTATTCAGTTCAGAAATTCTAATAGTTAGAATATTCTGACGGTAATGTACCTGTTACGAAATATTAAATTCAGTTTACTCAAACTGTGCGTATAACTAATTAAATATAATTCGATGTTTTTAAAAAATCATTTCCACAACGTTGTACGAAAATCGTAGAAAGCCGAAGAAAATTTCACTTTATTTATGATAAATAAGCTAATAGGAAACCAAAACAAAACAAATTTAAGATTAGGCCATTGCAGTTTAAAATTCACGAATTAACCGTCAGGTCCAATCAACGTTCTTTCACGTTTTCATTGTATGAAACAATAATTTACCTACCTACGAAAAGTGTGACAGATTTAGTAACAAAAAACAACGACAATTTGATTATTAAGAAATAAAATAGCGTAGTGTAAAAAATAAATGAATGCGGATGCTTTGCTTAGAATGCATATAAATTTCTAGCTGATACAAACATGTAATACACGGTATTAAAATAACTAATAATATTGCTTAAAGTTTGCAGTTGTATTAAATATTCAATTTACACCTGCCTAGAAGGAAAAATAATTATTTCTGTGTTTATTGTTGAATATCGTATAATGCGAAAGTACTTGAATCAGGGTTCTAAGGAAGTTAAATATGACAATTGCCACGATTCTGTTATTAATTGTTAATGTGTTGTGTTATAACAATTATATTTTAGGTTTAATCAATTATGTTATTTTAAGGATGTGTGTGCAAAGCGACATAGTCATACAATTTATATTAGAGATATTCAAATGAAGTAAATTTGTGTTAACATAAAAGTTATATCTCCACAACCCCACTATGATCATAAACTGACTTTTTGAATACCTGTTGTTGATATGTTATTGTTAGTTAACGAACTAATATATACACTTACATAATTTAGCTATATACTTGCTATAACAAATGTTATATACAAATATGAGAAATAAACGAGACCGGTTTGTTGCTGATGGACGCTTCTTTGAAAATAGTCGCCTTGTTATAGCTTTACGCACTGAATTAAACTGGATAGGGTTCCCATAGTACGTGAACCATTCTAAATTTCCAGCAGAACTGGCAGAATTCAACTGTTTTCTATTGAGACTGTTCCACTTCCGAGTACGCTAATTACTTCAACCGTTTTTATAAATATATTTCCATGAATCAAAGTCATGGGACGAGTCCAACAGCAATCTACCGACGTTTATCTATGCATATCTGTTGTTAAATTCACAACACCTAGTAATGTTGTAAAAGTTGAAAATATTAGCACATGTATATTTAGGAAGAAAACGTGTCTTGTAGATTTCAAGTTTACATTTGACCAAATAACTTATATCATAACTTTTGTATCAATATTATTACTGCCTTCCGTTGCCCAATTCCTTGAATGACATGAAAATGTCGCGTGAATCATTCGAGGAGTGTGGGCTGCGGAATATTTCTTTAGGATAATGTTTGTCAACCTATAATTTATTCAATATCAGAGATAATTATATGTGCTAATTTACTGATTAAAATAGAGAGAAGTTAACATTTGCAGGGAGGTTTGTATATAACAATATAAAAATCGTCGCTCTGTTATTAAAAGAAAATATTAAAGATAAAAGTGAAATAAAGCTCTTTAAAATATTATTGTATTCGTTTTTTAACCCCATCCTTATCATTATAACCTGGCGTTTCCCATCAAGCATTGTTTGAAATATTTTTTCTTGCGTTTTTCATAATCTGGTTAGCAGATTTGCTTATTAAATTGCAGAGAAATAGAGAGAAAAGAAGAGACATTAAGGTGAGAATAAGAAACTCAGAAAATAAATTGATGATAAATAATATCGTTCTTAACAGTAAAGGAAAAATATTTTCGCTATACAATTCGTCATATTGTGGGTAATTCCAGCCGAAATGAATGTCTAGAAAATGCCTAGAAAAAGGACACATCCCGGACAGTTGGCGAAAATCCCAAATAAAGATACTATACAAAGGGAAAGGGAACACAGAAGACCCAAACTCTTATAGGTGAATAGCCTTACAGAGCACGCTTTACAAATATTCACAGATATTGACAGCAAGACTCGCGGAGAAACCAGAACTACAATTTGGCTTCATACAAGCAATATCATGCCTCATAGTGGACATTTATGAAGCACTGAGACACTACAGGGGGAAGTTATATGCGGCCTTCATTGTTTATACAAAAGCTTGTGACTTCCTCAACAGACGACTAATACTAAAAAATCTGTAATCAATGATTGGAAAACAACATTACCTGACGATAATTATCTCAAACATCCTGCATGAGAATCAAGTAGAAATAGATGACAGAATATCAGTATCTGACCCAATAATACAGACAATCGGGGTACTACAAGCAGACCCCCTAATAATTTTAATATTGCGACCGCAGATATAGCCGAATCACAGCCAACAGAAGTCTCGCGTCTCTGTGTGTATGCAGGTGACATGGTCATCACAGAAACCTCCATACAAGATCTACAAGATGCCTTGAACAACCTAACGATCTGGGCTCAAGACAATGAACTCGAAATAAAACTTCAAAAGACAGCAATAATGATATTCAGGAAAGGTGGAAGACACACCACGAAAAACACTCTACTGCGGAAACAGACCAATAAGTGTTACAAACAGTTTCAAATACCTTGGAATAACCTTACAACCGACAGGAAGCACGTTCACACTACACGTAAAAGACTAAGTAATTGCAGCTATCTGAGCAATGCAAAATATTCGGATGATGAGACAACTCTCCATAGACACGGCCATCTCACTCTACAAAGCAAAAGTCACCCAAATAATCACATACGGTTTGGTATGTAATATAGGAAAAACTAAATAGAAAGAACTTGAAAGATATTGAAAAGATAAAAGCAATATTTCTGAAAAAATACTAAGTCTCAAAATATACGCCATCACGACTTGCATATGAACTCTCAAGGGAAACTTTCTACTTAGAAGACCTAACACTGCCCTCTACACCTGCATATCAACACGTGATCCAAGAACTTAACGAAAAGAAGAACCAGATATGGGACTATTTCTACAGTACCACCGCCATGATGACAAGCGAATGGAGAACATCATACACTCCGACACACAGTGCCCGTTCCGCAGTGCACAGTTTTCAACACACGATTTGTAAATCAAAAATTTTCATCAACCAGATGTGAATTGTGGTTGTGAATTATGTGAAATGGTGTGTGACAGATATCAGGGCATATTGGTGTTAAAGAAGATTTATCTCAATGACACAATTTTGTAACGAATGACTCAAATACTTTTCACATTGTTGAAATTCCTTTAAATTAATTAATTAAAGATACTTATTGATCTCTGTAATCATGTCAAATATCAAAATCTTCCATTACTTTCGTCAGAAATTAAAAAACACGAAAAACTGAAAGAGCTCCGATTCGAAAATTTCTTCTTTTAAACGGTTCTCCTTGACCTCTGAAATCATGTAAAAGTCAAAAATCTTCCATTACTTTCGTCGAAAAAATAAAAGTGCTCCTATTCGAAAATTTCTTCTTTTAAAAGGTTCTTTTTGATCCCTAGAATCATGTCAAATGTCAAAATTTCCATTACATTCGACAAAAATCAAAAATCCTTAAAAAATAAAAATGCTCGGATTCAAATAAAATTCTTCTTTAAACGGTACTCCTTGTACTCTGGAATCATGTAAAAAATCAAAGATTTTCAATACTTTTGTCAGGAAGTAAAAACGCGAAAAAATAAAAGTGCACTGATTCCAAAAATTGTTCCTTTAAACGGTCCTCTTTGATCTCTGGAATCATGTCAAATGTCAAAATTTTCCATTACTTTCGTCAGAAGTTAAACAACCTGAATAAGTAAAACAGATTCGTTTCTAATATTTATTTTTTTAAAAGATTCTTCTTAATCTCTGTAATCATGTTAAATGTCAAATTTTCCATTATTTCCTCAAAAATTAAAAAGTGTAAAAGAGCTCCGATTACAATTTTTTAAAAAACATCTCTCCTTGATTTCTGGAATCAAGTTAAATCTCAAAATTTTCCGTAAGTTTCTTCAGAAATTAAAAACCTTGGTAATATAAAAAGTTCCGATTTGTTAAATTCTTCTTCTAAACGTTTTTCTTTGATGTCTGGAATCTGTCAAACGTCAAACTTTTCATTACTTTCATCATAAATTAAAAAAACTGAAAAAATAAACCAGCTCGGATTCAAAAAATTCTTCTTTTAAAAGGTTCTCCTTGATGTCTGGAATACTGTCAAATGAAATTTTTCATATTTTCGTCAGAAATTAAAGAACGCAAATAAATAAGAGTACTAATTCGGAAAATTGTTCCTTTACACTGACTTCTTTGATCTCTGAAATCATGTCTAATTTCTATTATTCTTGACAAATTAAAAACCTCAAAAAAATGAAAGTGCTCCGATTCGAAAAATTCTTCTTATAAACGTTTCTCCTTGATCTCTGGAATCATGGCAAATGTAATTTTTTTCCATTCCTTCCGTCAGAAATTTTAACCTGAAAAAGTAAAAGGGCTCTGATTCGGAAATTTCTTCTTTCAAAAGGCACTCTTTGTTCTATGGAATCATGTCAAACGACAAAATTCCATTACGTTAGTCAGAAATTAAAAAACCTCGAAAAAATAAAAGTAATCCGATTCGAATAATTGATCTTTTATATGGTTATCCTTGATCTCTGGAATCATGACAAATGTAAAAAGTTTCTTTACTTTCGTCATTAATTAAAAACCTCATAAAATAAAAGTTCTCCGTTTCCGAAATTTTTGTTTTAACGGTTCTCCTTGATGTCTTGAATCATGTGAAATGTAGAAAATTTTCATACTTTCGTCATAAATTAAAAATCGGGAATAAATAAAAGTGCTCTGATTCGAAAAATTGTTCTTTTAAGTCTTCCTTGATCTCTGAAATCATGTCAGATGTCAAAATCTCTATTATTCTCGACAAAAATTAAAAGACGAGAAAAAATATAAGTGCTGCGATTCCAAAAATTACTTTGTGGCATGATTCCTTATTCCCTTACGTTTGTCGCGCGGGTCTGCCAACCTAAGAGTGGTTCAACACAACTTTCCAGAGGGTCCGTATAATATATATAGGCCCTTCTCGATTTACAGATGAACTATTCTAATACACATTCTTCGGGAAGTATTTATTTCGTGATGTTGATAACATTTTTACATGCATAATTAAAATGCGATGAAAAGTAGACGGACCAGTTTTGACAGTTCAAGATTAAAATTAGTACAAACAACTATCGACACTTATCAAATTAGTCGAGTCTCTTAGACTAGAATATATCAAATTATAGATAATACAAGAGATATTTAATAACTAAATAGACAAATTGAAAAACTGTATTTTTACAAAAGTTGAATTTGGCTGATTTCCAACTTTATCGTCACAAATATTAATACGATGAATGATGAGCTATTTTCGTATATTCGACGCAAGGAAGCTCTTGTTTTGTTCCAGTTTTCCGCCAATCCTTTTACTTCCTCGGTGTAGCTGAACTTTCCCCAAGTAATGACTTCTTAAGTGGACGAAAAATAGCTGGGAGCCAAATATGGGTTCACGGAGGACCCATTTTTCAATTTTTTCTTGAATTATTTTGGCGGATTCATCTTTAACTTGTTTTTATGTACTTAAGCTCGTTACTGATAACGTTATGAACTGTTTTGCTATATCATCAACATTAGAAAGTCAGTTTTCCCGAATATTGTCGTCAATGTAGGTTTCAAGCGAAGGAGTTCACAATTCAACTGGTCGACTAGGACGTTGATCGTCAGTTACGTTACTAAGGTTCAACCGTTCTTGAGCTGTTCTACCCAGTTACATAAACTTCCGTCGTTCAGACACCTTTCATATTACTGTAAAATCATTTGACGGAAGACTTTAGCCGATCTCAAAAAAAGCAAACTATCAAAACACTAAGCATCGTGGATAAAATATAGTACTGTTTCTAAAAAGAACATAGAATTATACGAGATAAATAGCAACCGAAGTAATCTATATTGTTATAAACCAAACCTAAATATCTGAAGCTTGACAAGTAACACGCTGGACATAAAATCAGATTGAAGTCGTTTTCTATTTGTATAAATCAAAAAGTAATGTTTTGGAAGAAAGTAAACCTTAGCGTTCGGAAACGTGCAAAAATTTTATTCCCTTACTAAATGAGGGCCCGGGGTTCTCCAGGTATTCATTTATACTAGTCCTGTCCCCTCAACATGGGACTACATTGCAACTTTAGTTGCATGTTGAATGTCAGACTTGAAGTCAGCAACTTCCACAACCCTGGAATAGGTACCAATCTCGGTTATTTTCACGTCACTGTTATGTTGAATATCTGAAACTCGACGCCACTTTGGAGTTGAAATTTTAAACAAACAACATAAAGAGAAGCACTATCAGTATCATTGACGAGGAATATTTATTTGGAGCAAATTTCAACCGTTCTTAAATATTTTAAATACTAGGCTAACTCCAACCCCAATCCTAGGTGCGATAGACGTGTCTTACACATGCAGTGTCCGTTTCTGGCCTGCAAGGAACACGAGTACAAAATTAATGCCAATATTGCTGCATGCAATTAACTTTGTATGCGAACGAGATATCCCTACAACATTTCTACTTTTTCTGCACATAAATAATACATTCTATTTTAAAGAAGAACATATTCAGATTGTTTTTTTGGTTTGTTTAGCGCGAAAAAATAATACTTTCTAAGTAGTTAATATGTATGCAAGTATGTCTTATAACCCACGTGGTCCTCACTCGTAGCATAGTATATGAAGAAGGACTGAGGCTGCTTACAGTCTATTTTATTTTTAATATAAGATAATAAGACGAAGGACGGGAATTCAGTTAATATTGTAGTACAATTAACTACACGAAAAAATTCTTTTCTATTTCGCTAACACTGCCTACAAAATGAATTCAACTATAAAATACATAATAACGGTTATGTTTAGTAAGAATCCTGGTGAAAGCATGGAAAAATGTTAATTAATTATTTGTGTTCAATCTAAACTGGAAGCCGGATTTGGTTAACGAAATACATACTGGTTATAGTTACGGTCAACCATAAACGTCAATGTCTGTTTTTACATAAATGCCATATTAAAATTATAGGCATGAATTTTACAATTGTAAATACTCTAAAAAGAGAGAGTATCCATATTAAAGTAATTTTATTAGGTTCGTTACCTGATACTCGAAGATTCGCTGGCACCGTCTGCTTCAGTTTCATATAAGAGTTCCTCAGTAACGATCACTATTGTTGCTTTAGTCGTCCATGGACATTGCATGCACAAAGTTATTAAATATACAAAATTTAATAAAATTATATACAATTATATTTTTTGTTTTATATAAATGTAGTATTCAAATAGTGCACTATAACACTAATCTGTTTCAAGTTACTTTATAATTTATTTAATGTAACTTTAATCGTTTAGTGCTATATTCTGAATGTTTATTACATATTTACACACATTTACACAACTTGCCGATAATGGTCAATATACTTAGTAGAGTACGTGCCAAACCGAATGCATATTTGTTATGTACGTCCGTCAGTCGTTTCGTTTCCTACGTTATAATATATTGACTCCGGTTATCAATTTTTTAAATTATCAGAGAATTGGTGATTTACTGCCGTTTATGAGCACCGATGTGCCTTATATACCCGACCAGTATTTATAAAATAATTAATCAATTCTCCTTAATACTAGGTGAGCAAGAGAGATTATCATTCTAAGCATTTAACGAAATTGTAAACTGATAGTGTAGAAGTATTTATATCTAAATCTGTGGATGTATTATTTTATTATTAAAACAGATTTGGGCAATCCAGGTGTCAGTGCATACACTTTAACTCTAATTTAACTTTTCTCCACGGTGATATAGCAATAAACCGTTATAGAACATGGGAATGAGGCATAAAACGCCTCAGTGTATCATTTTTCCACTTCAAAACTTCATGATTTCTTGAACTTTATATATCTTATCTAATGACTTAGAGGACGTACAAGTGCATGTACTGCTTTTCCCCGAATATAAGTGACGACGAAAAACTAGCCCATCTTAAAAACTGATGCAGACTTGTATTTAAATATACGTACATATATAAATATAAGTACATACATTCAAATCAGTATATATACTGATTTGAATGTATGATTTTATATTCTTTATACAGATTTAAACTCGTGGCCACATGGCAACAAAAATTATAGTAAAAATACGCGTGTCTCTAATGTCACCGAGTATTGCCACAGAATACGGAGATAACCGGGATATTAAATTGCACGAAATATGGCGTCTATTGCTTTACAGTGAGTTATCCTCACATTTGATCAGTAATGTTCTATAATAAGTCCACATGGAAGGGTGGTGACAACAATCTATATGAAATATTTTTTAAATACGTAAACTTCTATATTTCCCTCTTATTTATAACCGCATTTTAACATGGAATATTTCACGGAGCCACAGTAGTTTTCAATCTTGACTTTTGCTCATCAAAGAAAGGTAAGAAACCATAAGTTATAATTTAATAAATCTATTGATAATTACAAACTGACCTAATAATTTCAGTGATATATCTCGAGAATTTAAAATTACGTGTGCTCTTTAAAGTTGCATATTTAATAATACTTCAATGCAAATATAATTAAATAATTACAATTTAATAGATTTTATAAACTATCTGTAAAGTCTGAGTAAATAATTTGAAGTTACAATTTCAAAGAATTAAGTACGATGCACAAAAAATATATATTTGTCTGTTGAAATATGGCTGATTTCTTTATTTTTTTATCTTTTATTATACAGTGAACTACAAATCACTAGCTAAGCTTTAAACATTGTGCACGCGAAGGATTTTAAGACGTTAAATTTTTTATACATTAGGCACGCCTTTTGATTGTACGATTTGTAATTGTCGTGGCAAGATCGACGAAATTAAATAATTACGTCTTAGCTAACGGGGGTATTTTTGACACCATTAAGGTACCGGGTGAATTTTCTACTTTCGTAAGGTTTTTCATCCCCTGAATTCTTGATTCTTTTATCATATCGGATATTTTCACTCACCAAATACACTTCTATAATTTTTATTCAGTTAAGGCAGTGTTCTTTTTTAATGTGCCAGGAGATTTCATGTCTTGATTAATTTACTGTGAGTCTTCATGATGATTAAATAAGCATTCCGTCCGGATAGGTAGGCGTGACAAGTTAAATGTTAAAAAGTGACTCGCTCGATGCTGGTTGAATCACATGTTTACTAAGAGATTACTATGGAATTAAATACTAATATAAATAAGTGCCCGGTCATCACCCAGCACCCAACTAGAATATATATATACATTTCAATTCATATAGATTAGTACGGTAATACATTAAATTCTCAGAACTTTAAGGTCATTGAGAACCCACATCTCTTCAAATAAATTTAACCATCACACCGACTCAAAGCCGAAGCAATATTGTATGTACACTTTCCTGCTGTCATTATATGTTCGCCATCGACTGACTGTATTTACATCCAGTGAAGCTTGAACATAACGGCATGATGAGAAGAGAAAAAACGCGTCAATGTTCGAATACCTCCTAAACAAGGGACGAATTCCAGACACGTTTTTAATTATTTTCGTATCGATTTGCCGTGTGGTTGTGCCTGGTGGCAGATACTGCTATTGGCAGACTGCGGCCTGATATGAATGGTCAGGGAAGCTAGAAACAAATATCCAAGATCAAATTGAAAAATGTACTCACAATTTTGTAAAACAAAACTTTGATTGTCATGCCGATAATGAAGACTAAATACAACTGTCCAAAATTTATTGCGTTTCTCATCCGTAGTTTATTCGGAGCACGAACTTGACAATCGTTTCATTAATGTTGATTAACTATTTAATTTTCGGTAAACATCAGTGTCAGGTGGTTCATTATTTGCAACTTGGGCAAGGTTAATTTTTCAGAGTCGATGTCACTGTTACCACAGTTCGTAAATTGCGCGTACAGAACACAAGAAAAAAATGGTATCTTCTTTATAGTCTATGTAACAAAAAGTGTGATATTTCCAGAAGTGAAATATGCATTACCCCTACAGGTTGTTTCCCATTATTATTTACGAATATTTTAATACAAGTTCTTTTATGAAGTCAATTAAATCAATTTTTATTAAACATAATCTAAATATCAAAGACGATAAGTACATTATTGGATTTAACTTAAAGTATTGTGTCCGGATTGAAGGTTCGGCTCTATGGCAAAGTACAAATTTTTATCATACAGGTAGGTACATAAAGTAACTGTAATTGTTCCAGAGTGTTATTTCAAGATCTCGAATAGTTTTAGATAAGAAGATGCGCATCGCTATTTCTCTGCTTCCAGCTCGACAACGCAAAGTGATGACTCATCAGCGTAAAGCATTTTGTGTTCTTCAGTTTGCTAAAAGTGAACCTGTAATTTTAGTTTATCATGCCTTTCAATTAAAGTTGATACACAGAATTGAGTATTCCACAAAATTCAACTTTTCTGCCAATGTCTCTACGTCAAATGTACGGACCTTTTTTTCCGATGAAGTTACTGTAGCAGGGGTGGATTGTCTGAATATGTTGCTTTTTTCCCGAATGAGAAGGTGAATCTGAAAAGTTTATTTGGCAGCATCCCCACTTTTATCTCTCGAAACCAGGGTTTCCCAAACTTTTTCTGCAATGGAACACTTCTCAAAATTGGACAATTTAAGGGTACACTTGGTTTATATTTTAGGTTTGATAATTCTTACTTGTAAAACTTTTTTAAAGTTTTAATTTATATTTAGCAATTTTGTTAAATAAAGAACTGTAATATAATATAAACATAAAAATATGAATAAATGAAGCCCTTAATGACTTTGATGTTTTGGGTCCTTGAATTGAAAATCTTGTTTATATTAGGTACAATATTTGTAAGTTGAATTGTAATATCTGGTGTGGCGTGGAGCCTGTTTCTGCACCTTAACGTCATTGCAGCATAATAATAAAATTCCCCTTTGCATAAATAGATTGTAGAAAACTGACATAAAATAAATAAAGGTTTGTTTTGAAGTATTGGAATACTCTTCTGACAACCTCGCCCAGAAATTGCTTAAAGATTTATCTTTGCAGTTTTGTTTCAAATTAGAGTCACTGATTAAATCAGATTTTCATAGTCATTGAAGCTACTGGTTTAGCCGTCACCGAAAATTGATTCTGAACCCAGGAATCGTCCTTACTAGATTCTATTTCAAGTTTTAAACTTTAATAAACTTTCAAATTTAATCAAGTCATACATTCGTGTAAGGCTTGAAATATAATTACTATCCAAAATTATTATTTTTTTATAAAAACATGCAATCTTATCTTTTGTATTAAAATTTGTAATATTGTCCTTTTACTGGTAAATTCATTGTCAAGTTAAATAAAATATCTGTATAATTCTGGGCTATGTAAATCTCTACCTCACTCGAACAGGATTCTGGTTGACTGAACACGTCCACACTTGCTCATTGTTACCCATGTTTCCTATTGTAGCATTGTTTTACAACGTTGTTGAATTTGTTTCGAAACAAGCCAGAAAGAAATTTGAACTGTTGAGAAACATCGAGAACATTGTTCATAAACAGTATTTCGAAACTGTATTATTCCGTTGAGAAGCGTGTGAGACGATATCTGCCAAACCAATCTTGTTGGTCGCTTAGGTAAAATCAATATACTCCATCTTTCATGCACAGGGTGAGAAATGATTCGACTTTCTCCCGTTCGATGCAAACGGAATTTTCGTCTTACGAATTGATTAAGATAACATAATAACTCATAGTATTGTATAGCTGTTTAACTTATATATATATATATATATATAATAGGCGATGAAGGAAAGGAATATGGAAAATGAATCATACTACAAGGACAAGAAATAAAAAACTTACGCTTTGCCGACGATATTGTAGTATTAGGGGAGTCAGAAGAAGACTTGGAAACCATAATAAATTTCATGATCGGAGACCTGGAAAAAGAGTTCAAAATGAGAATTAATAGAGGGAAAACCAAGTAATGGAGTGTAGTATGGGAATCAGTGAAATAACAGGGTGTTAGATTGGGAAAAGATATTTTGACGGAAGTTAAGGAATTCTGCTACTTGGGAAGCATAATAACTAGGGATGGTAGAAGTATAGTAGACATAAAGAGTAGGATAGCACAGGCAAGGAAGGCTTTTGCGAAAAAGACGAATTTACTTACGGGTAATATAAATGAGAATATTAGGAAATCGTTGCTAAATTGTTCCTATCGAGCGTAGTGTTCTCTGGGTGCGAAACGTGGACGGTAGGAGTTGGGGAAAGGAAATGAATAGATGCCTTTGAAATGTGGTGCTATACGTAAATGCTGAAAATAAAATGGGTAGATACAATCACAAATGAGGAAGTTCTTAACAGAATAGGGGAAAAGCGATCAATATTGAGGACGTCGACTAAGAGAAGGGATGCATTTATAGGCCACGTTTTCAGACACGAGGATCTTGTAAAATTACCATTAGACGGAAGTGTGTGGTGTAAGAACAGAAGAGGGAAGCCAAGGGTGGAATACGCAAAGCAGATTAGAGAGGAGATGGTTTGATCTAGTTATAAGGAAATGAAAAGGCTTGCGCAATGTAGGTTGGCATGGAGGGTTGGTTCAGACCAGTCTTAGGACTGAATACCACAACAACAACAGTATAGTTAGAAACTTTTGCGGAACACCTATTTAGAGTTTGGGAAACCCGACTCTTAAGAATTCTTGTATAAATTCCTCTCGAGTTGCTTACTTAAGAATTCTTATTTTCAACCGTAATAAATTCTCGCTGAAAGTCTATTCACATGTATCTAATACGGAATGTTAGTGAATGAAGCCGTTAAATCATATATCCCCTTAAAATATCTAAATGGTTAAGTTTCGCATTTTTGGAACAACTGAGATTGATCGTAATGGTCAAAAACGTTCATATAACATCACGACATGCGTTATTTTCTTTGGGAACCTCATAAAAGATAGTTTCTTCGTTCTGCCAGAGTTGAAGAAGCTTCCATTAGTCACGACTTTTTAACCAACGTGTGGGAACAATTGGATTTGTGTCATATAGCTAAAGGTGCACATATTAAATACAGTGTTATAATTATTTTAAGTTTGACACAACAGGTGACTAATTTAAAACGATTATTTAACGATCCGTATGATAAACAAAACAAAAAGAATTACACAAAATTTTGAAGTCAGCAGACGTTCCGATCAACAGTTGTGATCTTTGTCAAATATGACCTTATAGACATTCTCCTATTACTAGGCATTGCTTGGTCATTATTTTAATTTTGACAGTACTGATATTCTTGTAAAACAAGACACTTCCCATTCAAATACTAATTATTTATTAAATAATTATAATAATTATTAAATAATCTGTCAGTCTTATCTATGTGTTCTTTTTAATGTTATTACCTTTGCTAAATTTAATGTTTAATTTCCATTAAAGAAATGGAAATACAAATTAAATTTCGCTGTTTTCAATTATAACTTAATACTTTTCATTAGTAAATTCTGAGTTACGAGAGTAAAAGTTAAAATTTATGTGTGGCAGAGGAGCTTTCTTTGTTGAAGTAGTGTTAAATATTTTTACAGAGGTTTGCAGTAGCTGGCAGTGAATTCAATTTCCCGGTTCACCGACGCGAACTGTAGATGGTGTGGTGTGCATTCTAAGAAAAACGAGGCCCTTCTACAAGAGTGGTAGCTTCTTATATGGGGGTGGAATCTCGTATTCATGAAGCATTGTTATAAATTTAGAATCTTCCAAAGTGAGCGTAACTATTCCATTTCAAAGTAAAATAATGAAAATAAGTATTTCGTCATTTTTTTTTCATCAGAAGTATTCACTTACAAAATACATCCTGATTAGGTATTATAATGCCACAATTTTCTATGCATAATTTGTTCGCCTGGAAATGACATGAGGAAGCCTCTACAGATAGACTGGCTAAAAGAATAAGATCAATTCCAGCCCCGATTTATTTTTTTTCTCAAGAGTTCTGCACTCCTAGGTAGAGTGAGACTCTCACTCACTAGGACCAAGAAACGCATTCCTCTTGGCTGAAAACCCGATCTGTAATCATTCTCGCTTCAGTTCAGAGTGATGCGTTTCTTGTCTAATAAGGAACTTATTTTAAATTACTCTCCCATTAGTAATATCGTAATCATCACCAACGCTACCAGTCCATCATCAGAACACTAATAATCACTGAACACTTGGCGATTCCGTGCTTCTGCAATAATCTTCCTGAGCACAATTAGATTAAATGTGGCCACATTTTTCAATTATAAGTATTTTATCGTCAATATTCTTTAATATTACAAAATTATTCTTTGCGATGTTCACCCCCAGAAAAATAAATCTTCCGTCGAATAACTCTTATCTATGAATATAAAATTTTGCAGTGTTGAAGTTTCCGCTATTCGCTTTCTTTACAATTATCCTTGCAAATTCTAACTTTTGGTCAACAGGGAGAAAAATATATTTGTCTGAAAAACAAAATTTCAAAACACAGGCCTTATGCGGCCAACACGACACGTCTGTAGATAAAAATAACAGATAACTTGGATCTCCAACGTGATCACACTGCCTTTCGCTACATCAAACTACGATATTTTCTTTTACGACTTTGGGCTTAATTAAGCCTACACTTTTATAACCATGCGGCGATGTTAAAATTAACAAAGTCACTGCATTCGTTCTGAACGATCCTAGAAAATTGCCTTAACAAGCGGCAAACGGGAAAAGGAAAACATTTCCTACTGTCGGTTTGTAAAAATAAATAAATCATGAATTATAATTTAAAATAAACGATAAAATAAGAACTTATTATTAGAGCACGACTTCACAATAAAATCTTTTAATATTATAACAAACTTTTTCAGGCACGGAAACGCCATAAGTTGAAAAATTTTCGAAGTAGTTGGAAAATTTTGTTTATTCACATTTGATATTTCCGGTTGGTAAACAGACCTATGAAACAATTTGCACATCCTAACCCACCTTATCATCATACCCGCATTTTGTATTCTTTACTTTAATATTGTGTATACTGAATCATTATTCTCCTAAGATAAAAGTTTTTTACATGTATAAAAAAATTATACCCGCATACCACATCCTAATATGTTGTTGTTGTGGAATTCAGTCCTAAGACTGGTCTGAAACAACCCTCAATGCTAACCTCTCTTGCGCAAGTCCTTTCATTTCCGCATAACTAGGAAATTCAGCATCCTCCCTAATCTGTTTAGCGTATTCCATCCTTCACCCTCTTCTCTTTTTATCCCACACATTTCCCTCTAATGCTAAATTTACAGGATCCTCATATCTTGAAACGTGGCTTATTAATCTAACCCCTTTTTTGGCCAACGTCCTCCATATTGTTCGCTTTTCCCCTATTCTGTTCAGAACTTCCTCGTTAGTTATTCTATCCACCCACCTGATTTTCAGCATTCACCTATAGCAACACATTTCAAAGGCTTCTATTCTTTTCCTTTCCGCAACTCCTACCGTCCACGCTTTGCACCTACATAACGCCACGCTCGATACGAACATTTTTAGCAAAGATTACTTATATTCAGACTCTTTTCCACAAAACTCTTCCTTGTCTGTGCTATCCTACTCTGCACTTCTACATCCCTCGTTAATACGCTTCCGAAGAAGCTACACGCCATTACCAGATTTTCCCTCTATAAATCCTCATATTGAATTCTTTCTCCAGGACCACCGTTGGTTTCCAATTCTTCTTCTCACTCCCCTAATACTACATCGGCAAAGCGTATGATTCCTTTTCTATATATTTTGTTTTAACTGTTCAATATATAAGTTGAACAGCATGGACTTTCTTTTCGTGATCTTCAATTCTAATTTCTGCTCACTACCTTCTGTAGATGTTATGTATAAGTCTTCTTTCCCCATATTTTATTCCAGTCCTCTTCAAAATCCATAATAGAGTCATATTATGAAAGGCTTTTTCTAAATCTACAAAAGCCAAGAACATAGGCTGGTTTTTTCTTATCCTGTCTTTCTAAAATTAAACGCAAAGTCAATATTGCTTCTCTCGTCCCTACATTATTCCTAAAACCAAACTGATCTTCATCTAACTCGCTATCTATTTGACGTTCCATCTTATTATATACTACTTTCGTTAATTCTCTGCATGTCTGAGATACTAAACTAATTATCCTGTGCTGTTCGCATCAATTCACCCCAGTCTTCAATGGCAAGGTTACAATTATGTTTTACTAAAATCTTCTGGTATTCTTCCTGTTTCGTATATTTCTCAAACTATCCTGAGCAGCCATGATATTGCTTCTTCGCCCGATGGTCTTATCAACTCCGCTGGAATTTTATCAATTCCTGGCGCTTTACCATTAATCAGGTCTTACTCCGAATTTAAAAAGTTTTCCCCGACTCTTCATCACCCAATTTCTATTTTTCTTCTATTACTGGCTGATCTAGATTTCCATCGTGAGACAGCTCTTATAGACATTTCTTCCATCTTTCATCTTTTTCTTCTTTATCCAGAATTGGCTTCCCATCCGCTCTCTTGATGTTAATGCTTTTCCTCTCTCCGAATGATTGTTTGATTTTCATAAAAGCTACGTCTAGTTTCCCTTTCATAGTGAAACCTTCAACCGCTTTGCATTTCCCTTGTAGCAAAGGCTCTTTGGCTGCTTTTCGCCTCCTATCTACATCATTCTTCAAGCGTCTGTTCTGCTCTTTACCATTTTCATCCCTCGTGTTTTTATATTTAAGGCTTTCATCAATAATTTTTATTATTTCTTGTGTTATCCATGCTTTCCTATTGGTCTGGCCTATTTTTCTTCAGCTGCTCTAGTCATTTCTTCCTTCAAAAGCGCCCATTTCTCTTCTAAATAGTTTCTTTCTCCTTTCTCTATTAATTTACTCTTGATAACTTATTTGAAACTCTGAAACACCCCCTGTTGTTGCAGTTTTTCTATTTCCCATTTTTTGTTCTAATTCCTTTATTGAGTTTCTTCATTTTCAGCCTGCATTTCATAATGAGCAGATTATGGACGCGAGTTCATAACACAGGAACAATAAGCTCATACGAACGACTCTCGGTTAACGAATCTTCATTAGTATTGAAACTCGGAGATCTTACTGTCAGCATGGAGTGATTTGATTCATAACTAATACAAATTAATTACGTTTTAATGGTCCCAAAGTGTCTCACCTAATACGATAATCCAAAAAAAGTATAACAATTACATGAAAGAAATAAGTGATTTAATAAGCTTTTGAGTTAATCATCTGGTTTGTGTGCAGTGTCATATTAAGTCTCTTGCAAGGATTGAAAACAGCATTTGTGGTATTTTTTAACATTTCATACATAAACTAAACGTGACAGCGATAATAATAATTTAAGAGATAGTACGGTTAATTAGAAAATGATTTAAGTTTTCCGAATTATCAACACAGTCAATGTGCGCAATAGAATGGTAATACAACGTTTATATACAAATTGTGACCTTTCGTGTAAAGAACTTATCTCAGATTAAAGACTTTCAGGCATGTTAAACTTAAATGCGTTTTCCTAAACTCGTGCGGGTTATCAAATCGTTACTTATCTTAAGATCTTCCCGCCAGATAGTTTATCGGGACAGCTTTGAGATTTTTTTTTCTGTTCATAACTTTTATGAAACCAAGTCTAATGCGGCTTTAAATGTTTTATTGGTTCGTCTACTTTGAATGAAAAACAAATATTGCCAAAATATTTAATTTCCAGAAATTACAACAAATTTCTAAAATGTATTTATAACGATCCGTTTGGAAATATAATTTTTTATCAAATATTTATTACATAAGATATTTGGTTGTTACCATAGTTCTGAGGACAATGATCAACAGCTCACCAGCGCACTATTCAGAATAATTTTAAATGTTTATTATAACACAAAAATTACATACTTATACAATAAAATATCACTGCATTTCCACCTCAATCATGTGAAAATAATATTGCGCTTCTTCCTGCAATGTAAAAGTATACGAAGTAATTCTCAAGTTATTTATTCTCGTTTGAAAAGTGATTTTTGAAGATGAAATATTGTTTCAGTTAGACTCTTCCATAGATATTTTCAATAATATTTAAATATTAAAGAAGACAAATTATAATACATTACCAAAAAATTCACGCAGATTTTATTTTAATATCGATTGAAACGCCGTCTCCAATTTTGCAGAGATTCTCTCACAAGATATGTAACCGGCTTTCCTTTTTCCATTGTGCATTATAATAGACGTCGAGTAAGGAAATAATTATATGCAGTGGATTCAATGAGCATATCAGCTTTTTTTGACAAATTTCACGGTTCAACGTGATCTCACTAATTAAAGCTATAAGACATCTCCAGAAACAAGTCTCTCCATGATTCTGCCAAGAGTTCAATCTAAAATAGACCGTGTGTTTTTATTCTCTTCGCTTTAATTAGCTAACATTGAGCTTAAAGCCACGAGACAACTCCACGGTCCTACAAGAAACATCATTATTTTGTATGTCTCGTTTCTTTATAAAGTTTAGACGCACACTTACTATAATGTTTAAACTGATGCTCGACATTTGTAATTGAATTAAAAATTATTAGCAAAGTAATAAAATTTTTAATTAATTACTTTTATTTATAATGTGTCTTCAATTACGTAACCTGAGCCTCTGAAACCCAGATAGGAAACGTGAAAATGCCTCTAACAACAGTAATCGAGTTATCATTGTTTGCCTGCCCATAAACATGAGAAACAGAATTAAATTAGCTATCTTACTTGAGTTTAAATGCGGTGTGTGCTTCAAGGAGCTTGGCAATCTACGTTAAATTTCTTCGTGATCTGAAATATTAATGGAGCAAAATCTACTGGAATATACAGGTCACACTAATATCCCGTTGCTATTAAGTTATTATATATTAAAGAGTCACTTTGAAAATAAATTATTTAAGAAACCTTAATTAATAATTGCAAGTTAAATCATTCAATTTCAATACCAAACATTGTTTTATATATTTTAATCGAGCTTACTTATAACATTCTTTGAAAATATAATTTGTAATTTGTTGTTATGAAAGATAAATTCGATCACCAATAAAACAGTCTGTTAAGTTCAAATATTTTGTGGTCATTTACACTTTACATGTCAGATACAATAAACTGGCCAATGGTCAGAAATAAGAATTTTAATTCGATCTCAAATGCAGACGTTTCGTCCTTAACGTTGGGACCTTTTCAGTTGTTTCTACACATGATATTAAATTCATATACATATTTGCTTTCCAAAAAAATAATATATTTTGTTTATCATGGTTGCTTACACAATGTGCAATTAAAAACAATTACGAAAATTTTGTACTGCTTCCGCAACATACAATTCCAAAACGAGAGTTAAAAATACCAAAAAACACAACACGAAATTTATATTCTTGTAACAGACTTTTTAAACAACAAGAAATATTCAATTTTAAATCATAATAAATTATATATAAAATTATATATTTAATTTAAAATATGCTTACCATTTTTGTGTTAATAGAATTAATGTTTGATTTAAACCAGAGTAAAGGAACATTTTCAAATTTAAAACTTCCTTAGACAAACAAGAACGAGTATATTTTAATAATCTCATGATTGTTTTAGGTAATGTATAAAATTTTAATTTAGAAATCAATTACTATCGACGGTTGTTGATCGAAATGTTAGATGAACTATATATATATATACATTAAATCATATTAATATTATTCTCTTTATAATATAAATAAGTACAATTACTGTTTACTGTCATTGCGTAAACTATCTTGCGTACAGTTCTATTTACTATTTAATTTAATCCTACTAAGGACTTTGAACATCAGCTGTAGTTTCTGTGTTCTATACATTCCCTTCACTTCTGAAATATTGCCTTTCTTTCTTCTGCTCGTTTTTGATTCATTGATGTATATAGGTGCAATATAATAACAGACATCTTATGCTTTATATGTTGACTTTATAAAATTGAGAAATTAGTTAGGAACAAGCCATTAACTTGTTTTAGAATTTCACACAAACTGTTTTTTGATGTTTCATATAAACCTGAGAAACGTCGAATGGGTAACATATGCATGTGTTCAATGGTGTTTAATTTTTTTATTATTATTTATTTACAGTCGCATAAACAAAAAAGTCATTAGCGACTCATACGAAATTACAATATCCGTTACTTTTTTGGACTTTAAATTAACAATTTTGTACATTTTAAATTTTTGTTTAGCCGATTTGTAGGTTCTACGAGTCTTGTTCTTCGCTTTTTTATAACAACATTTGTTTTAAAGAATTGAATTGACAAATCTTGGTATCCACAATACACGTATATCTGGACGATTCTCAGCTACTTTGCGTCTTCTTTCACCAACAGCATGAGAACGATTATTTCCATTTTTTTATATCTACGTCTGTTTATTTCCAAAAAAATAATGAAAATCACAAATATTTCATTTAACGCGATATTCTTATCAAGGGACTTGTTATTACATTAATTTGTACGGATTAATTATAACCTTGAGTCCAGCTATTTATAGAAAGCAATTTATTATACTTTCATTGTCATCACTGCTTCCGGCTATTATTTGCCATAGTCATCTATTTATGTTCTTTTCGTGCCTATTCCTTCAATTAAACTTGAATTTCATTCTTTAATGTAATTGTACTCAGCACCCTATGTCTACGAGTGTTTCTAATATTAAAAATATAAATACGTTTTACAAATGTTACAGCAACTTAATTACTAATTTTAACATCTCACTAAGGTAAAATTTATAAAATCCGCATATTTTTCCATAAAGTATCTCTACGATATTATTCCTTCAAGATTTATATTTCACGTTAGGTTTGCCTGGACGCAAAACCTCTCTTTCCAAAGACATATTCTAATTTAACTTTTCAAACAAGCGAAAGTTCCGTCTCATAAATGTGAAGTGTTTTGGGAAGCAAGTATTACACTTTTATTTTCAGAAATAACTTCTGCGTTTACTTTTGAAGAACTTCTGGGAAATAAGTTTAAATTCGTATATTCTTTTCGGAATGTGATAACATTTTTCTTAAATTAGTCGGTTGTCCTCTCGAAGAATAAAGAAGTTTTAGTGAGGACTTGAAGTTTTTGCGAAGGAGTTTACTGTTCAGAGTTTTACATTTCATGAGCAAAACAGATATAATTTTTTTGTTTGTAAGGGAGAACTGTTAGATATGAATATGAAATAAAAGTTTTTGGATTTAAATTACAGCAAAAAATCAGAAATTACAATATTTTTTAGTTTATTTATGGCTATAAAATATATTTAAACTGTTAACTTACCCCTGGAAGTAATAAATAGTTTACAACATGAAACTAATTTTAAAAAAATTAATCCAAAATATTTTGGTAAAAACATAATTATACCCATACGTGAGAAGACTGAGGCTGATAGATGCGAACAGCACAGGACAATTGGTTTAGTATCTCATGCATGCAGAGAATTGACGAAAATAGTATATAGGAGGATGGAACGTCAAATAGATAGCGAGTTAGGAGAAGATCAGTTTGGTTTTAGGAATAATGTAGGGACAAGAGAAGCAATACAGGATAAGTCAAAACCGGCCTTCGTTCATGGCTTTTGTATATTTAGAAAAAGCCTTTGATAATGTGACACTATTAATTATTTTGAAGAACACAGGAATAAAATATCGAGAAAGAAGGCTTATACATAACCTTTACAGAATGTAGTCAGCAGTAATTAGAATTGAAGATCAAGAAAAGATAGTAGAAATCAAGAAAGAAGTAAGTCAATGATGCAGTCTGTCACCCATGCTGTTTAACTTATATATAGAACAGACGATGAAGAAAGGTAAAACGGAATATGGAAAAGGAATCATACTTCAAGGAGAAGAAATAAAAACCCTACGCTTTGCCGATGATATTGTGGTATGAGGGGAGTCAGAAGAAGACTTGGAAACCATAATAAATGGCCACATTTTAAGAAATGAGGGTCTTGTAAAATTTACTTTAGAGGGAAGTGTGTGGGGTAAGAACAGAATAGCTAGTTGTGCGAAATGAAAAGGCTTGAGTAAGTTAGTTTAGCATGGAGGATTGCATCAGACCAGTCTGAAGACTGAATACCACAATACCGATGAAATCTGCTCGTGTATGGGCACCCATTGCGGCAGATATCTGGCAGATTTAACAAATCTCCGCGTAATGTGAAAGTCGTTTACCGGTCAGTGTAGGTCTGCCGACAAATATCTTACGATCGAGATCTGTGCAGATTCTCGTATGTGCAATACATTTGTCCCCTGCCAAATGTCAATTTGTCATCACTAATAGATTGTAGCTTATTTAATTGTAATTAATACTTGCAATTCAATTAAAGTTCAATAAGTACTTTATATCTCTCTGCCCCAAAATAAATTCATAGTAATTCATGAATTAAAAAGGTAATACTTATAAAGTGTCCTGATAAATTCGCGTATTTAATTGAGATATATCAGGAGTCAATCATTAAAGAGAGATAGCTTTGTTATGTATTTATGGAATCATTTTTTAAATACGAGTGGAAAGCATTGACGCATTTTTGGCTTTATATTCTTAGCATAAACCGTATTCCGGAACCTAATTAGAAGAGATACGTGTAAAAATAATGAACACAATTTATTCATTTTGTAAATAGAGAGATAATTTGTATCTATCACCGTTATTATTTTTAAGTTTCTTATAGCGGACTGCATATTTTTTTCCTTTTTAGTTGAAAACTTGCTTATCACTGGTTTAAATTATAAAAATTTGTTTGTTGACATCAAAGTATATTATATTTTCGAATTATAATAATAAGTTCTGGTTCATTTAATACCATGTATCCAACAACTGGACACTATAAGACATCTATTATGCTAAAATTGGATACCTATTACAAACCTGACACGAAATATTTCGAACATCCACGTAAATCTGATTCTGGCTGATTTTCAGAGCTTGACGACCGTCAATTGTTCAGATCTGATCTGTATGTGAAGACGCAACGCAGATTTGATCGTTTAGACAAATAACTGCTCTCCAATCCGGCGATTGGTCGGCCGATGATATATGCTCGTGTTTGGTCACCCATTCTTACGATCGTGAACAGTATGACGTATACACCGAACTTTTTAGACAGACAATCAAATCTGCACGCTCGATCTAGGTAACGTAGAAGTATGAGCGGTGCTAGTCTCAAAGTTGGTGACGGGAGGAGGAGGAGGGATTTCTCCTGTCACTTCAAATTGTAGGATCTCCTATATGAATTTTAACTGTTTCCTCTGAATTACTAATGTGAGAAAATTATTTATTTATGTTAATATGTGGCATACGGATAATTATGCTTACTTTGCTTCCCCATTTCGCAATCGTAATTGGTTCTGGTTCATAAACTATACCTAGTTCCTTCTAGGTTCGGGTTCCAGTTGGCGCTAAATGAGGAAAGCCTAAATTTAAAGACGGGTCCTATTACCGAACTCAATTAATGAAAGAGCTCTCTGCTCAAAATTTAAACGTACCCGCTATACTGCCAGCGAGCTCGATTTAAAAATCACAAATTAATGTACAGGATAAAAAATGAAAACATTTTGCACAATCGTGATAAAGGATAGCACCGATGTAAATAAACATCCCTCAAAGAAACCAGCCATCTTGTTGCTACCAGCTATCTTCAATTAAAGTCACAAATCTCTGCTAAGCGCCAGTGATACATGAAAAGTACAGCTTGCTCTTCCAAACCCCCATTCAGAAGTCTCATTTCACATTCGAAACCGATGCCATTGTTACAGCGGGGAGTTACCTTCTTACTTTCAGCACATCCGTGAGCTGCAACCCGATCGACGAAATTCTCGTACGTGCAGATAACAAAATGTTCAAATATTCTACCTAATAGGCACCGTAAGTCATAAAAACAATCCCGGCAAAACACCAACACGTACCTACCTCACGATTCTTCAAACCCTTCAATTGCGGAATAACACAATGCCATCGAAAGCCCATCCCTTCGTCTACCAATAAAAGAAATCCCGCTACACTATATATATAATAATATATATAAGACTTTTCTAGACTGGGATCCTCCATATCCTGCATTTTATAAGATCTAATAGCAACAACACTGACTTAAAGTTCAAGTGGGTCATTTCTTGTACCCTGATTACAAATTCAATTAACACTTGGCACATCTGCCGGTATTCGCCTGTTTTGGAAATAAACAGTATTCTCTTTATTATGATTTCTCCAAAAACCTGTCGTGTACTAAATCTCCATACACTTCGCACTTTACAAGGTGTTTTAAATCCATGCGAAGAAGAGCAGCTAATTGCCAATATTCAATTAAAATGATTCACTTTGAAATTTTCATCTGATATGTAAACAGAGCGCTCCAACAAGTCAGTTGAATTTCAAACAAACAGACACGACTAAGATACTTAGACATGACGGGTATTCATTTGCGGATGCTACAAAAATTTGATTCTAATGTAAAAATTGTAAATAGAGCCTCGCATTTTACTGCAGATAACAAGGCACGTCATCATGCAATAACATACATAAAAGTTAAGATAAATTTGTAACTAGGTTTTTACGGACATTTGTTGCAATTATGAGAAATCGGATGCAGGGAGTATTGGATATTTAACACACTAAAATCGGGATATCGGATATATGAGATATGTCTTATGGAATATACAAGATACGGGAGACCAGATATGTGTCGGAATGATGAGACATACGATATCGCATGTAAGGTCTATGGGATAATGGGTATAAATGGAAAAAGAGACATATGAAATGTGTAAAACATAAAGTATAGGATAATTGGGTTATTGGATATATTAAATATATTTATTGGATATCGGATATGTGGGATATAAGATAACGTATTTATGGGATATATAATATCGGATATATGAGAACGAGATATTGGATACCAATTGTGTGGTAAATAGTCCTAAATTTGGTCTGAAGCAACACTCATACTAACTTATCTCGAGCAAACTTTTACATTTCTACATAACTACCACATTACACATCGTCCCTAATCTTCTTAGCGTATTCCATCCTTGACCTCACTCTTTTGTACTTACCCGCTCACTTCCATCTAATGCTAATTTTACAAGACCCTTATGTCTCCAAACGTGGCCCGATAATCTATCCCCTCTTTGGACCAAGTCCCCTATTCTGCTTAGAACTTGTAGAACTTAGAGCCTTATCCACCCATGTGATTTTCAGCATTCTCCTATAGCACAACATTTCGAAAACTTTTATTCTTTTCCTGTCTGGAACTCCCATCATCCATGTTTCGGACCCTTATAACGCCACACTCAATACATACATTTTTATTAATGCTTTCCTATTATTCATACTTAAGTTACCTGTAAGTAAATTCCTCTTTTTGGCGAAAGTCTTCCTTGCTTGTACTATCGTACCCTAGTTATTATGGTGCTCAAGTAGGAGAATACTTAACTTCCTTCAAAATATCCTTTCCCAATCTTATATTCCTTTATTAATACTACACTCGATTATATTAGTTTTCCCTCTATTAATCCTCATGTTCCATTCTTCCTCCAGGACCACGTTCATGCCATTTATTATGGTTTCCAAGTATTCATCTGACTCCCCTAATATTACAATACCTCCTTTCACTATTATTTATTTTCCATAATCCTTTTTAACTTTTTTCATCGTCTGTTTTATATATAAGTTAAACAGCATCCTTGTCTTACTCCTTTCTTGATTACTGCTTTCTTTTCTTACTCTTTAAATCTAATTACTGTGGTATGGTATATCGGATATATGGAATGTGGAATATTGGATATATGGCATACTGAATATCGGTAATATGTATATGAGATATATGGAGTATGATATTTAAGGGAGTATTTGGTTTTAATTGCCTACGAAGTTACACACTGAATTTACTGCTTCTCACAGTGGTATTATTCATTAGAAAGATAAAAAATTATTACTGAAATTATATATTTTACGTCGAACAATTCACAAATTATCGAAAACCGTAGTAAATAAATAATAATATGCTAAGAAATATTCATATCCGTCCCAATAATTAAAATCAGTAACGCAGGAACAAATTAGTTTTACTTATGAAATCTGGATTTCTCTTCAGGGCATTAACTTGAATGTCAGAGTTTGAGCCCCAGTATTGAAGAGAGGAGGGCTGACAAAGGAGGGTTAAAAGAGGGAGGAAGAATTTCCTGAATTTGCGTGTGCTGTCGCACCACTCTGAACTGCAGTCAATTACCAACAGCCACTTGGGATCGGCGACCAACAAAGAGGACTCGATGCCTGCCGCTGACAATGGGAGAGCACAGAACACTTCCAAGAAGCAGCCAATTTCCGTTTTTCAAATGTTTATCTAGTCAATTCGGCCTCTCCCAATAACTTAAGACCACGCCGTTTTCTCTAGAGCGATATTTATTCTCTAGTGCCACTTGCAAGCCCAACCCCAAGCAAACGAAACCAACGGAATAGAGAGAGGAGAGTACTATTATCACTTATCAACAAACCAAACTAGTTAAAATTATATAATAATACAGAGATAATCCGGTTAATACTATATTATTAAAAACGGATGGGGCATTACCGTAATTTGATCATATTTAGGATAAGTTAGTTCCGTTCAGATTTAATCATCTTTGAAATGCTATGATATAATATTATAAAATATTAGTTAACATATTCATCCATAAATATATTAATTATCAGGCCATGTAAGAATTAATACAAATACTTCCAGCCTCTTTCCAATACATATTTTGTTTATACCCTTACGTATATTTCTATAAACGTTATATGACCTATAAATCATCGGATTTCTTGTACATTATGATTTATTTATTAAAAATATTACTATTTATTTATTACGATATTATTTCAAATACCGCAGGAATACAATATGACATTGATTTCAGATTCCTAACCACTTCTTAAGGAATAGTGAATAGAAAAATGGAAGTGCCAGTAGTGGAAAGAAATCACCAAAATATGACAAAAAACATCACTAAAGTGATGAAACTTTTATAATAAATATATATATATTGTTATAAACATCTTCTATACCCCTAAATGTTATTAAAATAGTTTACCTGTAACATAGGCACTTGTAATTATAAAAATGTTAGTGTGATAATGTGTATAAGGACAGGTGAAAGTAATTTTAGAAGAGTACACCATAAGGATTAATTTAAGGAAAACCAAGGTGATGGAGTGTAGTATGAGAAATAGTGGAATAATAAAGAGTGTTAGATTAGGAAGGGATATTTTGAAGAAAATTAAGGAATTTGCTACTTGGACAGTACTAGAGGTAGTAGAATTATAGTAGACATAAAATCTAGGATAGCACAGGCAAGAAAGGTTTTCACAGAAAAGAGAAATTTACTTACAACTAATATAATTATGAATATTAGGAAATCATTACTAAAAATGTTCGTATGGAGTGTGACGTTGTATAATGCAAACGTATACGATAGGAATTGCAGAAAGGAAAAGAATAGACTTTCGAAATGTGGTGCTGTAGGAGAATGCTAAAAACGTATGAGTTGATAGAGTAAGTAACCAGGAAGTTAAAAACAGAATAGGGGAAGGAAGAACAATTTGGAGGACTTTGACCAAGAGAAGGGATAGATTAGTAGGTCACGTTTTGAGACATGAGGATCTTGTAATTAGGATTAGAGGAAATAGTGTAGAGGGCAGAGTATTGAGGCCAAGGTCGTGGGATGTGGTAGTTATGTACAATGAAAAGGCTTGCGCAGGACAGTTCAGCATGGAAGGTTGCATCAAACCATTCTCAGGACAATAGCACCCACCACAACGCAGGTGAACTTTGTGAAAGGTTCAGACTCGTGTGCGGGACGGAGCATGCTTCCGACAAAGAGAGAAAGCGACAGTAGGGCTTTTTTTTGGGTTAACAGGCTACATGAGGATGATCCCGAAACAGGTAACTCCCCTTTAATAGCATAGGAAGGGAACTGAAAAAGGGGGATGTGGAAGGTAGAGCAAGGTAGCCAACGGTTGACTAGGGCACCCGGGCTATAGTTTAAGGATCCTACCCGGTGTTTCATCTAAACAGATGCAGGGGAAGCCCTAGAAAACCTGCATCAGGTAGGTCGGGCATTGGGTACTATTCTCACGCCCTTCCGAATGACGGGAGAAGAATTTGCTGTGGGGTCGCAGCATTCCCATCTCCATGTCTTCATTAGTTTTAGGAGGCAGTTGACCGACTGATCCAATGGGATTAGCTGACAACTCTGGCCTTATGCCCAAAGTCTTTGACCCTAGTACATAAACCTCCCAAAATAACAGGTGTCTCGGCATGTGAGAACTTTGAAAAATAACCAGAGAGAGTACGAGGCATTCCCGACATAGGTGAGCCCCGCAGATCACTCTGTGGGGAAATGCCTGCGAGAGAAAACTCCCACCAACAATAGGTCTTTTACAGTTAACGCGGGGCCACGCCGAAAATCACGTGAACAAGTAATGGACAAGCTTCGACAACATTCCAGTACTGGTGGGTTTTTAATGGTTTTGGATAGTGAAGTCGGAGTTCTGCGAGACGCGGACAGAGGCGGGTGCAAATAGCCGCTTGTCAAAGTGCTTGTCAAGAGCATTGGCGAGAGTGGTCGACATTTTGAGAGTGCTGGTGAACACCGTCGAGAAAGACGGTGTTTTGGATTCACGCATAAAGCTGTGTGGCGGATGCGACGAGGAATAGACTGAGTTTTTGAAAACCAGAAAATTAATGCACAAGTCAGTATAATCTGACCATTATTATGTTAACAATTTTGAAATTTTCTCATTGTATATTAAAAGATTAATTAACATTAAAAGCTTCGCGATTTTGAAAAACTGTTACATGAACAGTAAGTTTAAGTAGGTGCTTTGATGAAGATTAATCCAAGTAATAAGTTAAAAGATTATAAATTATATAATATAAACCCATTTCTTAATCCACGTTGTAATTTTTCTAGCTTTTCTCTGTCATATCATTCCTATGAATTCTGAAAGGGATTAGAGCCAGTTGCAGAAGAAGGCAAACGCTTCATATAATTGGGGTATCGTTACAACACTGAGGTTTTCATTGTAAACAATCAGTGGTTGCGTTATAGTTGCAACATTAGAACTTTTACATAAAATATTTGCTATAAACCATTTCTATGGGATCCAGAATAAGAATCACATGCTGTGATCATTGATAAATCAGAACTTGACGGTTTAATGCAATTTTATTTTCTTCGTTTATCTGATTTTATTGTGAAATTGAAAATAATGACAAAGAAATTTAAATTTGTGAAATGACAATTATGAGTTATTTTAATTGATCCCAGTCATTTATCCCGTAATTATGCCTTTTTAATTACTATATATAAAATGAATTTAATTAGAAGCTTTCGGAATGTGGTGCTATAGGAGAATGCTGAAACTGAGATGAGTGGATAGGCTAATTAACCAAGACGTTTTAATCAGAATACGGGAAGAGAGAACAATTTGGAAGACTTTGACCAAGAGAAGGTATAGATTAATATGTCACGTTTTGAAACATGAGGGTGTGTTAATCATTAGAGGAAAGTGTGTAAGGTAAGAACAGAAGATGGAGACCAAAGATGGAATACATTTAGAAGATTAGGGAGGATGTGAGATGTGGTAGGTATATAGAAATGAAAAGGCTTCCGCATGATAGGTTAGCATTGAGGGTTGCGTCACACCTGTCTTAAGACTGATTACCACAAGAACATAATTTTATTAAACCCCATTGTTGGACAATTTGTAATATTTAATTTAATATTTATTTAATTATTGGGTGAAATTATGCGTTCAAGAAAATAAATGACAACGAAAGAAATGAATTTAACATCAAAGTTAACATTTATTTAACAAAAAAGAGTGATAAATAACACGTAGACAAAACAAAATGAATTGAAATGGGAACTTTTGAGCACTCAAAATTGATAAGGAATTTAATTGACTCCTAAAATCAGGGTCACCTATGACGTGAACCATGTATAAGTTAAGTCTTTACCAATACCCCTTATGTTCAAGTGCGGGCTCTTGAGCTTGCATGAGGATGCTAGCTAAAGGGCGCCTGTTACTATCCCTGTATTATGTACTGTGTCTAGTTTGCGTAGACGTTCTGTCTTTGCTGTTGGGTACAGTAAACATAGTTCAGTTTTAACCTAATCATATTTCTAGAGGTGAAAAGAAAAATAAATCTGTCTGCTCCCCAATTTTTACCAGCAAGTATATTTAGGATATTCGACGGTTTTTACTTTCTGTGATATCTGAAGTGACATGACTTCCATGAATTTGGGGTCAAAGGTGATTCGCAATATTTTTATGTTGTAGGCAGTATTTACTGTCACGTTTTCGAGTGTTGGTTTCAGTGCTTCATTTCTTTTTTTTACTTGTTTTCGTCTTCTATTTAGGGGTTACTTTTCTTCATTACCGTCGTTTGGTAGATTTGGAGCTGACGACTGATATGATGATAATGCGGGTGAGATGCGCTTTTAAAGTGCATAAGGTTGGTCATAATTATGTCTATGGATTTCTGGATGAAGGAGGAATGTCTATCACTTCGTTGGTTGTTTGGCAACATGTCTTCATCCTTAAATATAGCAAGTTATCGCGTCCATTGAGAGAAAGATTCTGTATGTTGTATTCTCATAATACCGGGCGACGGAATCTGGGATGTTATTTACGTCTTCCGGACCTGACTGCGGAAACTCAATATGTGATTAAAGTCAGCTTCCTGCATTCCTGCTTTTATGAACGATATCTTGGGGACTAATTTGATACCTCTATTAGTTATTTCCTTTTCCCTATTTAAGTTTGGGGTGATCGGGCAAATGTTGGAGGTTGTGGTGCGTGTTCTATATATTGGTAGGCGGGGGACATGAAATTTAAATTGCGACAATTAATACGGGATAAAAAAATATAAGTTTTAATTTTAACAAATACTGATTTATTAAATTATATATTTAAGGGGACCCTCGCTTACTTCATCGGGAACATGATTGACTCTTTATCTCAGGGCAAAGCCTAATGCTCAGTGGGGTATATAAATCAAATATGGGGGGAAAGCGAACACTGTATAGACAAAAACGACCAGGAGCGAGAACAATATGCGGGTACATCACCACGGCGTTGTGACGATCCCCGACGTCCTTGCTGGCTGGTTATACGGCTGATGGATGTGGGGTGTTAGTCTCACAAGCGTCGGAGGTATGCTGAGCGTCGCTTTCTTCACTACAGGGCTGCCGTCAACTCGATATTTCAGCTCTTCTCAAAGATGGACGGATGGTTATCAGATTTAGTCCAGTGGAACTTTAAATTTTGGTCTTGACCTAATATTGAATTTTGTAATTGATTTTCTAAATGCGCTCGAAAAATTTTTTTTCTATAAATCTGTCTCAGTTCTCCTATGCACCTGATTTGATCATCGCCACGACCAAACTCTCCTGGTGGGCGTTCACTTTCTAACTTCATCAGTTTGGAGTGTTGGATTCTGAAATTGTTTATTTCGGCTTTCGGAGACTCGGACTAAATACTTGACCTTGACCTGTTTAGCAGGTAACTGGTCCAGGACGTCAGGTCAATTTTTAACTTTTTCCCCACGGATGACCAGATGGATTGCTGGTAAAATACCATCTGTCGCCATGTCTTCCGCAGCCTAGCCTGACGCTACCCTCGTCATAGTATTTACCGAAACCTTAATGTTTCCGATTTCTGGCCGAGGAGATGACAGTAATTCGTCATTTAACTAACCTATCGCGTTCATTCATGTTCCCGACTTCGTCCTGCTTAGATCTAAATACTTATATATATAAGTATTTAGATCTAATATTTTTAATATATATATATATATATATATTAAAAATAATAGATGAAAAGTACAATTTAATTAATATAATGTGGTACAAGGCAATCGCGTACCACAAGGTTCTCTGCCTCATTTTTTTAATACACATCATATTATATATTTGATGAAATTTTGCACACAAAAGTTATTCTGGGGTCCGTTAAATTTGGTTTCCTCGTTTATGAATTCCTTGAATGTAATCTTTCGAATATATAATTATAGTCCGGCCCTGTTTGGGAAGATGTTGTTGGCGGTTGCTGTGGCGTATGTGGTCTTCTGTTGTGGTGCGTCCCCTATAGTCATAAGATGCGCTGTCTTATTCATAGCCGTTAATTGTTCTTATTATTTACATGCTTTTACAAATTAATAGCACTTTGATATGTTTTTATTTATTGACAGGATACAAGAGGGTGATCCTGAAACAGCAAACTACCCTTTGATAACATAGGAAGGGAATTGAAAAGGGTGGATGCGGAAGGTAGAGCAAGGTAGCCTCCGGGCTATAGTTTAAGGATCCTACCCGGTGTTTCACCTAAAGACATACAGGGAAAACCCTAGAAAACCTGCATCAGGTAGGTCGGGCATTGGGTACTATTCTCACACCCTTCCGAAAGACATGAGACGAGTTTCCTGTGGGTCGCAGCATTCCCTTCTCTGTGTCTCTACCAGTTTTAGGAGGCAGTTGGCCGACTGATCCAATGGGATCAGCGGACAACTCTTGCCATAGGGCCAAGGTCTTCGGTCCCAGTACATATACCTCCTAAAAAGAATGAAGGTGTCTCGGCATGTGAGAGCTTTGAAAAAAAAACAGGGAGAGTACGAGGCATTCCCGACAAAATCAGGTGAGCCCCGCAGTCACTCTGGGGAGAAGTGCCTGTAAGAGAAAACTCCCACAGATTGCACACTGTGACGAACCCCTTTCACTTTCTAATTGCGCGAAATAAACAAAACTATGTCCTACGACGCATATTTACTCCTCAGATAACTAGATCACGATTGTTCAAATTTTATTGATAGTTGCATCATCTGCTAAAAACATTAGCGGCTTTCTTCCGGAAATGTTAATACATTGCACTTCCATATGCGCTATTATGTTCGTGTCATTCCTTAGGCCAATAATTGACATTATTTTAAATCATTCTTATCATACTAAATATGTTTGTTTAATTTTAATTCGAAAGTCATTATCTGTATAGAAGACACAATAATAGAATATTGCTCATAAGTCTTGAAGTAAATATAATTAGGGTGAAAGTGAATAGTTGTTTGTGATCGCCATGCTCACGAAAAATAGGGTTAAAGATTGAAGGAGAATCGTCCGCTGACCACATACCATTCCAAAAAATCCGGAATGTGTCATGGAAGATGACAGTCCTCAGTCGTCATGGTAGGTCAAGGCACTAAACCAGTAAAGATGAAGCAGAAGAAGAATTAGAATAAGAAACAGATAATGTAGGGTATTAAAGTCTGCAAATACGTTTTTCGCTAGTATGTAAATAAACTGAATTAAACGACCCGTATGTACACAGAATTAATTATGTAAGTATGTATCAGATATGTATTAAAACACTTTATTTGGTTTTCGGTAATTAAAAGAAAGTTTCAACTTAAAATTTTGATTTTAATTAAACTGAATAGCGTATTTAATTTGTCTAGAAAAAATGGCATTGTGTTAAGATACAAAAATTAGTTAAACGTTAAAACTGTAAGAAAAGTGAGC
Organism: Eucriotettix oculatus; assembly: GCA_034510155.1. NCBI lineage: Eukaryota > Metazoa > Arthropoda > Insecta > Orthoptera > Tetrigidae > Eucriotettix > Eucriotettix oculatus. Next base: position 215,337,571 of record CM067376.1, on the reverse strand, counting down.
AAGATATTTAAAACAGTCTAAGTGTAATCAGAAGCAAAATGCATCACTGGAAATTGTTGTGATGCATATTTATATGACGTCACAAGTTTTTTTTTCTAGGGGAATTTCCATCTTTTAACTAAATGTAGATCCCCCCACATAACTTAAATATTCGTGCCTATTATATTTATATATATTGCAGAAGATATTAATATAAATATTAATCATTCGGGAATATTTCTTGGCATACATAAGCTGAAGTCTCCTAAATGTAAACGTGCTTAACGGATTTCAATGAAAATTTCAGGGAATGAAAAATGAATTTTAACTTACATTTTCGTGTATGTTTCATTTCGATATATTGCAAGACGTTAATGTAAATATTTATAATCGCATCAGGTAAATTTCAATAATTAGTAATTGCTCATTTTTAAAATAAAATTAAATAAATATAATGTGCCAATAAATGTAATTGAAATTTCTGTCCGGAAGTTTTTATTGAATTGGCTCCGAAACCTGTTCAAAACCAACTGCGAGTTATAAGGTTTTCTCTGAAACGATCATAAATAAATGATACCATACTATTTATATATTCAATAATCTCACCTCTATCAAAAGTCTTTACCTGTTGTTTCGGATTTAGGGCGAACGAAGTCGCGGGCAAAGCTAGTTATAAATAAAAAACAAACAGTGGCCAAAAGTCAGAAATGGTAGATTTTAATATGTTTCGTCCCCCAAATTCAGCGACCTCCTCAGTTCTCTATTAAAATTATATAAATATTTCTTGTTGCGTCCGAGACCGAAAAGAGTGACACGAAGTTGGGGGACAAAACGTAATCTAATTAAACTTTTCCATTTCAGACAAATATGACTGAGCGAAATTAGGATATAAGCTATGTTTGAAAAGCGTTATCTTTTCAATTTTTGTATTCTTAGCGTAATACTTTAATTCGGATGTGAATAATCTCTTGGTAAAGTATTCTAGATGTGCAGGTGAATTTATTTTTTAAAAATAACTCAAACCAAATTGGACGGATGTGTTCGCGTTAATAATTTATGGTTCTAAAATTCGAAGCCCGTGTTCCAATAAAAGTAGCATAACTGAGAATATTTTACAGCAGTATTAATAAATTCTTTAAGTTGCTCTTTCCGATTAATAGATATTGGTAATTACTCCTACGTGGTTGAGTATTGGGTTTATCCCACCATACGGCCAACTATCCACTGAATTACGGAAACTAATAACGCAACAGATTTGCAAGGATTATCACACTAATGTGTTCCAAATACATATGTATTATCTCTGCACGTACGGTAGTGCGCCCTTCGGAAACATGAATATTCAAAGATCCCACTCTCGTTCTCGTTGTTCCATGTTTCGTTACTTTCAGTAAACGCCTTGAGTTGTAAGTTACAAGTGAGAACAGATCCATGTCACGACCACTATACTTTTTATGCAAAAATACTCGAAACTCAAAAATAAGTAGGTAAGGAAACAGAAGAAATAATCATATCCTGGAGAAATTGATTTATTATTTATTGAATTAGTCCTCAGTTGGCGATATACGATACGTCATCAGACACAATTTCAAAACATTATTAGAAATTACAATTGTTACTTGTTAAAAATGCACACGTGCACAATTAAAAAAGAGGAACAAGTAAATATTCTTGTACTAAATAATTTAGAACACAATATATTAATTACAATTTATTGATAGTATTAATAAATATGCAATTAAATAACTAGGATGTAAAAATACCACTAAGAGTACATTATAATATTTTCAGTAAATGCATACAATTCATGTTATTAAATAATTACTTCAAGTTAAACAGAAACCCACTGAGTAAAATAATAATTTACAATTAATAAAAAGACAGCAAATAAGTCAGCATACAAATTTACTACTATTTATTCAAAAGCGACGTTTCGTCTCCTGTTTGAGACTTCCTCAGGCGTAAAATTTAGCAATTCATCATATTTACTCCTTGACTACCTCAGCCAAAAAGATTATTGAATGCACATGTGAAGAATTACATTAATTACTTGTGAAGAATTTAGTGCCATGTAATTATTCACATTAGACCACTTCTCTTCTATATTGTTTCTTTCTCCTTTCCCTATTAATCTACTCCTGAAATATTCTTTGAAACTCACGTCCTGTTGTTGCAGTTTTTCTACTTCCTATCCTTTTGTTCTAATTCCTTTCTTGAGTTTCTTCATTTTCAGCCTGCATTTCATAACCAGCAGATTATGGTCGGAGTTTATGTCTGCTCCTGGGTATGTCTTGCAGTTTAGTACCTGATTTCTATACCTCTGTCTAACCATTATATAATCTAATTGGATACTGCCCGTGGCCCCAGCTTCTTCCATGTGTATAGTCTTTCCCTACGTTCATAGTACCTAATTACATCACTTTCTCTTCCCTTTCCTATTACAGCGTTCACGTCACCCATTAGTATCAAATTCTCGTTTCCCTTTGCATCCTTCATTATTTATTCAATTTCATCGTAGGTTTTCTCCATTTCTTCTTCTTCTGCGGCACTTGTGAGAATATAAACTTGAATAATTGTCGTAGGCCGCGGTTTTGTTTCTAACGTTATCGTAATTAACCTTTCATTATATTGTTTATAATAACTCATTCGTTTCCCCATTACAAGACCTACCCCAGCATTTCTTCTATTCGCTTTTGTGGTAATCACCCTATATTGATCCGACCAAAAATCTTGCTATTTCTGCCATCTAACTTCACTAATTTCTACTATATCTAACTTTAACCTTTCCATTCCCCTTTTTAGATTTTCCACGCTACGATTCGTAGAACGTCACTCTTTGTCTTTCTGAAGACATCCTCCCGAGTAGGAGATTCGAAGGATGGACTAGTTTGTCTCCGGAATATTTTACCCGAGAACGTATAAATATTGTACCTGATATATACAAGATATGCAATTTAAGGATCCAAAACATCAAAGTCATTAAGAGCTTCATTTTTCGATATTTTTATATTATATTACAGTCCTATATTTTAAAAAATTGTTAAATATTTTTAAATAATTTTACAAGCATAAATTACCGAACCTAAAAATTAACCAAGTGTTCCGTTAAAATATCCGATTTTGCGAAGTATTCCATTGCAGAAAAAGTTTAGGATACCCTGCTGTAGTAGAACAAAAATGTGCAGCACGAGGCCAAAGTAATGGCAACTTTCACAGAGAAGTCGTTGATAAGACAGGTTTTTATGGTGTATGTGAATGAGTGTGTAAACTTGCTATTGACGTATTGGAATATGTTAATTCATAGAAATTCACATACATAAAATAAGTTGACAAAATATTAGCCATAAAGCAGCGTAGAGGTACAAGAGCCCACCTGCGTGCTCATGGGATAGATGTGCAAAAACTTTTACTTCTAGGATGAATAGGGGGAAACGAATTTTGAAAAAGATAATTTGGTTTTTTTAAAAAAATAATTCGAAATGTATCATTACTTACGTTGATTAGACTAAGATCAATAAATATATAACTGTCTAAACTGCGATCGTCGGCTACTATAGAATATATAATACGAACATTTTGTTTTCAAAATCTCGTTTACTTGCTAAGAAAACTTTTTCATTATTCAAAGAGCTCTAAAGAAGGAGCTTCTGTGGGCAAGTTTTTATTCCTCTGTCTTTCCTTTCTAAGTAATTAAAATCCACCTTCCAGGTATTTACATAACCTTACAACTCAGAAATTTTAAATAATATGAAGGTCCGCAAGAATAGCAATAACATTAAACGTTAATCAGCGATCAAATACTCGTTTAATCTAAATAAGAGAGTCTGCGAATTGCCAAGTTCTTGTTACTTTTGTTTCAAGACAATGGAGTTCCAACAAGAAACGAAAGGATTTTCTACCTTTAACAGAGTGTGATCGCTAAAATGAGGTCTTATTTTAAAATATGTTTTCTATGAGTTCTATATTAACCCGGAAAAGTCAACTTTGAACACATTTCTCATTACTTAATTACCTTAACACTGAATATCGAGTTAGGTTACGAATTTGGATTGTAGCCGTGCCGTGAATTCTGCTTACCTTTTTCCGCCATGCTAATTATTTATAATGATACTGAAATTAGTTTTGGTTTTCTATTTAACTGTGAAACAAAGCAATCAAGTTCGCATAAAACAGTGCAAACCCTTCCAAACCTATCCACAAAGTTTGAATCATCTGTGTGTCTTAGGTTTTTCTAAATTAATTAATTACTGGACCTCTGCTAACTCTTTGACAGCGCAGAAGAGTGTAACAAATTTTTTCTTGTAGCGATTGAAAGTCACAAATATAAAATATAAGCTTCATTGATGTAGCAACGCTACGAAACTTTGTGCGATTTTTTAAAAAATGTAGGGTGAAAGGAAAAGTTCATTGGAGCGGGAGGGTGAAAGTAGGGTGGGAACCCTGCCCGCTGGCCTTTCTTCACCGCTTCCTGGTTGTTTACCTTTAAATGACATTCCTCATACTACTCGCACATGTCTCCAAATATATATCTTAGTCATCGTAAAAAAACATGATCCTTAATGCCCAGGAAGAGCAGTTAACACACCACTAATCTCTAAAGCCAAGGTGCTTTAGCCTCCTTCAGTCCTCCAAACCCCACTGAAAATAAACTAATCATCACATGGCAGACCCGGTGACATCTATAGTTAAATACCCTAATTATCCAGTTCTCGAAATTTCTGGAATAAATTTTCAAGGTCTGCTCATGTCCCGATTACGTGAGCTGAGCACGGCCTAGCAGGGAGGCCTGTTTCACATTAACCCGGCTTGTAGTTTGAACAGTTATCTTACATTTCTTTTTTGTTCTAAAACATATTAGTGAGAAAAATTAGTGTGGGGGAAGGCTAATTATAAAGTGAAAATTTCTGGGTGTAGAAGCACTCTATTGCCATGTCCAGACGACTTTTTTAGTTTTTTCATATCAGAAAGTACGCTCAGCTGAAATTCCACTACTTCATCATCGTCAAACGTTCGTAGCAAAAGAATAATTCCGTTGAAGAAATAAATAGCGAGCCTTGCACTTGAGCCATCTCGTAATCATCATTGTGAAGGCCTTCCTCCTCAACAGTACCTTGAGATTTGACATAATTTTGTTCTTCAAACAGATAGCTACACATTTAAAGATACTCTGCCTATAACTGGGTTTTAAAGTATAATCATAAGTGAATGAATCGTTGAGGAATTTCAGAAAATAACGTAAGAAAAATGATGGTGAGTTACTTCTTAACTACTACTGGTTCAGAAAAATGACATATCATATATTTAATCTATATAAATAAAGTAATTATATATTATCTGACTTAATACTATAAATAAAACATAAAGAGTGGCCAAAACTGAGAAAAGGAAATTTTTAATTTGAAAACGTTTCGTTTAGTGGTCTTCTCAGTTCTGTCTACAATAAAATTGATCCAATTAAATATACATAGTTGAATAGGAAGTTATCAATAAAATTGATATGGTGTCATACTTACAATTAAAATAATACAAAATTTCTTGTTGCTCCTGCAACGTCCAGGAACTTAATAAGCGAAATGCTCAATATAAAATCAAATCTTAAATTCTTTAAATGTAAAACCATACGCAATATTTTAATATTATATATTATTCTTTATTTTTATTATTTACTTGTGTATTCTGGAATATTTTTAAAATAAATTTTGTAGTTCAAAAATATTCTGTTATTACATTGTGAGCTTTGCAATCTATTTCCTTGCCATTGTTTTACTTAAAGTTGGGGAACGAAACGTTTCCTATGTAAATTTTTCCATTTATGGCTTTTGGACATTCTTTGTGTTGTATTAATATGTACGTAAACTAAACATTTATAATTTCGTATGTTATATAAATATTTTTTTCTTGTAATTATCAGAATTAAAAACGCTTAAAATTTCAATATAATGAGTGTTAAAAAATCAATATTCTATATTTCCTTTTCATTCATATTTGCAAACTTCTGTCTAGGCATTTCTAAAACGTATTCTATATTTATATGAGTCTACAGTTTTGCCCCACTTAACAGGTTGAATAAATCTATATTCTCCATGATAATAAATGCAAAAATCTTTTAGTTGAGGAACACAATCGATAATGTGACTAGGAACAGGAAAATTTGTAGACTGGACGAATCGTGCGGGAAAGATGTGAAGCGCTATATTTATCACAATGGCCCGTGGCTTTCCCGACAAACCGGGTACTAGCTGAGGGAGAATCGGGTTCCCTACTAGTGCATGGCTTTCTGACTGCCGGACTACCGGGTAGCCACCTTGCAGGCCTAATTTGAAAGCTCTCATTTGATTTTAACCTTGCAGTCTACCCTGCTGTTGGTGCCGGATAATAATCGGGTTAGTGTGAAACGCGCCTGGCAAAGTCATTATCTCCGACACTATTGTTGCCTTTGTTTCTTGTCGGGACCAATGTTCTGCCTCACATACAATTCTGTCTGAACATATTGATAAAATACTCAAATTAATAAAATGTCCTTCTTTTCATAGTACCTTATCCACATTATCACATTAACAAATAAAATGAAACAAAACATGTAATTAATATTTATATTTACAAATGCTTGTTACAGGTAACGTACTTTAGTAAAATTAAGTGTTTATTACAATATATATATATATATATATATATATATGAATGACGTAAGATCTTTCATTTTAAAATAAGTTGCGATAATGATTAATAATTACAGACTAATAAATAATACAACCAAATCCGTGTCCGAATATTTCAAAAGGAACTATTGACTAACTTAATAAAATATTATGGACTGATGAATTTATTTCTAAAATTTTATTAAAGAATATACTAAACTCATACTTCCATTGTTAATTTTGTGTTAATCACAGCTCGGTAGACGCAGCACTGTGTAATGTATTCAATTAATAATTATTGCACTACTACACTGTAGTAGTATAACTTAGGCTCGTAGACAGAGTTAAACTTTATGACCAGCGTACTACCCATGAATGTCTACAGTCTGGTTTGTTGCTGTATTATGATAGTGAATGGTACTGGGCGTGGCGGCCTCCCAGGCAGTTGGTATCCCTGGAGGACACTACCAATCACAGAACCTTGTCGGTTTAGTATATAACGCAGCCCGTGGGGGAGAAGCAGGGGTTCCCCGTTATTTCATTAGCAGAAGCCATGAAGCTGACAGTGAAAAATTGCTGATAGTGAAACATGCCTGTGGTTCACAAGCAGTTAAATTTTCTTCTTAAATCTCATTTAAAATAATGACCATATTCCGCAGTTTGCACGGTTTCTTACTGTTTAGCTGGATATAAGGCCTCAGAAAAATTTTTAATTTCGCTTCTGAAGCTGAATATATTAAAAATTAACGCCACTAAATCGAGTGTAAAAATCTGATCGATATGTCGGAATCATCTCGAAGCAACTTCCGTTTCACTTCTATTCTCTACTAATATTCTCTTGTTGTTGTTGTGGTATTGTCCTGTGACACGCATGATGCAACCGCCCATGCTAAACTATCTTGCGCAAGCCTTTTCATTTCCTCATAACTAGCACATCCCACATCCTCCCTAATCCGCTTAGTGTTTTCCACCCTTTGCTTACCTATTATGTTCTTACTCCACACACTTCCCTTTAATGCTAATTTTACAAGACCCTCGTGTCTTAAAACGTGGCCTATTAATGTATCACTTCTCTTAGTCAACGTCCTCCATATTGTTCGCTTTTCCCCTTTTCTGTTTAGAACTTCATCGTTAGTGACTCTATCCACCCATATGATTTTCAGCATTCGCCTATAGCACCACATTTCAAAGGCTTCTTTTATTTTCCTTTCCGCAACTCCTATCTTCCACGTTTCGCACTCATATAACGCTACGCTCCATAACGAACATTTTTAGCAACCATTTCCTAATATTATAATACCCGTAAGTAAATTCCTCTTTTTTCGCGAAAGCCTTCCTTTCCCGTGCTATCTTACTCATTATGTCTCCTATACTTCTACCATCCCTAGTTATTACGCTTCCCAAGTAGCAGAATTCCTTAACTTCCGTCAGAATATCCCTTCCCAATCTAACACTCTTTGTTATTCCACTGTTTCCCGTATTACACTCCATTACCTTGGTTTTGCTCTATTAATCCTCATATTGAACTCTTTCTCCAGGACCACTTTCATGCCATTTATTATGGTTTCCCAGTCTTCTTCTGACTCTCGTAATACTACAATATCACCGACAATCAAAATAAGTTCTCCACGTCTTGTATCACCCTAATTAAACAATTAATAATGGTTATTCGAACTGTATTTTAAATACAGCCTCCAATCATTTTCTATTTTCTAAACTGCCTGATTATACAAAATTTTCTAACTTCCTCCATGAATACCACAACCAGTGCCAACATACCCAAACGGATTATGTTATATTATGTTATATATTGTAGAACCATATGCTGTGGTTACAATAATATCTGGACCTAATATTATTTGTCTTGATTACCCATAAAAGCATCTGCTAGAGCCGATAGAAGATTTTTAGAATCGTTTCCGTGATTCTAGCAAAGTTTTTTTAACATGTCAGATTTTTAAGTCCCTTAGATTTGTAGCGTTCACCTCAAACCTATTATTGAGTTAGTATTTGAGATCACCTAAACAGATCACTATGTATTTTGTTTAGTAGATCTATTAGGCTTCGTTGTGGACGTTTTGCGTGTCAAAACCATTATGTGATATTTTAAGCTACTTGCTACATCACCCCTAGCAATAATTTTTACGAGGATAAGTATGTAAAATATTAATAAAACTACAATATGGATAGCGTTACCAATAACCTGTTGTGATATTTCGGAATTAGCCATACAAACAACGCCTCTTAAGTGTTTTCTTTCTCCTGAAAGTAACCTCCAACTGTGATTTTCTTAAATACTACGCAAAATGTACGAATACTATTATCGTTCTGAAATATAAGCTAATTGAATACAAGATTTTTATTAGCTGAATGGTTCGAATTTATTTAGCTGCCTATGGCGTCCTCTTACTGTTGCGCCACACAGCACGGCACAGTCTCCACGTGCTACCTGATGGGCGATGCAGTTTGTTGTAGTTAACGGGTGGTTCAGAAGGGTGAAATGGAATACTGCGCATTTCTCATTCCTGACAAAATCGTGTGCTACAGCCGTGATCAGCACAAACACGGCTTTGTATATGAATTAACGGGACCTATTGCGCAGCTAGGAGAGCTGTTTAATGTCTTAAATTGAAGCACAATTATAGAGGTTCTTAAAATTTCTAAAAATATAACATATCTAAATTCAATGGTTTTCTCATCTAGAAGGCATACGCGTAATAACAAAGTAAATATTACCTAAGTATATAAGGTTGATTTGGTATGAGTTTAAATAAATGGAAATGCTTCACTTGAAGCCCAGTAAAGCATATAGTTGACTTTAGAAGAAAGACATGAATAGAAAAATGTCAACCGGACCAGGGAATCGAACCCAGGACCTCGCGATATCCTGCTGCGTGCTCTACCAACTGAGCTAATCCGAGTCGACGTCCATTGACCGACTCAACATCTCTCCATTCCCGTAAACCTAAACCAGGCTCACCTGCCAATTCACTAATCACAATCCTCACATCCTAATTCTAGGAAATACGTGAAGAACGGACATTGCGTAAATTTATCACAGGTGCATTAACGTCAACTCGGATTAGTTCAGTAGATAGAGCACGCGGCTGGATATCGCGAGGTCCTGGGTTCGATTCCCTGGTCCGGTTGACATTTTTCTATTCTTGTCTTTCTTATGAATTTAATACAAATTTGAAGTTTGCATTACACTGTGTAATATACTTTAATTTGAAGTTACCGCTCCGTGTTTAAAGACACGATTGTTGGCGTCTGCTTTTGAGACAAGCCGCCAGTACATTGCTGTATTTCGCGAGGTTGGCGTAAGCTTGGTAGTGGAAAACAGTTGACGGTCAGCCATGGTGGTTGGTGTAAGTTTTTAGCGAATTCGCGATGGGTGGCGGTTGTAGGAGGAAGTGTCGGGTCTCGAACAAGCTCCGGGCATTCATAGCAGTGAGATGCCACATTGAAAATGATTTATAGTTGAGAGCTCACCAGGAGTTGTTCTCGGCGACATTCAGAAAGTAAACCAAACAACACCCTTAAACGCATTTCTAGAGAATAAATTTGCTATTATTAAATAAATTTTCTCAATTATTATTTAAAATTACCTGCCGCTCAACTAACCAGAACTAAATAATTAATCGGGGGCAGAGTACAGCTGTCGGTGTGGAATTTGCACCGCCTGGCGTTACCATACATACACACACACACACATACACATATATATATATATATATATATATATATATATAGTCACTATCGAAAGGTTTGGATGATTCAACAGCTGAAGCGCTAGAACGCTGTGCATTAGCACGCACAGTAAAATACTATTCCTTCTTCGAGGTCAGCCACTATTGAAACAGTCATGAAATTTTCCAGTACAGTACATTCTACCGAAAGAAACTTATATAACTGAAAAGTAAATAAATAAAAATTATTTATGCTGCCACTCTGCCACACCTGCGAACTGCCAGATGTAGCAATATATATTATGAGAAAATAACATCTTAGCTATAAATATCTACTGAAAAGCAATCCTTGAATAGACCGTTACTCTTAATATATAATAGAGCTACCTTATGCACCACCTACCTGGGTTCAGAAACTCTGGGGCGACTTCGAAACACCACAGCACTGCCTCCTTTCAAATTCTAATCTCGAAGTCACAATATAATAATCTCGGCCTTCACAGTAGTTTCTCTTTAAGGGGAAATGCGTATTTGTGACTTTTCTGCTTCATTACGAAGTACCTTCAGAATGGGAGGATTGGTGGCTATAAAGTAGATGATGTTTGGACGGCCATAAGAAACGCGGCACAGGAACATTGAAACAATTTCATCGTCTTACTGTCGTAACAAAAAAGTTGCTCTGTTATCGTGTTGCCAAGTGGGTGCTTCTCCAATATACTCCAAGTTGTTCCACATAAGTTACGGCGCTCACCGTCTTATTATCCACTGACGCTTTTATTGGGGTGCAGGGAATCGGGGTAATTGCTATAGCCCGGAGGCCCTAGTCAACTCTTGACTGTCTTTATCTCCCTTCCGCACCCCCTCCCACATTAACATTCCCTTCCTATGCTATTAGAGACGAGTTCCCATTTATTGGATCACGCTAATGTATCCTGGCTCTCAAAAAATGAGGTCAGTGCTGTTACGAATTTTAGGGTCATTGCAACAATTCTGTCCAAGATTCTATTACGATTTCAAATATTGTTTGTAATTAAAGTTTTATACCCCTATAATAAATTTGATATAGTTATTAAATTTTTACCGAGATAGGCACTTCAACGAATGTTAAGGAAGTATGTCAATTAATAAGATCAAACGACGTGTATCCAGGCTAAGTTATGTGGTGTCCGTTAATGTGGAGGATCGAAATTAGAATTCCCTTCTCACAAACCTCATTATTTTTGCAGACTTTCCGAAAAAGTTTTACCCAGATATTGTAACAAAAACCAAATACCTCCAGCATCGTCCAGTAATACAACTTTCTTTATCTCGTCTCAAACGACCTTGCCTTAATGGTTAAATAACGTCTTGATATTTAGTCATAAATTCTAGGAACCTTTGAGGAAGAGAACACATAGAATATATTTTTGTAACCAATAAATAAATTTATTTAACAAAAAAAATAAAAGTTCAATGTTTACTATCAGTTCACTCCTGGCTAGCTAAATCGTCACAATCATATGAATGCACGAGCTTTGTTTACAAGGGTGTGAAATATTATTTTAGAGCATTCTTTGTCAAATACACGTGTTACATTGGATGAGATAAACATACAATATCCCTTTATGACGTCCTGTGATTTTTCTCTGGTTACGTCTATTAAATTGAACTCGCCAATTCAGATTACGACTGGTACCAACGCTCGAGCAGTATATGTAACTTAGAAAAAAGTAGTATTAAAAAATTCAACTTAGGCAAATTTTTCGGCCCAAATAAAAAAAAAGATACGCTGTAGGTAACGTCCATCTGCGAGGATCTTTCTGATTACATAAAGCCTTATGGTGTAAAAATGTTCTAAACATTCGACAATACATCAACATAATCATAGATATTATCAACAAAAGCATTGACGAAAAGCTATGTAACACCGTCTGCCTAGATGGCCCCCAGGCTGTTGATAAGGTCTGGTACAAAGAACTCCTATACAAGATCAAAAAAGCCTTCTCTAATTCATACTGCCAGCGGCTGATATCATACTTGACAGAACGATTCTTCCAAGTAAAATTCAACTCTAGCTACTCTCATTACCAACCCGTACAACGAGGGGTGCCTCAGGCTAGAGTGTTGGGCCCTTTGCTCTACTTCGTCTATACTTCGGATCTACCAACTACGAACAATACTTCTATTGCAACATTTGCAGATAATACAGCCTTATTATCTGTAAATGCTGACCCAGTAGTTGCAACACAAAACCTTCAAAACCACCTGAACTTAACTGGACGAAAGAAATAGAAAATCAAGATAAACGAGAGCAAATCAGTACAACTTACTTTCACCACAAGACGTAGTGTGTGCCCTACGGTCTACTTAAATAACATTCAAATTCAAATAAAGAACGAAGCAAAATATTTGTGTTTATATCTAGACCAAAAAATGACCTGGAAAAAACATGTCCAAAAAAAGACAGAAGAGAAATATAAAATTAAGGAAAATGTCTTGGTTAATGGGAAGAAAATATAGCTACCTTTAGAGAATAAAATTTTATTATACAAATGCATCATTAAGCCCATATGGACTTAAGGCATAGAATTGTGGGGATGAACGTAGCCATCGAATCAAAAAAAATTAAAAGAATACAGTCAAAAATACTCCGCAAAATAACCAACGTAACATGGATTGCTTCGAATTCCACATTACACAACGATCTCAACATCCCATTCATCACTGAGAAAATCAAAAGTCTAACGACACACTACTTTTAACTAATGGAAGGACACCAAAATAGACTAATAAGCGAAATTATCTACCCTCCTGAAACGTCGAGAAGACTTAGAATATCGTGGCCTACAGATTTGATTCAGAAGAAGCAAGACGGAACCTAGACAAACAAAACACACCATTGAATTTCTAGAGAATCATCATTGGGCAATTACCTTACTCACGTTTTAAGGCATACTCGTTTACAATTTATATATTGCAGTGAATTTTGATCATTGCAGATTGTAAATTAACAATTTAAATAAAATAAAAAATACACAAAACATACATTACCATCTCCTTACTTAATTGTATATTCGTTACAATTAATTACTATCTATATTCTGAATACAATTGTAATAATTTCTAATGGATTACTACAGCCGTGAGCGGTTATTAAAACAAAATTTTAATACCCAACTCCAACCATGGACAGGGGCTTTCATCTGCTCTAAGATATACTACTAAACAAACTAAAGAGCAAGGTGTTTCATTCAATCAAATATATATTTCTGCGAAATTGTGTGACTTATAAAAAATAACCGTATAAAACATTTGTTAATGAAATGTAATGTCACAGTAATAGCCATGAAAACGAAGAAAACCTTAAATTAATTACATTTCCAATACGGACCGATAACCGTCGCGGTCGTTAAGAAAAACCATAATCCGATTGCAGCAATTAATTATCAGAGTTTTAATCTATACCAATAAATAAAATTGAAGTGTCTGTCCGTATGTTTGTCTCGAATAGGATCCTAACGGCTCAACGGATTTTAATGAAAATATGAGGCTTTAAAAACAGGAGACTTACCTTAAGTATTCTCACATGTTCCATTTCGATATATTGCAGAAGATATTAATATAATATAAATATTAATATAAAACATTCTACAGGAAAGGCTTATTGGCAATCGCGCGTTCAAATCTCCAAAAAGTGAATGCTGGATACGTATACTCTTGATCTGTTTATCGGCTTGTAATAAAATTTTGAGGGATTGAAACATGAATTTTAAATTAAATTTTCATTTCGATATCTTGCAGAGTTCTGAATATATTAATGTAAACATATATAATTCAATTGAATTGCCACTCGAAAGGTGAGTTGGCATTCCTGTACCATTCATCCCACTTACTGTGTTATTATAAGCGTAATTTTGGCAGCATGAGAGAGGTAGGGGGGATCGAGCATTCTCACATAATTTATTGTTGCAAACTAGTGAAAGCGGGACGTGTTGAAAAAAACTGCGAGTCATAAGGTTTGTCGTGATGCAATCATAAATAAATGATACCATACATTTTTTTGTAGGGCAAAATACATTTTTTCTTTATCGAGAAATCCCTTCGGGAAGAAGGATAGAAGCCCGAGATCGTGCTTCCAACATTCTAAATCCAAAAATGATATAACATATGATATTAAATACTAACAAAAAATTTAGAAACAAAAGAATTTTTATTTCATTCCCACTATTCTTGAAATATAGAACTTTGAAGTCTAACTCGAGTGCCTCGTCCTCATGATGCGTCAGGGATCATAAAATCTTGAAAACGCACAGAGGCCATTAAATTAACGTAAGAAAACATATCATAAGCACTAAAACATTCACCGCGGTTTGAAATTAATTCAACTGTGAAAATATACCAACAATAAATAAATTATGTATAATCTGTGACATATTTTAGTGTAATTCAAAATTTTTAAATTAATATCGGTAAATAGTTGACACACGTACAAACTTTTATTTCTAACCTTCTCAAATCTCTATAACCTACATACTCTAATTTATATATTTAACATGGAAGTATTCTAAAAATATTCTTTGTTTTTTATGGGAAAGGTAATTACGTACATAATTAAAGAACGAACACTTTCCCGGTGTAGTAGTTGTAGAAAGAGTGCTCGGGTTTCCACACAGGTACAACAGCCATTATAACGCAACTTTTCTACGATCGCAAGATTTGTCTTCTTCCACTTCGTCTAAAATTCCCGGTATAATTGCTGCTGTGTCCTCGTGGACACACAATAACTCTTTCTACTAAAAATTTATAATTCTTCGTGTTTCTGACTGTAACATGTAAGCAGCAAAATGTAAATGGCACATGCCCAATGAGTTGAATAATTAGCATACACGAGACACATTTTTTGCTATATATTAAAATAATGTAATAAATAGTATAATATATTATTATTTTATGAAAAACTTTCATCAAAGACTTCGAACGTCTCCTTGTATATATACAGCAGTTCTGACATTCAACAGAGTTTCGGTGTTTTTTTTTCGTTCATGAAATTTAATAATTACTTCCTATACACTATATTAACAACATTATACTCGTATTCACTACAAATTTTTGAAAATAAAGAATGATTTGTGAATACATGTACGTAAAGTAACACTTGTGATTGAATTCAAATAATGTTCAGATACAATGAGCAAATGTGAAAAAAACATTTAAGTATATTCGAAGTAAACCGACACATAATTTTAAAAACTGGTATTCAGTTTGGTAGAAACAAGTTGAATAACAATGCTGCATTACAGAGGACCATCAATTACTGGTTACGCAACACGTTCAAAACCTCGCATATATAAAATATAATTGAAACGATTCCAATGTGAGTTAAGCTTACTGACACATCGTAGAAGAGAAATTAAATTCACGTACTCACAATGAATGATACAAAGTTTCAATTATATGGATTTACAGTTGGGGCGTGCTGATGTTGGCAGCCTGTGGCGACCATGTTGTATTGGTGGCGTCTGTCTAATCTGATGTTTATAATTGCGTCATTGATGCAAAATCATCAAGGAAACTTACAGTGTTGAGCAACATGTCCAAATGATAAAACCTCCACGAGTGTTCGTTAATGCCAACGTTGTGCACCATTTTATGGCAGACCGCGGTGGCCCTTCAAAGTCGACTTTCCAACGTTTGGTGGACAAAGTCGACAGGTTCGATAAGCAATCAGCCAACCACCGTACATCAAAGAAACTGCAGATCGCCGTCAATGGCGAGCGCTACAGAACGATGATAACCGATTTATTTTGACCGAAATTGAGCCATATGGATGGCATGTGGTTCCAGCAGGACGGCGCTACGTGTCACACAGCGGACGCCACGATGGACACATTTAGGGCATGGTTGTCTCTCGCAAGATTGTGTGATTTGACTTTTGAGGTTTCCTGAAGTAGCAATCGACCGATACCCTCAAAGTCATATAGCCCAGGTCATCGCTCAAATTCAGCCGGATCATTGAAAATTGGACCACTCGGATCCGTGCCATCGTGAGGAGCTGCGGCGGACATTTTAACGATGCTATATTCCACACATAATGGCATAAATGGGATTTTCAAATAAAAATAAAACTTCATTTATACCTCACACACAGCTTCTTTTATTTGACCCGCCCTTATTGAAAAACCTTTTACTTCAAGACGCGCACTTATAAAGTTTTGAAAACTTCAGTGCCGATGTACTAGACACATAAATAGAAGTAAATTGTTACAATCAGTTAATCAGAGAACGCACAGGTCGCGTAAGTAGTAATTATTTCAACTGAGTCATACAAAGTCTGTAAGGTCAGGGAGTCAGCAAGCGATTAGTCTGAGAGAGGCAAATCTTTGATGTTTTGTTATACCTACGATGACCATATTTTTTTGTAAAATATGACATCTAATAAAATAAAATAAATTAAAACTCATAAATGAATATATTTATACAAGGCATCCATTAAAATTTTTAACATTCTTAATTATGACATAAACAGACAAATTGTTAAAAATTTGAATAACATAATGTTGATACTTTTCGTTAGAATGAATTTTTTTAATAGCGTAATAAAATTTCATACAGTTGATTTAAAAGTTGTATATGCCGGAAATACACACTTCTAATAAGCTACTTTCAACTTATTTTATTTGTCCAGACATTATTCACTAATGAAGTATTCGTTTTACGGGAGCATTAGATACAGGGAGATTTTATACATGCTTTTTAAATAAATTTATTTTCTAGCAAAATTTTCAAAACACCCCAATTGGATAAAAAATATCTGACCAGAATTGTGAACAATTTAGTATAGCCATGATTCGAACGATCCGAATAAATGGATATATATGTCTGTATATATATATTTCCTTAAGTCAGTTTTAATTGACACGGAAGTGCGTGAGAATAGTACCGAATAGCCCGACCTACCTGATGCAGATCTTCTAGGTCTTTTTCTGCCTCTTTCTGATGGTACACAGGATAGGATCCTTAAGCTTTAGCCCGGGGGGCCCTAGTCAGCCCTTGGCAATCTTGCATTTACAATATAGGCTTATTAATCAACATTTACAGTAATTATATTCCTCTTTTTAAAAAGAAATCCGTATCCATTCGAGACCAATACCTCAATTATAAAAATAAAGTGCCAAGAGTCATTTATTTTATTTTTTATTATTTCTTAATTTATTAATAAATACGAAAGTGTATATAATTTTCGTTAATAAATAATATATATATAATGAGCGGCGACTAAACAAACGGTGAGTGTTTCCGATCCGATCACGAAAAGGAACAGTTTTGTCCATCTCTAGTATAATGGTGTAACGCAGTAGGACCTCTCTCCAATTTAATTCATATTTCAGAACGAATTAAATTCAGTAAGAATATTCGGAAAAAAGTAGTAGGCGAAGACAGGTCACACGGGTTGGCGTTTTCCCATAGAGAAGAGGAAAGAAGAGTTTTTCTGAGAGGTGACAAGGCGGTGAAGTATGCAGTGTTGCTGGGAAGTAGGGGAAAAGAGGAGAGGAAGTGTGTGTTGGAATTTGGAGAGACTATAAGGTCAAGGAGAGAAGAAGAAACATGAACAATTAAGTAGTTAATGTGGCTTTGCAACTAAAAAGAAGAGAAAGAAGACGCTTTCGATAGTTTGTAGAAAGAAAACACAGAAGCCGCATAACAAATTACGATATCCAAGCCAAAACTCTGCTGAGACGTGAACGACTCCGAAGAGACGGAAGACTGGTTTGTCCTCGACGCCAAAGGTGCGAAATCTCAGTTTTCACCGCCGCATAACGCCCTGTGGGAGGAAGAGATCTCCATCACGAGGCATTTACTGGAATGAAGAAATCATCGCCTTGTACGTGCACGAGGGAGCCGAAAGAAGATTAAAAAGGGTTCGTCCCGAATGAACGAAATATCTGCTACCCGTTGTTGCCCTCACAGTAATTCTCCCTGAGCTATACCGTTGCTAATTAAATATTTAATTCCCCTAAAATCCTAAATTTGTTGATAATGATTGCGCAGGAATCAGCAAGTATATTATTTTTAAACACATAAATAAATTATCATTTTAAAAATTTAAGTAAATTTTGTTAAATATTTAAATAATTAAGTCCCCCTCCTTTTATTTACAATGGCCTTCCTATTCCTTTTACATTTTTTCTGAATATTAGAATTGAAATAGCGCATGAAAAATAAATATTTTTACAAATTATAAAAGTCAGAAATACAGAGAATAAAATAGTGCTTAAATAAATACCACACAACTCGGACTTGGCTTTTGCTCTCGTCGTCTGAAAAAAAAAGCTACTAGTCTAGCAAAGACATTGTACCGTATCTATTTAATCACAAAATTATTTTCTGTAATCAGGTTACTTCAATTTGTGCACAGATATTTCCTCCTTTTGTTTCCGTAGAATACATATACACCGCTTACCGTTTAAACATTGAGCGGTTTGGTACAAAACAAAAGAATTAAATATTAATTCGATTGATTTCAGTAGAATATATAGAGTTTATAACCTTTGTACTGAACAAATTTGTTTATATTTTAAATTTCGATATTTATAAGTTACATATTAAGAAATATTTTTATTTTTTATTTGAGACGTGACAACTTGATCATGATCACATACTCCGCATGTGTTAACCTCATAAAAGATAAATGAACTAATCAGGCCTATTGCAGTATTTCAAAGAACTAATTCAGTACAATTATTGAACTGTAATAGACCTATTTCCTTAAAATAATTATCTTTCCCGTCATTTATCTGTATACGAATTTATTGTTAGGCGATGTATTTCTACTTTGCACCCGTCTACGTTATGTTGTTCATTGGTATCATTCATATTTTGTACTTTATATTGGTATTGTATTCCATTTCTATAGCTGTCTCAATTCAAGCGATGAACTATCATTCGTGAGTATAATAAAGGCGGCAGCAGTTACATCGTCGTCGGACACTTTCGAAGTTCCACAGTTCTTGAGGATGTGAACGTTCCTGCGAAATACTCTGCAAGCCTGAGTTATGTTATAGCTAAAAATAGTATTCTCCGAGTAAGATGATTTTTTTATGTTTTGACATAACACACATGTGACTTTACGCACTCAAATTATGCGAGTATATATTATATTCATCCAAACAATTGCATTTCTCGACAGACTGAATATTGAAAATCTGTTATATGCACGGTAGGTTTTGATGAGCATATGCATTCGCCTTGCCATATTTTCCTGTGAGATGACACGACCGCTTTGGCCATTATCCAGAAAGACCCATCACCTGTCCCATATTTCGTACGCAAGGTGACACAGCTCTCAAGCAAACTGGCTGGAAACTGGCGCGCTATCTCTCGCAGACTGGATGCGCTAATAACTCACACGCCATAACATCTCAACGCAATCTCCTTTCCGCATGAAAAGTCGCCGCCCGAGAGGCGGCAACAATGTACGAGTCATTAAACAGGTTGGAGGGATGTCGTGCGGCAGATTACCTTTGAGAGGGCATCTCCGTAAGTGCATTGTGAGGGAACTGAGTAATTCTCAATCTCGTGAGCTACTCCCGGTGACTGCAAAGAGGCTTTTATTTTGCGCCAGGGGACAACAGATAACACTACTACGCAACTCAACGATAATGAAAACATCTCAGACAATTCATATAAACACCATGCTAGACTGAGTTCATACTTCACAGTTACATTAAAAAATTTACTACCGCCAAAAAAGCATGCAAACTTCTTTGACAAGTTCTGTACGTGTAAACTCCGCATTAAGATCCACTTCGTATAATTCTTTTCGTGATTCTACAGAAGTTCCCTAGAGCAGGGATTCCCAAACTGTGTTCCGCGGGGCCTGAAAGGTGTTCCGCAAACATTTGGAGTGATTCTCTCTATACTATGGAATATAATATCATGTTATAATCCCACTTAATCAGTTCGTACGACGAAAACTCCGTTAGCACAGAACGGGAGAAAAATCGAATCACAACATTGCGAAACAAAGAAACCCTATTTCCTTCTTTCCCGCTACAACAGGAAGCATAGGTAACAATGACTCAGTTCGGATGAGTCCAGCCAACTATAATCCTGTAGGAGTAAGACAGAGATTGCCATAGCCCACGATTATACAGTTAATATTTTATTTAACTTGACAATGAGCAGCTTTAACCGAAAAGTAGGCCAATCTTATACACCTTCGTTTGTGGAATGTAATTCAATAGCACATAATTGCAGTCTGTCAGGATCAACCGCAGGTCCGCAGGAAACTATTTAAACTTTTGTGCGGTAACATGGCTAGTGAACACAAAACACTTATTATATACTGTAGTGAGATGGCTATCCAGAGGGAAAGCACCATTGTGACTTTCTGAACTTCTAAATGAGTAGTTGATCTTCTCGAAGGCACAAAATAATTCAGGTCAACAGTTTGTTGAATTTTTACCAAATCCTTCATGACTGATTAAACTCGCACATCTGGCAAGTGCAATCAACTTATCATTACAAGGAGAAAGTATTATAACTTTTAATACAAGAGATAAAATTGGATCTTTTAATAAAAAAAATACAATATTGGATTTAATGAGTCGAATCCAACGATCTTAATTGGCTTCCTGCCATACATGAATGTTTGAATGAATTAAAGACTAAAGTAGACGAAGAAGTTTCCAAAACGTTATTAGAACACTTGTGACATAACTTGAAATCAACTCTTTTGAAATATTTTCCGAAAACTAGTAAGGAATATTCCTGGTTTCAGAATCCTTCTTCTGTGACAGATAAACCTGTAGGATTAGGTACAACTGACATTGAAAATATAATTGATTTAATCAGCGAAAGAAAAATTCAACAATCAGTCTTTATGTGATTTTTGGGCGAGTTTGTCAGAAGAGTACCCCAAAGTCACTAAGTATTTTATTTATTTATATAATTATATTATATTACAGGTCTATATTTAAAAATAATTACTAAATTAAATCTTGTTTTACTTTCTACGACTAGGAATCATGCATTCTAAAAAATAAGTCAAGTGTTCCGTAAGAATTTCCGATTTTTCCAAGTGTTCCATTGAAGAAAAAGTTTGGGAAACCCTGCCCTAGAGGAAGACTGCTCGGTGGCATAGAAAGTATGAATAATCCGACAAAACCTCTTCACCAAGATGGCGATACACGGGGATAGGGATAACAACACCACACATGTTGTAAAGTAACAACGTGAACAATGCATCGTGCTCCCGGAAATTTGGCGCTGCGTATGATTAAAACAGGGACAAATTGAAATGGCCCGCATACACAGATAATGCAGTCTGGTTTGGTACTACGCCGATAATTGAGGCTTTCGATTGACTCATTCAGTAGTAATTAAGAATGATGGCACACGTCTGTTTTTCAGGTCTCTCGTCTTGATTGTTATACATACAAAGACATCTACGTATCTTTCCAATTCTTGAAATAAATTACATTACATATAAATATATATGTATATATATATATAGTAATATTCATTTATGGGAAGCGAAGAGCCCCAAGACTTGGGCATCAAATGTGATATACTAAATTAAAGGATGGGTAGTATTGAAATTAATTGAAACTGATATTTGGTTAAATCAGATATTTTAAAGCCTTAATAAAAACTTTCTACATTATAAAAATATATTTACATACAATAGGTTATGGTTGATTTGGAGATGATTACTATTAATGAAGAAATTGCAATGTTAATGTATAAAAGGGAACAACTTTATTAAATTAAATTTGAAGAATTTGGATTAGAAAATTAAAATAAAACATTAACTTACAAAGATCATTAATATTTTGAGTTGGCTGCATGCTAAACTGACCGGAGAGAAAGAGTATCTACTAGGGATTAAACGGGGTATAAACAAAACATGGCATCGAAAATTTTACTTGCCTGGGGCAAGAAATGTAAATTTGGTACATCACCGCTTGTAGATCCAGGAGCTGATGATGATAGGACATCTCTTCCTCGGTCAGCCTGTGGTCTGCTCCTCGACGTCGGTACTCAAACAATCAGCTATTGGAAATTGAATTTGCTCCCAGTTGTATTTCCTTCATACTCGGCATACTGATGTAGAGTAATATAATGTACTCTAATCTCAATGGCAGTACGTAATGACATCTAATCATGCAATGGCCTATTTTTGTTGGGGGGGGGGGGGAACAGGCTACATGAGGGTGATCCTGAAGCAGGCAACTCCCCTTTAATAGCATAGGAAGGGAATTGAAAAGGGGGATGTGGAAGGTAGAGCAACGTAGCCCATGGTTGACTAGGGCCCCCAGGCTATAGTGTAAGGATCCTACCCGGTGTTTCACCTAAAGGTGATGCAGGGAAAAACCCTAGAAAACCTACATCAGGTAGGTCGGGCTAGTGGGTACTACTCCTGCGCCCTTCTGATGACGGGAGACTGGATTGCTGTGGGTACGCAACAAACCCGCCTCCGTGCCTTGTTCAGTATTGAGAGGCAGTTGGACGACTGGTCCAATAGGATCAGCGAACAACTCTTACCGTATGCCGAAGGTCTGCGACTCCCGTACATACACCTCTCAAACTGCCTAAGGTCGTCTCAGCCTGCAGGAGTCTTAAATTAGCTACCTTGGCCATGGACCAAGGGGGAAGGGAAAGAGGAACACCAGGAAGGAGGAAGTCAACCTCCACCTGGCTCTCACTCATTTCCCAGCAGGATAATGGCCTAAAATCTGTTCTGCTTCTCATATTAACCTTCTTCTGCCTAGCGGGGTCTGTTGGCTTTCTCCGAGGCTAGGTATTGTTTTTCGATGTCCTTTTTTTCGGGGCTGACCTGGGTTGCAGGTCGGAGTCCTTCCCTTCTTCATTGCTTCAAAACGTGTTTATTTGAAAGAGATGTTTTTCGAGTCCCAAATTCAGGCCATTGTCCGAATTTTTCAGGTCTAAGGGCAGACCTGCCACCCTTCTAGTGGTACTGATTTGCGTTTCTCATTCTGGCTATCGATATCATCTCAATTGTATGTTAATTTAACATTAATCAATCGCGACCATTATTTGCTCTCCCGTTGGCCTGGCAAGCAGCCTAGCTCGCTTCCTGATAATTACCCTCTATATACATATACACAAAATTAATAAAAGTTATTTTGGGGGGAAATTGTTTCTCAAATGAATATATGTGTGTGGGGTGCAAACGCCAAAAGTCTTTAAAATTATTAGTCTCTTTGAATAAGCAAGTTTAAAATTACTACAAAAATTCCAAGCTTACCACTAGCTGTCTGGATGCTTTCTTGTCCATCTCGCATGGACTGTACCCAATTTGTTATCTGCACATCTGATCAATCATATTAAGAATGTTGAACTGTATGCACGTGCTAGAATATTACAGAATCCGTTAAACACACATCACAAATAAATCAAAGTATCACACACAGCTCGCACTAGTTTTGATTCATGGCACAGTCTCCTCAATAGTTCAACTTCTTTACAGAATTTCACTATTTACACTTTTATATCAAACTAATATACTATAATATTTGATTTGCTAACCACTACTGAATCCAATTAATGTCGACTTCGCCACCAACAGTCAGTTTCTCGCTTGCTGGACCTCGTCTTTGTTATAACGACATTTCCATAAGAACCAACTTGCACGACTTCCTTCGCCAACCTTAAATCAAAGTACATGTTAATACTTGAGTTAATACATATTCTTCGACTACCATTATATGCAGGAAAAATTAAAACATGCAATTTACTTAAAACATTTAACCATATCATTAAATGTATTCTCTATTTTATTATTTCTTTATTCACAATTTATCACACCTCATTAATTTTAAATATATTTTATTATCCCTATATGCATGGTGTGTTATTAAATTTACCTTCCTCCCATCATTTTAAAGTCTCATCACCGATTCTGTGGCGGTTTCGAGGCGGTTTCGAATACTCGCGTAACCGAAAAATACAACTTTCCGCCGTTCCATCTCGCCGGCGACTCCTGAAAATTCAACATTTTATTTTTTCGCCATATTTCAAATACAAGGCCACATGACCTCAACAGCCAATCACATGCATACCTTTTGCCACGTCTGGTGAGGTTAACTCTCGAAGCGGCGTCGACCCACAAAAGACATCACGTGATTCACTTTGCGCGCGGCACCATCATGCTATCAACAATGCCTCCCTGTCAGCATCTCTTAGAAGACGCCCTACAATGAAGTACAGCCTTTTAAAAGCCTCCACATTCAATTGAGCTAAATTTTAAAGTACAATTATTTCCAATTATTTAATATTATTTGAATATGGGGAGTTTCGGGTAGGCGAACGACTTAAAAAATTAATTAACAATTAGAATTTATTGTAGAATTTAAATCAATCCCCAAAACACCTACATATTTCTTTGGTGTATTCGGCTAAACTTTTTGATGCGAACAATATAAATTTTTACTACTTAGCGTAGAACAGGTTACATTGTGGGCCATCAAGAAACAGGCTGACATATAAGTAAAGCCTCATCCACGCGAAGCGCGCTTGACGAACAATCGTTCGCGTGTATGATCGTTTGCAAATGCTTTCGAACATATTTATCTACACTGGCGGCGAGCAACAGTTATTGGAAACGTTCACCGCAGTTCCCATTGAACGAATATACCTGTAGATATGCCGAAAAATTTTAATGGAGTGTTATTTACGTTTTAAAATCCAAGCTGATGGATGGTGGCGGATAAAAAAAATAAGACAGAAAGTTTGGGTTTCTTAAGAACAGTGTTCTTATAGATTTATCCATGAATCCTGTTGCTACGAACCACAGCTTTATCAATTAAATATTAAAATGTTTCAAACAACAAAAGTAAAATGAATGTATAGTGCCCTTTACTTACTGAATTTAAATAATCTGGCAGAGGGAACATAAAAAAATCAATTCATACTATGGATGTGGAAACATACGAATTCTATTAAAAAAATTAATTAGTACTAGCACACCAATATGGATTTAGACGGAATCACGCCATGATCGAATAAGTCACTAAGTTGTCAGAGTAGCCAATGAACCTTTCAGAAAAAATAAATATTCCTGAACTACCTTACTAGACTAAAACCAAGGTCATTGATGAAGTTTGGCACGTGGGGTTATAATTAAAGATCAAGAAAAATTCACCACACAATTACTATCATCTTTTAAAATCCTGGCTGAGCAACAGACAATCACGTGTAAATTTCCAAGTTCAATTAAAAATTAAACCCTATTAAGTCCGGTATAATGCACGGTCCATATATCATGTTAATAATTAAGAATACTGAACTGTAATTGTTGTGGGTTATAAACCTGAAGGAAATGTGATATTAAATAGAAATTAATTGAGAATCTGATGTGTGAAATATGAAACATTATTGTTGAAGCTCAAAAAATAATTTAGCATGTTATTCATACAGAAAATTAATATCCATAAAGAAATATGTAACAAATTTCGGGAATATAATTGTATGAATAAATAAAGTATTTTAGAATAATATTTCATAAACGGAACCAATTTTGTGCGAGTTAAATGTTTGTGGCTGTCATTGAGATATTGAGAAGAATTACGTATATTCAATGACAGCAACAGCGATTGCTCAGTTTACTTTTAAATGAAGGTTTCATTAAAGTTAATAATGTTTAATTAACAAGAATGATAAAAAAATTAACTTGTGGGTTAATAGAACACTTTAAAAAGTTTTAAATATAAGCTTCTGTATCTTAAAATTATTGTATTAAGCATAATAGCTTAATCTATACCAATAAAAGAATTCGAAGCGTCTGTCTATCTGTCTGTCCGTACATACATTGCCGACTGCTCAACATTATAATCTTTCCCCCAAGATTGCCGTGTTTTAGAATACAAACTAAAAAAAGGAGTTTTGATCATACAGACAAAAATTAAAAATTATCATCGCAACACTCCCAGGAAAAAAACGTCCGACGGCTTACCAGTAAGCGTTTGTTCCCCCTGGACTTGGAGCAACTCCCGGTTCTTTCTCCTTCTGAAGTGGTCCTTCCACTGACCCTCTCCCCTTTAAGTCACAACCAAGAATATCTTTCGGTATTCTGGGCAAAATTTTTGTCTAGCTCATCTCCCCTCTTACTTTTTATTACAGCTCCATAGCTGGTGGAAACTGGCCTCAGTATTCCCGTATATTACGTTTTCTGGCTGGTTGGCTGGCTGGCGAAATGCTGCAGGGCAAGGACGGTTTCCGGGAACCTGTATCTTTAAACTGAAGCTTCTTCCTAGAATTGTTTACCTGATTCTGGCTAGTATCAACCGCACCTTTAAACCTGATATTTACGCTAGATGATAATTTAAAATAATAAAATAAAATGATGATTCAATAACTGGGGGTAGCTACGCATTTTAGCCGGCAAACAATCAACGCGCTTAAGTTACATTAAAATGACAAATTAAGTGATATTAAATCAAATAAATTGAGATGTACGCTATACACGATATATATATATATATATATATATATATATATATGTAAAGTAAATTATTGGTTGGATGGGGAATAGAATTTAATTTAATAATTTATAATATAATAAGTATTGAAGGGGAATTTATTATTGAAAGGAAAGACTTATTTAACTTAAAAATTCGGAATTTACTAGCCCACAAGTGCCGCAGAGGAAGAAGAAATTGAGAAAATCTACGATTAAATTGAAGAACTAATTACGTATGTCAAGGGAAATGATAATTTGATAGTAATGGGTGACTGGAACGCAGTAATAGGAAAGGGAAGAGAAAGTGTTGTAGTTGGGGACTACAGACTTGGGGAAAGGAATAAAAGGGGAGACGGGCTAGAAGCATTTTGCATTGAGCACAGATTAGTCGTGACGAATACCTGGTTTAGGAATCATGAAAGAAGGCTATACATATGGAAGAAGCCGGGGCCACGGGCAGGTTCCAATTAGATTATATAATGGTTTGACAGAGGTATAGAAATCAGGTACTAAACTGCAAGACATACATAAACTCCGACTATAATCTGCTGGTTATGAAATGCAGGCTGAAAATGAAGAAACTCAAGAAAGGAATTAGAACAAAAAGATAGTAAATAGAAAAACTGCAACAGGGAGTGCTTTCAAAGAAGTCATCAAGAGTAGATTAATAAAGAAAGGAGAAAGAAGCTATATAGAAGAGAAATGGATACTCTTGAAGGAAAAAATGACTAGAGCAGCAGAAGAAAAAATAGGAAGAATAGCTCAATAGGAAAGCATGGGCAACACAAGAAATAATAAAAATGATTGATGAAAGACGTAAATATAAAAAGGCATGCAAAATATTAACGAAAATAGGATATAGGAGGATGGAACGTCAAATAGAATGCGAGTTAGGGAAAGATCAATTTGGTTTTAGAAAGAATGTAGGGACAAGAGAAACAATATTGACTTTGCGACTAATTTTAGAAGACAGGATAAGGAAAAACCGGCCTACGTTCATGGCATTTGTAGATTTAGAAAAAGTGTTTGATAATGTGAACTGTAACACGCTGTTAAGGATTTTGAAGAGCACTGGAATAAAATATCTGAAAACAGAACAGGGAGGCCTAGGATGGAATCCGCTAAGCAGAATAGGCCTGATGTGGGTTGTGCTAATTATGAGGAAATGAAAAGACTTGCGCAAGACAGATTAGCATGGATGGTTGCATCCGACCAGTCCTAGGTCTGAATACCACAACAACATTTCTAGCAGGCCTAATTTGGACAGAATTACTTTGTAATTTTTAAGTAATAACGCATCCTACTTCCTCAGTCAAGGAATAATACAATAAATAAATAAAATGAAAATTCCTTTTATCTCCCTCAATTTTTAAAATATAATTTATTTGCGAAATAATTTATTGATTTCAGACGACAAAGTGCCTCTACCAACTTTCTCTTCTATTCTATGGGACGAAATTATTCCGCATTTTTCTTCCTTTATGTTTTTCTTATTTTTCATCATTTCCTCTTTGTCGAAAGTGGCCATAATATCAGATACAACCAACACACTGTGTTGCTAGAGAGAAAACTTTGACAATGACTGCTATAGAGAAACAGAGAGGTGACTGAGAAATATTCAACGATGCTAGACTCGATTTAGATGCTGTTTACACGCTACATCAAACGCTGTCACTGGAGCACCACAGCGCAATGTCTGTCACTCTGGTAGCAACTCTTTCACGTGTTTACACGTCTCTGGCAGCTAAAGGTTCTAAAAAAAAACTCTAACGTGTATGGGACCCATTAGGGCAGATAAAAGTGGAACTCTCAAATGATAACTTTACTTAAGGAATCAACGTTAATCAGATTAATTTTGTCTGTCTGAATTCCTTACCCCATGCACGTATTTATGTTTACAAAATCTGATATATTTTTAAAAAAAGGCTCTGAATTGATTTTAAACAATAATATATTTCTGTCGGTCTCAGATGACAGGCTTCATATTCCATTCTGTTCTCAATTCGGGAACAAATGATTGTCTTCGTTCTAATTCACATAAATAATTCTACAGAGAAAGAAACACAGACTTATCCAATCGTTCAATAGAATAAAATTTTAATTGTCAATATTTCTGCGCATAACTTAGCTCGTATCGCTTGTCCGAACAATTAGAGGGACACAGTGGACCTGAACCTGTAGGTACCAGTGTCCTTCTGGTGAACATCGACACTGTTATCAAAGTTCGAAGATTTTCCAAGTGTATATTCTGGATAAACAGTTCTTGGGTTTCCACCCGGGTCAAATGAAGCTTAAGCCACGACGTTTCGAAGGCGTACTCTGCCATCGTTCTCAAGTGAACTTGATGAGGATTCCCCCTCCCTTCCCGTGATGCTTCGCTTCATGTTGCTACAGCTACAGCTTAAAAAAAGGAATGACAGGTTTGTTTAATCGCCATTAAAAAGATTTGCTTTGAATACTGCGTGACCATTTCGAATATAAGATCTGGAAATAGCAACTTTGACAAAGTTATCGCTGAACGAAGCAAGAGGAATCAAACGAGATTGAGCAATCTCCCGAACCCACAATCAGTGAGCATGTTGGACAAAAGTTAACAAGTCTATAGACTAAGGCGCAATCACATTTTAGATTTACCATTCAGATTCTCTTAATTGTAACATAAATATTGTAAATCTTTTACTAATTGTTCCAAGTGAAGAAATCGTAAATTAGCAGTATACACAATAAATAAATATCCTTAGCAGAAAATAAAATCAAAATAATTAAGATAACATTTTTTAGATTTTTAAAAATCAAGACTGATCAACTGAAAACCTAAAACCGAGTTTAGTTTTTTAAAGTTAATATTAATCAACTTTATTTTCCTGACATATTTTTACTTACATTAGGACACTTTGTAGTTTTGGAGTCTCTTTCGTTTTACAAGTGGCCTACGTGCGGTCTTCACGAAAGCTAGCACAGTGGAACCTCGGTTTTCGTCGATAATTCCTGGGTTAATCCGCTAGGTTCACTAATTGGAAGAACTAGCGGAGTTGACATTTTCGAAAACTTGAGAAAAATAAGTCATTAACTGCAATTAAATACCATCAATTTAGTTGGTGTCTACACTGGTGGCGCACCTTTCAAGACAGATGAAAACAAAAAGGTTACTACAGAACTACAAATACAGTTATTTGAGTTGGAGAGATAATATGTCGAAATACATACCATTTACTTTCATGCTTTGGAATTACATACAGCTGCATACCAACATTTCCTCTCGTGACAAAAATTAATAGTAGTTTTGAGCCTTAATTGATTGTCTAAACGAGTGTAGAAAATTTTTGTTGATGTAAGCTTGATCTAAATATTAAATTACTTCCAAGTAAGCAATAAATGCATATATCCCTCTAACTTAAATTTTTCAGCTGATTTAAAATCATTTTACGTATTGTTGCAGTGTTCTAAATATTATTATTTTTATATTACATTAGCTTGTAATGTTACTAATTTATTTATGATTGCTTCTTCTTCCTATGGCATTCTAGTCCGCTTTCGGGCCTTTGCCTCCTCAATATGATTACTATTCTTAATTTATTCATAGCACATTAGAAAATCTTGCCAATTTCTCAAGCAAATTTTCCAGATTAAAGTTAATTTTAAGTGATGATTGACAGTCACTTTATCTAATAAAATAAAAGAATAATATTGAATATTTTTTAATTAATCAGTTTTAAAATTATAGGTTATGTTAATAATGAATTATATGTAAAACAACGGGTTTTTCGTTTGCACATATGTATAAATGATTAGTGTAGTTCTATAAGAATGTTTTAACTGGGGCACGGAACAGAGCAGCTCGAAAAGCAGTCACTCCAATGCCCTGCTCAAAACTCTGAGACTACCTTCCAGGCAAATGGTGACACCTAAACCTCTTTGTCTTTGGAGAAACAGGGTGACTTCTCTCCACAGATGACCACTTACTGCTGAGATTGTTGTGGCAGATCCATGTTTTATCACCCTTGACAAAATGGTGAATAAAACTGTTCCCTTCCATGAAGAACCATTGCAAAAGTTGCTGATTTTCACGTTCTTGCACTTCTCCTTCTGCACAAACTTTCAGATACTGTAGAATAATCGTGAACAATGTGACAAACACTAGTGAATGGCATAGCCAATTGTACTGTCATCTGCCATAACTTGGACCTCCTGTTATCCTCAATCAGCTCCTATACATGATTTGTTCCCGAATTGAGAACAGAATGGAATATGAAGCCTGTCATCTGAGACCGACAGAAATATATTATTGTTTAAAATCAATTCAGAGCCTTTTTTTAAAAATATATCAGATTTTGTAAACATAAATACGTGCATGGGGTAAGGAATTCAGACAGACAAAATTAATCTGATTAACATTGATTCCTTAAGTAAAGTTATCACTTGAGAGTTCCACTTTTATCTGCCCTAATGGGTCCCATACACGTTAGTTTTTTTTTAGAACCTTTAGCTGCCACGAGTTGGCCACTGTGATCCTCTTCTGTGACCTTTTCTCTCCTGGCCCCAAAGTTTGGATACCATTATGTGACATTAGTCTCACTATATACCTCTGCCAACTGCTAGTGATTTCAGAATTAGATTGACGTGTCACTCAGTAGTAGCTTAAAGAAGGTGTGCGGTGTTGGTCCGTTTCTCTGTGTAATCAATCCACCAAGCATAAACATTTACACTAGCATTATTGATAATGGCCATTCTTTTTTATAGAGTAAAATAATGCCTATGGGAATAAAATATTGAAATGATTAAAACATTCCATGAACATCCACCAAAAAACCACATGAACTTTTGTGATGTAACTGCATACTAAATGGAAGTGAGCCACACTGAGAAACTAATTCGTTGAGCATGAAACATACTTTCCCAAAAGTAAGCATGGCAAAATATATAAGTACATTCATAAAATTCTTCATATATGCAATAAATGCATTTCACACTGTGTCAACCTCATTAATGCTTCTCACAATATTCCCAGTGGCAGAAGGAGCGACACCCACCTAATCCAAAAGCCTGCTCTTTGATGTGAAAGCAATCCCATTGTCTTCCATTATGGGTAATTACCTGCTACGAACATTCAGCTTGCCCCCTCAACAAGTATGTATGTGCTGATGAATATTATACTGGCATTAAAAGTTTAATTTTTTATAAGCATATTGTCTTAAAGAATGTTAAACATGACCTGTCATTAAAATTGCCTCATTCTCACTAGGATTTAAAGTATATGAAAAATATTATAATTGCATTGCAGTAAAATTAAAGTCTACAAAAATTACTTAATTTGTTTGATCATATCTGACATTAATGTATTTATTCTGAAGTAAAACAAGCTCTATTTTCAAAATTTGAAAATTAAAATAGATTTTACAGCAGCAACCATTGCGATGAGTTTAAATTCTCAATATTATGACAGGAAGTACAATTTAACTCAGTTGAATCTATATTTCCATATAGTTAGAGAATTAGACAGGTATTACCTTTATAACAATTAACTGTTATCATTAGTGAACGTCATAAATTAAAGAAGATAATAAGTTAATAGGAAGTTTTAAAAAATTTAAATATTTCTCGTAAATCATTACAGTTAGAATGATATTAGGTTATTAAATACTGCCTTTTAAAAATTCTAGAATTTATTAATTAAAACAACACATTTCAGTTAACCCAATTAGCCTCTTAATTTTACATAAAATATAAATCAATCCTAATTTAACTAATATATGATTCACAGAATACTTTTATATAACAATGGTCATTTGTTAAAATGAAAATTAATTTATTAAAAATACATAAAAATGTCATATGGCACATATTATTTTAAGATTAAAGTTGTCAATCATTGTTAAACAGCTATACAAATCCATCAGTATATTGCTATTTATAGTGAGCACCACATTGATTTTTCTCTACCAATAAATATCCTCTCAAATAAATCCCTGGTCTTTAAAATACATTTTATTGAGTATGTTATAAATCAGAAATACATTTGTAAGAAAAATATCACACTACAAAGAAACTATTTTGATATTAGTTTACACTGACCTACACTTTGTTAAAAACAATTATACAGAAAATAAACACACATATACACTATTTTAAAGGACTTTATAATACAATCATTGTACATATAACCACAGAGTGGAGTAAATTTTGCTTAATAGCACATGTTACACAACTGTTTTAATTTCTTATTAGCCCGAGATTACTAGTTGTTCTACAGCTAGTCACAGCTGCAGGTTAGACCCTTTATACTTAGAAACAATATTATCATAGATCAAACAAGAAATTGATTTTTCAACCTCAGTTATTACTTTATCACAGAAGAAAATTGCAGCTAATTTCAATACTTGATACAACTGTTACTAGGGTCAAACAGGTACATAGAGCACCTATATAGCCCTATTTGGTTTCTGACCATCTGTTAGATATGTGTAAAGGTGACCCTGTCTTAGGACTATTGCATAAAAGTTTCAGAGCAGAAAGCTCCAAATCTTCTCTATCTTTTCGTCGCTCAACACTCCTTTTAGGTGAAGATGTTAATTGCACATTGTCAGGCTTGGAATTATTTAAATTTTCTAGTTCTCTGATATCAGGTTTCTCATTATCAATATGAGTAGCTGCAACTTCCAAATTCTTACTTGGAGTTAAATTTTCACAACCAGGCACATCACCCTCAGATACCGATAACTGATGTAACAGAGTCACCGATGTTTTAAGTTCCTTTTCCCATGAAAGTTCCACTCCATCACCACTTTCAGGAGGTCTAGCTACCAATGCTTGAACACTTTGCTTCAAATGCTCCAGATCCTGCAAAAATTTTATTAATATTATATCCAAACTTAATTAAATACAAATGGATAAAATAGAACACTTCTTTCTTAGTAATATGGGGGGGGGGGGGGCTAAAATCCAAAAATATTGCATATATGGTGGGTGAGAAGACTGAATGCAAAATCATTGAGTACAAAATCTTTACATTGTTAATACCATATCATAGACAAATAAGCATTGTTAACTGCCAAGGTTACCGAATAGAATGATTCTTTCAAAGTACAATCTTTAACAGTTTTCTTCTTTATTTCTTTCTTCTCACTCACCCTATAGCATAGAAACAGTTATATCATGTATTGAAATTAGCTGCAATTCTCTTCTATGATAAAGTAATTCTGAGATTGAAAAACTAATTTTTTGTTTGTATTTATGAGTACATAAATAAATTCTTAATTTTGTTTAGGATATAAAAATTTTTATGCTATTATTTTAAGCTCTAAATCACCCACACTGGTATAAATATAATACAAAAAATATATCTTCAGTACTCAAGAAATGTCATACAGAATAATGAAAAAAATCATGCACAACTCTACATGTCTCCATGATCTGGTTTCATGGAAACAGTTGATTTATCTGATTATCATAGAATTATTAGGCACTGTTACCTCTGGATATTTCACATGAAATTGGTCAACACGAATGCATATAATTTCCTGGCAAAATAATATTTGACAATGAGCACTCATCGCTCTTGGGAAAACATTTTTCAAAATTTTGAACTCTGCCATAAAGCAGGTGTCATGTGACCAACACACATTTGCCCCTACATTGCTGTTGGCAATACTGGTGTCTCCATACTGTAGTAGTTAATAGAAATAATTTTCAAAAACTATTATTTATACACATTTATTTTGAGGTGCATGACTTTTCAGTTTTTCTGTATTTGAACACACATTACATTCAAACTTGCTTATATCAATTTTTCAAAATAAATAATAAGCATGAAATACTTTGACTGGCTTCATTGCTGTGGCAATTATAGCAGAGATAGTATAACAGCATTAATTAATCAGAGTAATATCAAGTTTATTAATACTGTGAAATAAAATAGCAGTTTTGGAAACTCAGTTTTCCTGAAATTAATAATTACATCTTAACTACAAATTTTCACTCTGTTCTGTTAAACCTGACTTACTATTAACATTCAACATAAAGTAACTTGTTTTTATAAATAACACAATAACAAAAAATATTTTCAAATAGTTCTATATAGGAAAAGTTATGGCCATTCATATACTTACCCTTTCTTCATATTCATCTAAGGGCTCACTGTCATCACCAGCTGACATGCTTCCCATACTTCGACGATCACACCTATCCAACTCTAACTCATATACAGGCAATGAAGCTAATTCAGCTCCAACTCCAGGCTCTCTCAGTCCCAGGCCAGCCCTTTTAAAATGTATTTCCTCTGAAATTCTCTCTAATTCTCTTAAGGATTCTGCATATGCCTGTTTTGTAGACGTTACTGCTTTCTGTAAATTTTCCACACGGCTCTTTTGGGCAGCTAGCTGCTCCTGACACAATGCCTTTTCCTCAAAATAAGGTCTGGATCGACTAATACTTCTCCGTAGACGTTGTTCTAGTTCTTGAACCTAAACACAGAAATACATACCAAATAAACTCAACGTACAAAGATTTAAAATAAATATTATTTTATCAAATTCTAGACTTACAATCAACTTGTTCCATCTAAAAAGAGTTATAAGAGAACCAAATAGCAAAATATATTTATTTTTCATGTATAGTGAAGAACAACTAGGGGACTCCGAATTCTATTTAACAGCCAAAAGCTATTACATGTTATTAACGTTTATGTTTCGAACATTTGGATCTAATTATATAAAATATGTGTCCCCTTTCCTCAGATTAAACAATTGATTTACATCAGAAATATTTTAGAAAAACCAATAAAATAATAATTGTGCATCCACTGCTATGTTAAGGACTCAGAAAAGGTAACTAAAATTAAAAATAATGCAAGATCTCAGCGGAAGGTGAAACAGATGAAAAAGAAACAAAAATATGTTCAGTAATGGCCTATTCACAATATAGTTCCAATCATGCTCCACTCTCAGTTCAGTCTTTGTCGATGGTGGAAGCTAGTTGTATTACCTTGCATTTGTATATATTCATCAATTCCCAGCTCAAAAGAGCTATACAAGGGCAAGCCAAAATGTGAGCATAGGTGAATTTAAAAATACGTCATTTAATTGTTCTGACTTAAGGCTTGAATTTTTGAGCCGTCGGCCACGCGTTGCATATAAATTTCTATATAGGTTGGCCGACATGGCCCTTCTAAGTATTTCTTTAACTAGGCCTTCGATTATCTTAAAAGCACCAAAAGATAAGGTAATATTTGTGGAAAATTGTTGAAATAAAACTCATTTACTTAAAAGTCACACACTAAGTATTAATGTATGAGTTGAGTTAAAAAGATATTTCTTACGCGGTCATGCATGTCAAAGAGGGCACCGCGCCGACAAGTCCCAATAACAATATATTTTCATTTACGCCGTGTCAAAAATACTTAATAACTTACCCCAATATTACATCAAAATAAGAAAAAAATTGTATTTATGTATATTAAATAAAATAAAACCACAAAAAATGTTTTTTAATATTTTACAAAAATTCTACAGGCGTTCAATGTGGAAATGGAATGTTCCTGAAAACTCCCCACTAATAGGGACAAAAATTTTAGCTTCATTTGTAATATTGGAGGGTGCAGCATATCCTCTTCAAATATATTTGATGTGACCTTGCCAGGCATCAAAAAAAGTGAATCATGATGAGAAAATACTATTAAATTGTTAGTTATGCTGGGGAAGATGATTTGAAGAATGTGAATTTAGCATTCTGTCACAATCTCAATTATTTAGCAACTTCTATTCTGCATATTATTATGAATACTGAAACTAATCCATATTGTACTGTAACACATTCTCATTTACTTCACTATAACCCAACCTTAGGTTTTGCCTTGACGGATTGACTAATTCCTTAAGGCAATACAATACTTCCTGAAGGTGTGCTAACAACAGGGTTAATGACCTGACACACATAGCTCGTTCTGGTTATGTCTTTAAAAGTCCTACCACACCATGAGTCTACAAAGACCAACATTTAGTCTCACTATAGGATTTGTGTCATCTTCCATGTTAGATTTTATCCTAACAGACTTCCTTTCTTGTCCTGATCTTTCAGTATAATATTGGTTGTAAATTATAATACTCTAAAACTATACATCTGTGTTTTAAATGAAAAAAACTACAACCATCCGATTCTTCCTTGATTAGCTACCCCCACACTACTAAACTTTCCTGACCTTTCTTGCCTCTTCGCAACACTTTGAGATAATCCTCACATCTCATTTCCTTTCCATGTTCCAAACTAGCATTGGTATCAAGAAGTAAAGCCAGATTCTACAACTTTAAGAAGCTGCAGACAATCCCTTCATTTCTTGTTAACGGCACCATGGAGATCAACATTATCAGGTGAACATGTTACACAGTGGCAGCTCCCATGGGACATATATAACATCAATAAAAAATAATCAAACAAACAGTGTTGATGGAATAACATATCCAGAATTGCAAGCAGATAGACAGATAGTCTATCCACATATACCCATGACACTGGACGTGGAGTACAGTAGCTGAGGATAGTGAAAATCATCAAGCATTGCGATTGCAGCATGTGTATGACTTCAGACAGGGCGTGATCAATGAGTCGTCAACAAAGGGATATTTGGTGCAAAAGAGCATGATGTCTCCCCAAGCAGCAGTACCTACCTTCAAGACGTCAAGTTTTGCAGAGTCACTGGAAAATGTACCGGGTATTAAATTTAGAGCTTCTGCTATATTACGGAATAGAAAAATATGTTTCTATTGCTATGCCTTTATTTTCCTGATCATTCAACACATTGGAAAAGTGGATGTAATTGCTGCGATGTGAAGCCATGTAGGGTGAGAATATAAACATTAAAAACTTCTGTAAAAAATGTGGGAGGCAAGGCTATAATGAAAAAAATATGTTGTGTAAAATAAGGCCTAAGCTCTGAGCTTGTACAGTCCATTTGGGGAAAGGTATTGTGAAATCTGTGAGTAGCAGAAAGGGTAGAGCAGTATTAAAAAAACTCAAGTGAAACTCAATTTGAACCTGATGGTAAATATGGTAAGGGTGCATGTCAGCAGTGCAAAATCATTAAAATAGATTAATGGGCAAATTTACAGGGAAGGTGTTCGATTCTACCAGGATTCGAGTTCAAAGGCACCCTTAAAAAGATTAGATGGTTCCAGAATTGTAAACAAAAGTGTGCAATCAGAAATAGAAGTGTTAGAAAACACATAAGAGGTGAAAAGAAATTGCTGTAATAAATGCCTGTGAAACCTCAAAAATTAATAACAAAGCCACTGAAATAAGCAAATATAGAGAGGTTGCAAGGAATAATGTGTCAATGAGGATAAAATAGTAAACAGGACTCTAAGATGTGTCAAACTTATAGGAGGCCAAATTTTATTGTAGCTGTTCCTCCACCATGTTAAAAGACAAACAAGGTATTCCTCTGTAGGATACAGGGTCCGAAGTTAATCTAATTTGCAAAACAGTCATATAACCAGGTAGTAACATTAGCAGAAGTGACATTTACATACAAGGAATTACTGGCTCGAAAATAAGATGTTTATAAAGAATTTTAGTACTTTTAATGAATGTATATTTTTTGTAATTGAATATTTGCACCAAGATATAGACATGATATTAGGTCGAGAATTTATTACTTTAAATGATAATGATTATTATATGGTAAAAAGGTCTAAACATCAGAAGAATTATTAAATTTATTGACACCAATTCATTACACAATGTTTCATACCTTTGTCTGGGGACCTCACCTGGTGCTTTAACTATAAAAATACAAAGGAAAAGTAACTATTTAAACGTTTCAGATTATTATTCCTTTCACCTGAAGACAAAAAAGTTTTATACTGCTCAAAATGTCTAATTCCTTCTTTCTTCCTCCTTCCAAAAACCAAAATTTATTTCTAATATAGAGACACAATAATATCTTAGCATTCTAATCAATAGGAACACTGGTTACCACCACAGCAAGACCTGGGATCTAGTACTGGGTATGCTACAGAGGTCCCATGCACTGACGAACCAGTCATCTTAGGGGGTAAACCTGTCAACAGATATGGAGGTGCGCTGCAGTTCCCGAAGTCAAAAGTGGAGGTTGCAACCACGTATGTTCCAGACCCAATTAGAGGAGCTTAAGCCTTGAGTCATATAAACGACCACATCTGACTTTAATGGCACTTCACTTTCAGGAAGATGTTGGTGGTAACAGCCATCAAAATGTTATGGCAAGCAAATGTCTATACCCAAGTGGAATCCCAAGAACACTTCATTCAACAACTACACCTGGTAAAACCTACTTTTTCTATTCAAATACAGAATTAGTGAAGTACTGTTTATTTAGGCATGTGAGAACTTAGGTATTTCTCTCTACGCTGATCACACAGCTTTCTCTGAGCATATTTCTATGCCGAGCTTGTGACTTAAAAAGCGAATTTCCAAACTTTCTCCCACATGTTCTATCCTTACACCATATCCAAATATACAATGTGTGTGACAACGTCACGTTTCAATCATTAATTTATATATATATATATATATATATATATATATATATATATATAAACAATTAATGGGGAAAGGACAGAGAGATAGAAAGAAGATGACTTACCTGAGGTTCATAGATGGTAGACACCTTGTGAGGTTTAGAGAACTTGAATTTTCGGAGGCACCGCCCCCTTCATCAGAAAGTTAGGAACACATTTCCAGTGATCGGCTTGCCGACAACTTAAATTCAAGTTCTCTAAACCTCACAAGGTGTATACCATCTATGAATCTCAGGTAAGTCATCTTCTTTCTATCTCTCTGTCCTTTCCCCATTAATTGTTTTAATAAACATGACAATGTCATTTCCTGACTCATATATATATATATATATATTAAACAAACACCTTATTCATGAAAATAAATACTGGCCAGCTTTCAAGGTCATCCCATGTAACCTGAACCTTTGAGATTTCCCCACTATACCCTCCAGTTCTGTACACTTTTGATTAAAAGATTCACTTAAAAAACATTACCCTACAGATGTCAAACCAAAGAATGTAACAACCCACTCAACATTTTCAAATACACAAGATTACTCATGTCCAACTTACAAGATAATTTCCTTAAAAGTTGTTCCAAGTTCTGATGAAATCAATCATGTAACTTACTTTCTGCTCAGCAGCATTGAACAAAGTTGCTCTTTTCTGATGTTCACGTCCACTTTCTGCTTTCTGAGTTTCAGCCTCCATTACCTGAATAGAAACACATTTTTGTTTTTTTAAGAGTTGAATATTAAAATTACTTTTATATTAATTTGTATTACCTTTAAGGTGGCATGATTCAGCATTTCTTGCCATGCATTGTCAAACTGCCATTCATGCTGCTTACTTAGGAATCTTTGTTCAGCTAATGCAACTGTTTCTTTAGCAGCCTGGTGTATCTCTATGGAATTAAAATATATAAATATAATGGAAATTATTTAATTCATCACTTTGAGAATGAAATATTGAAAAATATCTGTCATATTAAAAATGGATGAATTAAAAAATGTATAATTAACTTGAAGTACCATTTATTGTATGTTTATATTAGCAAGTGAATACAAAATAGAGAAAACATTATCATATTCCAATTTTGAGAAAAATATATAATAAGCAATCTATTAAGTATCACAACTTTTGCAATTGATTTTCAATTACATGAAGCAGTCCTACAACTATCTTCTCCCCATTTGAATGTCACCATAAGGAAAGGTCTCATCTTGTTACTTAGAAAAAACCCTAGATCACAGCAACGGTATTGTAAATCCCAACTGACAGGTCAAGCCCTCAAGGTTACAGTACTCATTCAGTCTTGTTTTCAACCATGGTTTGAATTAAAGTGTCGTGTGTTGCATTGGACCTTTCTTAAAATTGTTATTTTTTAATTCAATATGTTAAATGTTATCTAGGTTCAGATATTACAATAATTTTGTAAGTTGTTTTGTCTTATCAACTTTCATTTAATTTTAATTTGCACATGAATACTTAAAATTAACTGTATGTAAATGTCATTTGAATAAATAAATTTATCTGGAAAAAGGTCAAGAATTACTTTTATTTATTTACAACAGACGTTAAATTAGAAATTTTAGAATAAAATTAGAGAGAAACATATCACAGGTAATCTGTTTCAAAATATTTAACAATTTCATACAGATTGTAGAGTAATCTGCCCAAATAAATATATCAGAAAGAATCTCACGGATTTCCTTGTGATGAGAAATGCCACTGATTAGACTGCTTCCCACAGAAAATGTTCATCTTACTATACACATCTGGAAAATAGACTAATTTTGGGTAACACTATATATACTAAATATCCATTAAAGAAAGGAAAAAGAAAAAGGTAGAAGAATTTTCTATAATTAGATTATTTAACTAATAATAGCTATGTATCTAACACTTTTAAAAACTTCATACCGTTAGCTCTTTGGAACTGAACTGCTGCTCTTTGACACTCCATCTGCGCCTGGCGTGCAACTTCAAGAGCCTCATAGTAAGGACGGGCTCGTTCTATG
Source organism: Eucriotettix oculatus (assembly GCA_034510155.1). Taxonomy (NCBI): domain Eukaryota; kingdom Metazoa; phylum Arthropoda; class Insecta; order Orthoptera; family Tetrigidae; genus Eucriotettix; species Eucriotettix oculatus. Next base: position 215,296,255 of record CM067376.1, on the reverse strand, counting down.
CAAGATCCCAATTTCTTAGATAAGAATTTTAACCGCCTTGTAGACTCATTCAATAACAAACGAAATGTTGTATTTGCATCCTGAAATATTAAGTCTGGTTCAAACTCTTTGTAGACACACTTTCCTTACTTTGAATACCTATACTGGATCCATAAACACATTGATGTTTGTAAAATTTTAATATAAACCTATTTATACCAGGCATTCAAAATAGATAGTGGGGTTTTAATGTTGTTGTTGCGGTCCAAAGTCCCTCCATGCTAACCTATCTTGCACAAGCCTTTTCATTTCTGCATAACTAGTACATCCCACATCCTCCATAATCTGCTTAGCGTATTCTATCCTTGGCCTCCCTTTTCTGTTCTTACCCCACACACTTCCCTCTAATTCTAATTTTATAAGACCCTCATGTCTTAAAACGTGGCCTATTAATCTATTCCTTCTCTTAGTCAATGTCCTCCATATTGTTTGCTCTTTCCCTATTCTGTTTAGAACTTCTTCGTTAGTGATTCTATCCACCCATCTGATTTTCAGCATTCCCTTATAGAACCACATTTCAAAGGCTTCTATTCTTTTCCTTTCCACAACTCCTATCTCCCTGTTTCACACCCATATAACACCACGTCGAATACGAACATTTTTATCAACGATTTCGTAACCCTTTGTTATTCCACCGTTTCCCAGACTATACTCCAGTACCCTGGTTTTCCCTCTATTAATCCTCATATTGAACTCATTCTCCAGGACCACATTCATGCCATTTATTTTAATATTTTGTAGTATTTATTACATTCAACTTATACTTATAAATAATATATCAAATGAAAGAGAAACTCAAACAGCTTTCTTACAAGTGTTCAATTTGAGTATCTTTCATGACATGGCACACATCAAGTCGATAGACGAGTTCTTTCCCAACCTCAATCAGTGTGTCTGGAGCAATTGTTGCGACAAGCTAAAAATTGTGTGACATAAGATCGGGTGAATGTACAGGCCAAGCAAAATAAGCTCTGTCTTCTGGCATCTTGCAGCCAATCCAGTGATCAGGCACAGCAACATTTAAATCAATTGCATACAGTGTTATACTAATAAGGAAACATAGGTATACACAGGTATACAATCAAACATTTTGAGTTGCTTTTTCAGTAGATGTATTATTTATAATTTTAAGTTGAATGTATTTAATTCTACAAAGCCTTAAGATCCCAATATTCATTTTGAAACACCAGGTACATCAACATTTAAGGTTAGATATTCTGATTGTTCTTTGAAACATGATGAATCCACAGCTTCGTTTATTTAATTTTGTGACAGGAGTTGTGGAAAGGAAAAGAATAGGAGCCTTTGAAATGTGGTTCTATAAGGGAATGCTGAAAATCAGATGGGTGGATAGAATCACTAACGAAGAAGTTCTAAACAGAATAGGGAAAGAGCATATGATTGGATTGTTTCAATTATTTGCCTTTCATTGAAAATTTGTACAACCTGTCACAAATTACCTACTATTGAAATGATGAACAAAGGACAAAATCATTCTTATATCACTTGTGTGAACAATAACTTTAATAATGATATCAATCATTCAAATAATATGGTTAATGTAATTTAAACTTATTACTCACATCTAATTCAGTCTCAAGTTTATTAATATCATCTGTAGCATTATTTAACTTTTCAAGTTCGATCTGAAACAAAATTAAATATAGATAATATAACACCTAACATCTATTTTTCAATCATTCAACAGAATTAAATGAACAACAAATTTAACTTGCAGATATGTTGACAAAACATTGTATGAAATTAGGTCGTAAATGGTCATTAATTTAATTCTATTAATTTAAATATATAGTCACATTATCAAATACAGGAAGATTTTATTCTCATTATATTTTAAGTAACATTACAATCTGGTCTTGTTACAACATTAAGTAATTAGTATGACTATTTTTAGTATAATTTTATTTGAAGAATCAATAGCAACCAAATATTTATAAAATGAAATTAGGCTAACTATAGTATTTGTGGGGCTCTATTTTAAATTTCTGAATAACAATTTGTTATTTTCACAAATCCAATTATTTCAGCTCATAACTATGGAAAATTCATAGGAATACATTTCTGCAGGTTTAATTGAGAAATGTGGGTTTAGCATTTGCTTTGTACTTTAATTATTATATGGCACTCCAACATCATTAGTGATTTTCACCCATCTATATATATTTCATTGTGGTTTCTATATTTCTGTCTCATTATATGGATTTCTTTTCTCCATTCTTCTTAGGACGTTCAATGTTTTAGTATTTCATCAGGGAGATGTCTGTTTTTATAGTAGTTATAATTATTTTGATGAAAGGATTAGTTGAACTGATTTTTAATTGAAATTTTGGCTAGTTTGCCATTTTCAACTGAAATACTAGTTGAAAGCTTCAATTAATTTGATTTTTTTATTGAATAAATCCAGATAAGGATAATTGGTATCTTTAATTACATAAAAAAAGTAGTTAGTGTCCATGTTGGGATTTGGAAGATATGAAACATTTGAATGGCAGGCGATACTAGATTTAATGCTTTTTAAGTTTTTTACTTTTTGTATATAGGATTTCCTTGGTAGGCTTCTTGTTTTGTGGTGGTATCATTGTTGCTGCCATTTTTAATATTTTTTTCCGTGATTTTAATGCTTTAACTATATACTGGAGGGACCAGGTTCAGTGTTTCAGAGATTGTTCCTGTGCTTCTATGTATAGACTGCTTATTGGGCTAGTGTGAAAACATCCTGTAGATAACCTCGCAGCAGAGTTGTGGAGTGTATTGAGTTTCTTGAGGTATTTTTGATTTGCTTAGTTGTATAGTAGTCATACATAGTCAATTTTAGATCTTGAATGGACTGCAGAGCCAAGGAAGAAGTTAGAAGGGTCTTTCTATATGCTCCCCAGTTCTTACATGTTACCGCTTTTATTATGTACAATCCTTTTTGTTTTAATGGAAATATGTTTTGCATACAAATTTGTGATTTAAGTGCATTCCAGTATTTTTATGCATCTGACTAATGGTAGGGTTCTTCCTCCTAATTCTCGAGGAGGGTACCTAAAGTTTCCCATTTCTGGAGAAAAGTACACATTTAGTTTTAGTGGTAGAAAACTTGAAACCAGATTCTAAGGACCAGGTGTATATTTGGTTAATAATTGTGTGGATTTTGCTACAAGTATCAACTATATTTCTTCCTTCAATCAGTTATGTCGCCAGCAAATTTTCTTAGTAACACTGGGGGTAGGTTTCTTTCATCAGTGTCAATAATTGCTAATTAGAAGAGCGTGAGACTTAGTATGGATCCTTGTAGTACGCTGCTTCTAATTCAGTATCTTGAGAAAAGTGGCTGTTTACCTTTATTCTGATGTGTTTGGCTGATGGCTAGAAGATCTCAATGATTCTTGAGTTTTTTGAGGTATGAAGTGCTGGAGCAGTTGTCTACAACTTTGACCAAGTCAACATTTAAGTCCTTTCAGATAACAGAATTATGGACACACTATAGAACTTCGGTGGTTATTCAGAAAACTTTAGTTTGAAACGTTTCCTGTATTTCATTATTGGATATGCTTACAGCATCCCAAAATTGAATATTGTAAATCCATTTGGTTTTATACCTACTTTAAACACTAGAAATTTATTTCTGTCAATTACTTACTTCAATTAAAAATAGCATTGTACACATTCTCACTGTCTCATAGTATTGCCAAGGAATATTTACCATATCTTTAGAATAGATCTAGTGTAATTTGATTTTATTACGTTTAATTAGGTTGTCATAACTAATTTATGCGATGACACACATTTCTTAAAAACTATAAAACTTTTGGGACCAATTTATTTTTGAAGAGCAAATTTTGTATATGATGATAAAAGTTTCACACGCGTGAAAAAAAAATGGACAATTGCATAAGGCCTAGAACTGGAAATTAATATGAATTGTTAACGGCATTATGGAAATACCTGTATTCTTGGATCCAAGTCGGCATCACAATCGTCGTCATCTGGCACATGAGAAGTGTGTTCCATGACCTGTAAAAGTAATCTAACGAAGATCGAGTATTATCTGCCATAAGAATTCTTTATCACATAGGAATCTAATCTGAATGAATTGAAATGAATGTCAAGGTATGTGAAACTGATAAGTCTATGAATTTTCAGCCACCTGATAAAACACACAAAAATAAGTATTCACACTTCAAAATTTTGTTTATAAAATATGACGATTGTCTGCTACAATGAAACAAATATCCCGAAGATATAATCTGTCAAAATGGAATTAGTATCTCTGGCGAAAGAAAATAATGACGTTCTCCGAAGAAATTGTTTGACGTACGTATACAATATTCCGTAGAAAACAAATGTTTCTCGCATACCATATACCTCATGACTAATATTTTTCTACAAGAGATACATTTACTAACATCGCAGACGTGTAAATAACTTATTAATAATATAATTCAATGCCATGCATTTAGCAATTATGTTTAATTGTAATTACTCTTTAAAATATTAGTATGTTTCCAATAGTTACTTAACTATCGGTTAGTATTAAATAAGCATGTATGTTTGTTTTTATATGCATAATAAATTACTGAGTCAAAGTATTAATAAAACTTTGATATTTTGCACTTTTCCGAGAAACGATTTGTTGTCCAGAAACATTTGGAAAGGACATTGACGACATTCCAGAATAAATTTCTCAAATACTGATCATAGATCTGTAACACGAATTACTGTGTCCTACATTGACATTTTTAGACCACAGTTCATTTGAATTATTTCTTCATACATTTTTAAAACGTTTGTTAAATTTTGGTGCAAATTTGCTGCATTTTAAGGATTCCTTCGATAACATTACACGTATTCCTAATCAAATAATACACGGCGCTTGAGTAAATGTATACACAAATCCAAATACTATGATTGCATAAAGCCAAGGTCAAACTTATATTGACCTTGCATGAAACGACGTTTTATAAGATTACTCAGTTAAGGAATGTTATAATCTTAGGTAAATCAATGAAGTGGCCAAAAACATCACCGAATTGAGATATGAGTATTAGGTCTTAAGGGTATTGATTTAATCTTTTACAATCAATCCAAATGAATAAGCAACTCAAACAGTTTTGTTTGTTTACCTGTGCCCACACACGTTTCTTCTTAGGCATAACTCAGTACTCGAGTTAAATTTCCATCAGCTCCTTTTATATAATGTTAAAAAGGATTGGGAATTACAGTCCTCAGGTTCGGACCGTATAGTGTTCCAAACGTCGTGAAATAATAGAAGACTTTAAACAGTATGCATTTATTGTCGCCTACAGCTGTACAGAATCTGGCAACATGCGTAGAGTGAACCGCTGAGGATGGCTGACAATTTCTTTATACATTGGAGAGGAGACGGTTGGATAAAATGTTCTCTATTACATACATACTGCTAACAAAACAAATGTTTAAATTATGACTAACGAGCCAGCTCCTTCTAATAAGTGAAACTGGTCACTGCTTCATAATGAGAACATAAAATATGGTGAGTTGGGGTTGAACTTATCCCTTCTTAACAAAGACATAAGTTTTAAAAGTCATACGGTCGTTCGGGGAAACCAAGGCAGGGTCACTTGTTATGAGCAATGTACATAACTCGCGATTGGTTGAATGACCATATACTATAGCCCAGGGGCATTATCATCCCTTGGTTGCCTTCCTCTCCATACCGCATCTCACTTGAAGATGGGTCTAGTTTCATATGGCCTTCACGTTCACTCTTTCCGATTATTACTTGTGATGGGCCCGTAAATGTTCACGACTTAAGAAATAGAATTGAAGCAGTTCTTGCAATAATTATTCTTGACACACTGTTCAAGATTTAAAAAGAACTAACCTATCAATACAGTCGATGAGTATCGTGTAACGAAAGGTACTCACATTGAACACTTGTAAGAAAAACTGTTTGATGTTCTTTCATTTGAAGGAACTCCTATATTTATTTTGAAACACCCTGGTATTTTAAATAGTATTAAGCATTAATCTAAAAAGTTCTTATCACTGTAGGTTACTTTTAAAGCAGATATGGGAAAATTATTCTATTATATGAAAATGTAGTTAGAAAAAATTACGTTTAAAATTGAACACATACATTAATACAACTCTTCTTCTGTTGCCGAAGAGTGCAAAGTAAATTACTCAATTAACGATTTGATATAAGATTTTTTTACAGAAAGAAGGCAATATTAACCACGAACAAACTTTAAATTTCGATACTATGTTGACAATATATAACAGTATCTCTGGAAAGGGAAATATCTACAGTAATTGAAATGGAAATTAAGGTTAGGAGTTCATAAAGTAAACAAAATATAGCAAAAAGTCATATGTATTGTTTTACCTTATAATAAAATAAATAAAATGCATTACCCCTATCACTGTAGCACTGTCTCTTTCAATAAAGAAAATTTCTGTAAATTAACTACAAATACCTAGGCTTAACAAATTTCAGTAAATAGGATTACGAATATATATATGAGCAAATTAAATAAAAATGAACAAATACAACTGAGTAATATTCTAATTTTTGGCAGAAGACTTTGATCTACACCACAGAATGTTCCTTCAAGCTAGATGTAATCTTAAAAATAAATATTTATCATTCACCAAACGATCTTCCCTTCAACACAAAAACTTATATACGCGAGTTATGTATCCAAAATAGTCCACTTTCATTAAATATATTACAGTAATTTACTGCTATAAACCTGAGCAGTGAAGTACAAACTATGGGGTAGTGGCATTAATATGACAGTAATTTGGTAAATAAGTCAGAAAATTATTATTAGTTGACATTTCAGATCTTGTCAAAAATATATTGAAAAAAACAAGGGTCGTGTTTTCTTCAGGAGTATCCAATTTTTCTATTTTATTATAATATTATATTGTTGCACAGAGACATAATAGATGAGTTGACTACTTGATTTCAATATTCCTCAATATGCCGAACTTTTTTTTAAAAAAATTATTTTGTCAGATATGCAGTTGTCTCAACGGTTCCTCCAATTCTAAAAATTTGCTCATTTTTTATTTTATTTTCTATCCAAATTTATGTCTTTCTTTTGTAAAAATCCAATTGATAATATTTTAGGCTAATAATAATTACTGTAGAATGTTTTCAGAATCCATTCCTTGCTCAACCTTTCAGATACAAGGAACAAATGATTTCAGTACAGTATCTAAATGCTCAATGGCCAAGAGAGGTTACTTCAAGGATGACTTTATATCTGAATTCATTTCAAAGTGCCACCGAAGAGCACCAATAATTCATATGGGCTACTTTGTTAGAGCAGAAATTATTGATAATGTGCTAAAAAGATTTTGTAAAATAACCAATTTTAAAAAAGCTCAAGTAAGTGAATTACCTTGTGATGTTTCTTTTGCTTAAATAAGCACAATGCTTAAAAAGTCATGGTACTGAAGTTTCAAATCTATTAATCAATGTTTTTATAATTTTAATATCACCATTAAATTTTTAAAAAATTGTATAAGATATTGATAAACTATTCTTAGCCAAATGATAGAATGAGAAATGTATTCCTAAAATTTGAAACAAAACATTAAGTCAAACTAAATTAATTATGTTTACATCATTTTTCTTTAGATTGTTTCATGTGGAGCTGGCTTCGATTCAAATTATTTTCGGCTTTGTAGTAATGGGAAACTGCATTCTGCAATAGTCTATTTTGAAATTGACTTTCTTGATGTTGTTTCTCGAAAAGCTGAGTTCATAAAAAAATCAGAAGCACTTTCTCAAATATTAAATCAAGAAAACGGTAAGATTTTATATTTTTTCTTTCTTTTTATTGTCAAAGCTTTTTAAGGCATAAACTATATGAATATTTTTCCCAATCTACTATATATATATATAGTATATGTGTGTGATTTCGTCATGTTTCAAGATAGAAGGTAGGTGACCCACTTGAGATTAACAGATGACAGGCACCATGCAAGGTTTGATGTTCTTCCAATTTTCGGAGGTACCCCCCTCTTCATCAGAAGATTAGGAAGACATTCTGAGTAATGGCCAGACATTGGCTGAGCAGTCGAGATTGCGGCTTGGCCAGCTTTTGCTAGTAAACAATAGACCCAAACAGGCCACCAACTAATTCTCTTAATGAAGGTCAGGAAAGAGCCAAGGAATTGATGGAGGTTGGGGATATGCACAAATACACCCCCATGTTAACATACATCCACATATTAACACATACATTCTCATAGGGGGTCTACCTGTACATGCTAACACAAACACATACAACCACATATCACTGCATACACACTCATACAACCACATATCACATACATATCAAGTTTGTAAAACATACACACTACAATGGAGACATACATACTCATTCTGTTATGGGTGGTCAGTTTGGGAGTGGAAGGGGGGAAGGTGAAGGTTACTGTGTATAGGATATTGAGTCCAAGGCTTTATCTGGACTGCAAGATGTGTTGAAAGGAAAGTTCCCATAGATGGAGTTCAGCTTCTGAAGAATCTGGGGGTCAATGTAAAGCACTGGTTGAAAATTATTGGTGTTGTGGTTTTGGGCATGGGTAGCTATGGGGAATTGGGGTTTTGAAAGTTTAACTATGTTGTGGTGGTTGGCAATCCGTTTGGGGAAGTGTCACTTTGTCTGGCCAATGTGGAAGTTTATTGAGTCACCAGTGCCATGATTGATGTCATGAATGAAAGAAGCTTTACCACTATTTCTTGAAGAGAGTCATTCACCAAAGCTGAAATCCTATTAGTAGGGAAGTTGTAGCTGGCAACAATTGTGAAACCTGAAACCCCAAGTTTTTGGATTTTTTGGAGTAGGTAGAAGGTGGGTGGTCTGGAGTTTTAGGAGTGAGGAGCTTGATAAAATTTAATTTTAAATTTTGAAGAGGGCTAAGAGATCTAAAAAATTTATCAATTTTTTAAATGATAGGGGGATTTGGATCAGTAGGACAGGTTTATAAAATTTGTCATATACCAGTGGCGAAGGGTGTCTGCTGTATATTTATCAGAGGCCTTGACTACTGTTGTTAAGCTCTTGTCAGATGGAAGAATGACAATAACATTATTGCAGAAATAGTTCTTGGGTTTCCACTTGGGTGCAGGTGCGATGAAAACGCGACATTTCAACGACCAAGTGCTCTGTCGTCTTCTTCAGGTACTTGGTCATCAAAACGTCGCGTTTTCATCACACCTGCACCCAAGTGGAAACCTGAGACTGTTTCTGCATCAACTACACCGGGAAAGCCTCAGTTCACTTAATAACATTATTATTTTTTATCTGATGCCACTGTAAATTTGAAGAACTTCACCCTCTCCTCAGTTGAACTAAGCCAACAACTTTTCTCTTTATCCTTTCCACACCAATATTTCAATTTTAGACTTACCCTTAAATTCTGCCAATATGTTCAGTGTAAATATCATAGTTTTCCCAGGCTCAAGCCCTATAACGTGGTGTTTCAATGTATATAATTCGGTGAAGTAATCTTAAAGTTCCTGTAGATTTAAGAGGTTGTTACTAATTGTTGTTGTCCTAAGATTGGTCTGATTCAACCATACATGCTAACCTATTCTGCACATTTCTAATAGCTACCACATCCTCCCTAATCTGCTTAGCACATTCAATCCTTGGCCTCCCTCTTCTGTTCTTACCTCGCATACTTCCCTCTAATGCTAATTTTACAAGACCATCATGTTTCAAAATGTGGCCCATTATTCTATCCCTTCTTTTGGTCAAAGTCCTCCAAATTGTTTTCTCTTCCCCTATTCTGTGCAGAACTTATTGGTTAGTTACCCTTATCCACCCATCTGATTTTCAGCATTCTTCAATAGCATCACTTTTCGAAAGTTTCTATTCTTTTTCCATCTGTAACTCCTATCATCCACATTTTTAATAATGATTTCCTAATATTCATAGTTATATTTTCCATAAGTAAGTTCCTCCTTTTTGTGAAAGTCTTCCTTGCCTGTGCTATCCTATACTTTAAGTCTGCTATACTTCTACCATCACTAGTTATTATGCTTCCCAAGTAGCAGAATTCCCAATCTAACACACTTTGTTACTACACTCCATCACCTAGGTTTTCCGTCTATTAATCCTCATGTTGTACTCTTCCCTTGGAATCACATTCATGCCATTTATTAGGTTTTCCAAGTCTTCTTCTGAGTCCCCTAATATCACAATATCACCTGCAAACCTTAGAATTTTTATTTCTTCTCCTTCCAGTTTGATTCCCTTTCCATATTCATTTTTAACTTGTTCTATATATAAGTTTGTTACCAATTAAATTTGAAGAATGAAGTCTGTAAAAGGTCATAAATTGTTTTATTATATATAACAGACATTAAATTTAAGCTATTTAATAATTTAATTTACATTAGTATAATATATTATAAGAAAACATAATTCTCAGTTATTATTTTCTATATGTTCAATTACCTACACGATTTTCTTTTTTGTTCTTCACCTTTATCAATTACAACTTTCCTTCATATAGTTTATTTGATATATTTTAACCAGGTTGTATTCATGGAAACTGTGCATTAGGAACTTCAGGATATCATCTTATTGCTGGAGATATGAGAAATGTAAAAGAAATTGAAAATAGTTTGAAAAATTGTGGTATAGATTGGAATGCCCCCACTATTTTTTTGGCTGAATGTTCAATCACATATATGGATGAAGAGAGGTATAATTTATTGTGATTAAGTATAACTATTTTATATCCTGTTTCAACAATAAAATATTTTAACATGTTTTCTCTCATAAAAAAATATGTTTGCAAGTTAATGAATGATAATTTTCCTGGTGTACTTTCTGTATTAAATGTTCTTGCGTTTTCACCTGGGCCAGTAAAGGATTATAAAACGATGTTCCCATGGCAAGAGTGGCCATATTTGTCAGGTCTACATTACATTACACACTATTAATTCTAGTAGACCTCACAAAGACGGCCATGCTCAGTGTGGAATTGTTGTTTTATAATCCTTTATTGACCCTGGTGGAAACCTGAGAATTTTTAATATATGTTATTAACTTATTTGTCTTACCTTGTGAAATCTAATGCCTTGAAACAGATGTGCAGTTATAATTTATTTGCAATGTTTACTCAAACTTTCTAATATTTATTAGTTACTAAAATGTTTATATATCATAAGTATTGTTGTGTTGATCCCTATCCTAATTTGCAGGAAAGTGAACTAATTTGACACTAGCTAACAAAAACTGTGATGTTAATTGACATCAAAATTGTCATTGTACAACATAATTTTTCAACAATGAATTTCACACAAATATTTAGTATTTTGAACAATGTTTTTCACCACTTCTTCTCTCACCACTTTCCAATAGGAGCTATACAGCCACTTTGACAGCATGTGAAGTGTCATCATCAACCATCAATTGGACATATTCCTTATTATTGTGACATATTTTTCCCCCATTGACACATTCCTTGTGCCTTTATACCCTCTGATGGAACTCTCATAATAACAATGCTTTTATTAATCCCTAAACTTATGGATTAGACTCCAATCTTGGTCATTTGTGCATTCTGTTTTGTTACTCCCTTCCACCCTCATCCCATAAGGTTGCTCCGCATACCATGCTTTTATGAGCTGAAATTTGGCTTACATGACACATTACACACTTTTAATTCCAGAAAACCTAGAAACTATTTATTTGACATTATTTATAAATTTCTTCCCCTTACCTTATGGTTGTTGGATTATCATATACCCTTAGTGACCATTTTCAGATTTAAGTCATATGTGTTTTGATTGAAATTACTCCATATATATAGTAGTGTATGCAGAAAAAATCTGCATCTATTTTTATATAATATTGTACATAAAATCATGCCTGCAGCTGCATCATACAAATGACAGAATGAGAATTTGATGGAAACAGCACAAACACATACCTCATGAGCTTGAGTACCAGCAGCTCTTCAAATTGGTTGGGGCAATGTTATGGTTGGAGCATTTTTCCTTGGTATCACACTTTAATTCATGTGGAACAACATACAAAAGTATTAAATAATATCACTTAATGCATTTTTTTTAAAGAATGGTATCAAGTTAAACAATCAATTATAGACAATACTTTTAATCAATTTCATCTGGTAAATTTCGTTAGGATTTTACTTCAAAATATTGTAATAAACAATTTAAAAATAGAATGTAACAATATTTCTTTAAACACTAATTATGCAAATGTCCATTTTTTAAATTCATTTTGTAAAAGTATGTAAATAATATTAATAATTTTGAAGTATCTATCTCAAAATAATTTAGGCAATAGAGTTCCAAATATATATTAACAAAATTGTCCTGGACTGCATCTAAGGACAATTAATATTGAAATGTTATTTGAGAATGCAGAGCATCACTATATTGTAGACTAACTGCACAATGTGAAATAGTGGGGAAATTAAAATAAATTCCAGTTATAAAATAATTAACCTTAATCTATATTATTAATTCTCAAGTTTATATAAAATATAATTTGAAATATCTTTAGTAAAAATACCAAATATTAAAAATTTCTGAGTTATAAATATTGCTCAATTTTAAGATATTATTATGTTAATTTAGATATTAATAATTCTCAATAGCTCCTAATCAAGTCCTGTCATGGTGGTGAATAGAATATAATGTTAGTTTATTTCCAATATGAATTGTTTGATACATATCTCAATGGAGGGACACGAGGGAAACTTTACATTGATTATGCATCTTCTACAATACCCATATCTCAAACCAATTAAGCATTTTTAGTACAAAGTTGTATCCACAGTCCTCATATATCATAGAATTGGATAGTACTATTCTTCAATATGGTGTCAGATTACTTTAAATACCTTCTGGAGTTATTGGCACAGTATTGAAGGTAAGAGATGACCCAATGAATATTAATTAGGTAATCATAAATATTCAGCTATAGAAAATATATCAACATTGATACTTAACTTTTTGTTTTGTAATTCAGTAAAATCTGATTCTCTTTAATTCAACATTGTATTTAACTTTTTTCAGTTCCTCGTGCTTTATCAACTGGGCCGCACAGCAGTTTATAAATGCTTCATTCATTACTTTTGAGCAAATTCACCCCAATGATGGTTTTGGAATTGTAATGAAACAACATTTTGATAATTTAGGTAGCTCTTTAAAATCCTTAGATAAATATCCCACATTATTGGATGAAGAAAATCGTTACAAGTCTTGTGTAAGACCCTTTTTGAATGTTTTACGTGGTTGGTCATTATAGTTTTGGTCCTTCCTTATTAATTATATGTACTTATTTATTTATTTGTGTGTGTATGTATATAGCAAATATGGCCAAATATGGCACCTTAGCCAATTAAAAGCAGCACATTGTATCCTTGAGCCTGTTTGTATTTTGGACAAGAAGTCCCTCCTTTACATTGTTAGAAAGCATTGTACAGTTAGACATGTATTATAAATAAATACAATGAATGGCCAAATGTCAGAAATTAAAGAATTGAATAATATTTCTTCTGACAAACAGAAAGAGCCGACATACCCAAGTTACCCAAAGCCAATCTCACTCTAGGTGCCAACAACTGTAGTCCGGAGTTATCTTCTCCAAACGAGCATCATGAAGTTATCACCCTCTTGTACAGGAACATCATTCTTGAGTTTTGTAAATTGGTGCTTCATTAAATTGGTGTAAATTAATTTATTTAATTTTTCCTTTTCAACTCCTAAGCAAAGCAGATTCAATCATCATATCTATTTACCAACCCCTAACTATGAATGTATGATGCTATAAAATGTGCTTGAGTCACTTGGTGCATCTGAACTCGTCTGTCAAAAAATTGATGCTTGGTTGCAAAAGGTTGGCCACCCCTGTTTTATTGTATTTAACATTAATTTTAATTTGTATTTATTAATTCATATTATTATATTCAAACTGATTTATATATTTCATTTGAAAAGAACATCACCATATTAGATAAGATATGAAAATCAATCTGAGTATTCACGTTATTAAAAACACCCATAAAATATCACTTTAATTATAATTCATAAAAAATTTAATGAAATATAAGGCATGATGTTTGCTTATGTAACATTGGTATTTGGTCAATTTACATGGGCAATCATTAGGAAATAGCTTTTTCAGTATCAATACCAATTCAACCTTCCATTTCTAACTTTGAAGCTGTAAATTCATATTTGAAAAATTATGGAACAAAATTTTGTCCCCATGTTATTTATAGACACTTTTCCATTAACTGGTGTTAGTCCTGCAGCTAAATTAGATGCAGTTTATATTACTTGTATTTAAGTGGACAACCATCACACAGAACGAAGTTTTCTTCTACTTCCTATCTACTTCCCTGGACTATGTAAACTCAATTCTTTCCTCTGCCTTGTGTAAACTGGACTACAATCCAACCCTGACATGAAAACCATCCTCCTGACCATACTACCCACCTGTCCAAGGGTTGCCTTTAGGCGCCCACCTAACCTCCGCAACATTCTGGTCAAATCTTACAAACCCCCCCACCCACAATTGAATATCAAATTGGCACAAATTCCTAACACGAAAGTATTTTTACTTTGTTTATATTTTAAATAAAGAAAGTTAATTTTAGGAAGAAGCCATTTATTATGGCAATATTGTATGCAAGTTTGTGTGGTAATTTTCTCAGAGTTATGAAATTCATGTACTATAACACTAGCTATATTCCAAAAAAAATGCCCTCTTGAATGTTTTTCATGTGTTTATATTCTGTTCAAACATTCTGGAAAATAGTCATTATTTCATTTCTCCAATCAGCTTGTAGAAATGTCCAATGTCCCCATATACCACTGTTTTACCTGATTTCTGCCTTAGCTGAAAGTTAGTTTTGGTCAAACCATCCCATGAGTATTTCCAAACTGTTGCTCTGACCACTTTTGTTACCTGAGCAAAACATCAAAAGTCAGCACTTTCTCTCTGAATTTACTTTGGTCAGGATAACTATAAAAATATTAATGTGACTAATTCTGTAATAATAATTTGTTATATTCTAGGGTTGGCCATCAGCTGTTTCAAAGTCAGGTTATGACTTGATAGCTGATCTACTCTCTTCAGAAGATTTTCAACGTGTTTTTAGTTTGGAGCCATTTGATGAGTTTGAAAGCTGGCATTTAATGTGTTGTCACTATGCACTAACTGTTGCTGCAAAAGGCAATCTGATAGATTGGTTTTATGAAAGAAACATAAATGTAACAAATCATGACTGGGGAGCTCGTAAGAGGTTTAAATGGGAACTAATCCCTGTAACTGGAAAGAAGATAAATAGATTTTGCCATACTAGTGCATTTGTGCAATCAACTGTGTTTTTGTTTGGAGGATTTGGTTTAGACGTTAATGGCAGTCATAGGAGACTTGATGAAATTTGTTCTGTTGATATTTCATTGTTGAATATATCAGGAACCATTAATGCCAACACTTTTTCATTAACTAGTGCTTGCCCAACAACTATTTTGGATGCAGTTCATATGACATGTACTTTAGTGGACAACAACACAATTGTGCTTCTTGGTGGTAGAACTTCTCCAGTAAAACCTTTAACCATGCATCCAATCTTGATATTATTAAGTGAAAAAGAAGTTAAAAGACTAAATGTATGTGGGCCACCTCAAAGATGGAGACATTCAGCTGCCATTTTGAAGAAAATGCCTGACTTCAATTTTATAGCTGTTTTTGGGGGTCGGACTGCAAATATGCAGGTATTTGTTTTAAAACAAATTATAGTAGCTTAAATGAATAATATAAAAAATTAGTGTAAATCCTGATTTATAATAACAAAAAATAAATAAAATAGCAATCCAATACAACACACACTCCAAGCAAATCTTGGCTCATTTGCTTAAATTCCCTGTGCCATATTTTAATTTAGCTGTACTAAAGAGCAAAGGCTTTCCCAGTGAATTAGATTCAAATACAATTCTCGGGTTTCAACCTGGGTAAAAGTTTGTTTCCACAACGTTTCGATGGCAAGCTCCGCCGTTGTCATCAGTCTACCTGCCGTCGAAACATAGTGGAAACAAACTTTTACCCGGGTTGAAACCCAAGAATTGTATTTGAAATTAGGTGTACTGTTTGCATTTAATTCATGTCTGTTAAGTTTGAATGTTAATATAATTTCTCTTTTCTGTTATTCAAATCTTTAAGATTTAATTGGTCAAAGTATGTAATATTATTCATTTTATTGTAATGTTAATTGTTAATTAAATATTTATTATCAATTTATTCTGAAGTGTAGTGAATCCTTATTGTTTATTTACATATCATGAGAATGTCTTTGCCTTGTAAAAGATCACCCCAAATCCAAGTATTTCAATAATAATCTTATCAGTTTTTAATATTGCTTAAGAAAACAATGGCTAAAAAGCTTGGACCAATTCAAGAACAGAAGAAATGCTCCAAAGGCTATCAAACTGTGCACATCCTGGGTTGATATTTTATTTATTTTAATCTGTTAATATATTGAACACTTTGTCATCATGAGGACATGTATTTGTGTCATATTCTTCTAAAATTGTACAGTAGTTTCTTTTGTAACACAAACTTCTCCATTATTGGAAAATTGTTTGGAATTTCCTTCAGCTTGGTTATTGCAGTCTCATATCTACTCTAGCTTCTATGTGCTTTTTCCAATGTAGAAATAGTTAAAAAAAAATGAACACACTTATTCACCTCACAAATCACAACAATGGCCAGTTTTGCAACTATCCCTGGTTCTGATTCATTGAATGAACTCTATGAAAACTTTCCACTTTTTATTGCCCAACTTTTGGCAAGATTTGATAACATTTCTCAGATTATTTGATTACATAGACTATGTGTCAATTTTATCACTTTAAACTCAATTGTCATCCCTTGTATCTTTCACAGAGCAGAAAAAAAAGTTGCATATTAAAATTTACTATGCATATTCACATAAGGATGTTCAATTTGTTTATTCAGAAAAAATAAGGTTTGGTATAATTAGAACTGATTTTGTATTAATAAACTATGCCATAGGTTACATAGACCAATAAATATTAATATGTAATAATTAATTTCATTGTTACATTTTTAGGTCCTTGATGATCTCTGGTTATTTGATTATAGAAATGAGAAATTTTTTGAGGTGAAGTCATCAAACCATTCACCTTGTGCTAGGTTTTCACACAGTGCTACTAATGTTGGGAATTCTTCAATGATAATATCTGGAGGAGTGAATTCAACATTTCAACCTTTAAATGACATTTGGTTGTTTAATTTGAAAAATTATAACTGGAAACAAGTGGTTCTCTTAGGACCAGGAATGTTACCTCGATATTGTCACACATCTGCAGTGACGTCAAGTGACACAAAGTTACTACTTCTAGGTGGAGTGAATTGTATTTCAGATTGTCAACCGGGATTAGCTGTTATTGATTTGAATGCAAATAGATGTGTTGAGTATGCATTGCCAGTAAGTACATCATTGAAAATTCTTATTCTTAGCAACAGTACGATGAACTATATTAATAATTGAATAAATCAATATGACATCTCCAGTTATAAATAATTTACCCAGCCAAGTTGTCAGCAAACAATATTAATATTTATTTAATACAATTTCAATGTTTGGCCCATAATTGTGGACTTCATCAGGTAAATTTTAAATTGATAAACATATATACCAATGTGTATAATTTTGCATTGTGGTCTTCTTCCAATGATAGTTAAGTTTTAATTGCTATAATATGTTTAAAAAATATCATCTCAAATATTGAAGTAATGTTTTTCAAGAGATCACCATTTAATTTAATTTTAAAAATACAACTTAGTAACCTGAGATATGTTTGTCAATTGTAATTATATTAAAAAATTCCTTTATAAGACACAAGTCAGTATGAATGATGAGTAATTCTCAATAATTTCAAAGTTTCAGAAGAAAAGTCTAAGAAAATTACTGGTAGCATATAACAGCACACAAGTATTAGATAATTAATTTTTGAGGCAACATCATTTCATATTGGAGTACATGTGTTGCTGTGAGGTGCATTTGTTTTTAAAGAAATGTGATAGCAGTCATTCAGATTAACTGTTCATTGAAATTACTTTCCTTAAATTTACATTGCCTTGTCATATTCTGTGTGACACTTTAAAGGGCTGATATTATTAATTTTTCATATTGTTATAATTAATGACACTTTAATTTTTAATTGGCATTTGTTTGCAGATCCAACATCCTGAGAGACCAATTATACTTCACAATCATTCTGCAGAGCTAATTACAAATTCTACACTTTTGGTATTTGGAGGTGGGGATAACTGCTTTTCATTTGGCACACATTTTAACTCATATGTTGCTAAAATAGATCTCTCTGAAGAAATCAGTGAATATTTTGATAGCTAATTCATGTGAGCACCTCACACTTTGTAATTTTATACTTATTTTAAGATTTGTACAGCCTTCAAAATAAAATTTTGTACAGTTGTGATAAATTTGTTTAGTTATTCTGGTGTGGTAGAAAAATGTTAGTTTTACTTATTACTTTGATTGTTTCCTCAAAAACATAGCACATAAAAGTTAAATACATTAATGGATTGATAGATCCTTCCCTAAAGAATTTAATGTGTTCTACTAGCAGATATAAGTAGAGCTTCATTTATCTGCAACTGTATTCTAGAGGTCATTTCAAAAGAATGAAGGTACATCTAAACATGGCAAAAATTATTTTAATGAAGGGAAGTTCATTTCTGTTAATAGGACAGTGTGCTTTCAATTTATTTTATTTGCATAAAATTACACAAAATCTTTATAGAAAAATACAAAACTGAAAACTTATTGATCACAGAAACATTATCCTTAATAAAAGTAATTTAACAATATATCAATGTGATATTTCTATATTTTTGTACATCTTTGGAATATTATTGTAAAGCTAAATCACAGATCACATTAGTTTAAATATTCAGCTACTGAAAGACAGCTTGTAAATAAATATTACATTTATAATTACCATATACATTTGGACTATGCATATAAACTAAAGTAAAATACCTTTCTTTAATTATGGACAATGAGATTTAAGAAAAGACTTATTTACATCTATAACAATTGAAAATTATTTATGATGAGTTATAATTAACTGATACAACCATTTCTTCAGAAAGATAAAACTCTCCAGAATAAAACAAATTTGAATGAAATGAAATTAATAGCTACAAATTGAAAAAACCAAAGTGATGTAGTTAACTTTATTACATAATGTATGCCTATTCTATAAATAAAATATGAACTGACATTAAATACAGAGAAAATTAAATCATAATTACATGCTACTGACATAAAAGTAATTATTACTGTTTGAAACTAAAATAATTTTCACAACTTTGTCTACAATAAAAATAGTTACAACAAAAGAAAATGATTAAATTTAGATTATAACATGTTTCATTTTAGTACCATAATCATTAAGGCAATTTTACAACTTAACTCAACAATCCAACGCTGTCCTTCGTACGAATTTAATTTCTTTTACCATGGCCGCCACATGTCCTTCCCTGTACTTGTTGATGCGCTTGTAGATGAAGATGTTGATGCTTTACTGGATGAGTCATGAGGTTTATCTACTTCAGTTTTAAAGCTGTGTTCACTGTTAAATTCTTCTGTTTGGTAAGAAATCCTGGATATCTTACTTGGTGGCTGAACCATTAATAATGAGGATGAATCAATATTATTTCTGTGTTCTATCACACTGAAAGGTCTTTTGCTCCCAGATGTTGTGCTGTGACTTGGTATATTTAATTGCAGTTGTGGGTACTCTTCTCTTTTAAGAGAATAATCCAGCACATCCTTGGAGACAAAGGGGTGGTTTGCTAGTTTAGGAACTGGAGAAATTTTATTTGTTGTATAAATTTGTTTTTCTTGAGAAGTTATAACAGTTAGTGGTTGGTGTGTAGGTATAGTTGGTCCAGTTCTTGTTATTACAGGGAAAGATGTTGTCAGCGGTATTGTTTTGAACTCAACGTTCAATTCAGTTACAGTTCCAACACTTACCGAAAGTTTATTTGGATTAATTGATGGCCCTTCTGAAGTGGAAGATGTTACATGAGGTTGCTGCTCTGGTGCTACATGAAAAGGTCTGTATGGTTGCTTAAACTGTGATGACAAATTAGGTGGTGTACTGGGGCTGGGATATGGTTCATTAACCAATGAATCATCTTCAGAAATTGTAGATGTAGGACTTGGAAGAGGTGAAGTGGCTTGTGGTCTCACAGCAGTAAAAGCACTGGGATGTGAACGGTCAATACCTGTAACTTGTGGTTGCTGCGGTTGAACCATCAGAGGCACAAGTAAAGCCAATTCGCCAGTTGGCAAACGCTGGGGAACGAAAGACATTCCACTTGAGCGAGAAGGGTTGTTGTTCGGATCCAGTTGCTGGAGACCGGCCAGACATTGAGCCAGATGATTGGACAATCGCTGTCGAACTCCGGGTTCCACGCCAGACATACGGCCTAGGTAGCGGCCCACCTCTCCTGCACATTCACTGAATCCCGTGCGAAATTTCCCCAATACTGCCGGATCGGTAGCGACTGCCACTGCCAATTGCTGGCGTTGCACACTTTGAAGATGTCGTACAGTCATTTCAAGTATATCAGCTTTTTCTAATTTGGAATGTCTTGCAGGCTGTAAAACAGAAGAGAATTAATTAGTTTTCTTTGTTTTAACTGCACTATACACATAAAACATTAACAGTAATCAAATATATATTCTGTATCTAATTCACCTACTTAAATGAGACCAGAATAGGTACAAAAGTCAAGAAAAGATAAAGATGACAATTCATATTTATCTATATTAATGAAAAGTTACTGCAGCTTTATTTACCAAATGAGCATGTGCTGAGACTTCATATTTCAAGCAAACTTGTTGAATAATGAATAATATAATATAAAAATTTTGTAAATTCATTATACTTTACTTTTCAAAAGAATACCATCTGCTGAACACTAATTTTTTCTTATTTTAATGCTGTATGGCATTTGTTCTTATACTATAAAGCGGCCAAACAAAAAGTTTTTTTTTGCGCCGTTTATCTGACCGCTCAAATTAGTTTCACTTCTATCACGATTGAGTTGAAACGCTGCAGTGAATTGGGGAAAACAAAAGACCCACTCCTCGTTGCGTTGACCGATGGAGAGTCTTTGTGAACAGCCCCCTTTCGGCTTTATGGTTATCGCAATTTATGCTGCCCTGTTCGGGCGACGAATGTTAATGTATACGGACATTCATTCTCACGGAGTCCACTTGGGGAAAATATAAAGGTATTCACCCTTTAAATATAAATACTTTTCGCTTTGTTTGGGGTCCCCCCAGCTATTGTGAAAGTACGTGGGGAAATGATGCCAAAGGGGACAAATCCTAAGCCGTCCCCAGTCGACACGAAACGAAATGGGACTCCTTAATTTGCATCCAGTGTGTTAAGAAGCTGATCGTGAATTGAAGATGCTTGCAGAATCGTCGTTTTAATGTTTCAAAACTGAAATTTAGATGTGGTGGGTCTTGTCGGCATTTTTAAATGAACTTCAGACTACGGGTCAAAAATGCTTTTCTTTGTTACTTTGGAAAAGAAGCACGTGTAATTGGAACGTTCGGTTAAATTTCCTGATCCTTAATATACAGTATAACTATTTTTGCAGCACGTTAGGTTGAAATATTTACTATAATTATGTCGGGACTGCCTTGATCTCGTAATTTTAGAACAATCTGTTTATATTTTTAAAAATAATTTTTAATTATATGTAATTAAATCCAAAATTTTAGTATTATGATTGAAGTCAGAATTTACTGTTTTGCAAAATAGTTTAAATAACTGAGAGTCAATAATATCAACTCATACAGGATCGGTTGGGACATTATTTAAATTGGAACATTAGAACAAAACTGCTGTTTACAATTTATTTTTACAGTTTGTGATTTTGGCTTCATTGTTTACCCGAACTAAAAAGTTTTAATTTGAATGTAGACAAACCGGTATTAGGCGCAAGTGCCTGATAATATATGCGAATATAATGAGGGCTACTTCCTCGTGGCATTGTGCTCGCCTGACGTGAGTCTGCCACACGCTGTCACCAGCTGACTCGCGTTCCCATAGTGTGAGAAAGGACGGTGGTGGTGTGTCAGCTGTTCCCGACTAAAGAAACGTTATTGGGAGTACCGTTTCAAGCTGAACTGACCTGAGTCCCCCCCCCCCCAACTACCCTTTCCCAGGACAGGGAAGGGTCCTGATTTTCCCGCCGAATGGATGAGGCTTCCTTCAAACGTTAGGAAACAATTCTTTAGCTTTTATCTTCAGTGACGGTTGATATTTCATTTCAAACATGGAATTAAAAAATGACGTCCCAATTTCTTAAAAATCTATGCCTCTTTTTATTTAATCAATTAAGTGTGAATGGAGAAATAAGTTAAGTAAACAACTCAACAGTTTATTCATAGACGAGCGGAACGTTTTGTCCTTACATTAAGACATCATCGTGTATTAATTAAGAGAGATATCTGAGCTAATGAGTTAAAATTATGGCATTTTGAAGTTTATTTAAATCTCTCATTTGTTTTTAAATTTATTTGGTATTTATCATACATATTGATAAAATAGGATCGGTTGGGAACATTATTTAAATTGCAACATAACAAAACACTCCCATGTCCTGGGAATTTATATAACGTCCCAATTTCTTTTTTACGATTTTATTATATTTGCATCATTAGAAGAAACGACTAACTTTGAAGAAAATTTATGAAAAATAATTTCAAATGAGATCCAAACCGTTGTTCTAAGTTTCGCGAGTCACTGTTCGAATCAAAGATAAGTTTGACCAAAAATTTGGCAAGATCCTACAGACGTCTGTGAATCAATTCTCTCGTGAGAAAGAAACACTTTTTTTTATATTATTTTAAAAGCCACTCCGTTGTTACATTCTAACGTTCTAAATTAGCAAGATCTTGGCATGGATAATAGCTTTTTGACAAGGAAACAGCATTAAATGACAACTGTTACGAGACAAAATTCGCATGCTGGAACTTACAACTGTTACGAAAAATAATGAATAAAATTTCAAGGCACAACGCGTAATTAAAATGATGAATATTTATAAAAAATTGAAAAAATATTATTAGCTTTCAATTATGTGATTAAATGTTTTTTTGCTCTAAATTAAAAAATATATGCCTTTTTTATTTTATCATTTAAGTATAAATGGAAAAATAAGTTAATAGAAGATCTTAACAATTTATTCAGTCAAGCGGAACGTTTCGTCCTTACATTAGCGCATCTTCAGGTATTAATTAAGAGAGATCTCTGAGCTGCATGCCGACGAAATGAATTAAAAAGTTATGGAATTGAATTATTTTTAAGTTTATTTTAAATTACTCATTTGTTTTTAAATTTATTTGATATTTACCTTATATGTAGATAAAATTGGCATGCAGCCCAAAGATACATCTTATTTAATTCCTGAAGTGATTCTAGTGTTCGTCCACGAAGATTTTGTAATTTATTCTTTAGATATTTTATTCTTACTTATTGGACCTTTAATACTTTTTTTTCGTTCTGATCTTTGAAGATGTTTTTTTATGGAAAGCAATTCTTTTTTTTATGGCCATATTACAGGTGAGTGGTCGGTTGGTGAAAGGAGAAACGTGATTTAATAGTTATTTTTTAAATGTTTGAATTTGGCTTTCCGGTATCAGAAACCAAACAAAGTCACCCAAGATCTTTGAGCCATGGACACTGACGAATGATAGCGACATCAAAGTCCACCCATTGTCTCCCAGGATGTGGACATTATTTCCAGAGCCAACTGCGCACAAGTGTGTGTCCCACGAGAGGTCTCGAAAGCGACGAAATATCAGCCAAAGGCGTTAATGCACTAGAAATTCATTTATCGGCCATTATTTCTTGGCATATAGAAATATAAAGTAAAAGAGGAGAAACAACAATCAATTACGTAAACGTTAGAAAATGAAACTTTCCAAAGGTTTTGATAAATTCAGCAACTTTGTGGACATTTAAAACACAAAATGTACTATTACTTAGATTCAAGTAAGCCCATTATCCATTTAGTCTCAACCGCGCCTTGACTTTTGTCTCCCAAATTACTTTAATGTATTTGATTTAGGCCACTTTAATTGTTTCACTCCTGCCTGGTTTATCAGTCAAAAATTAAAAACTTGGCACCAAAATTTTTTCTACCAGTTTTTATTCAAATTTAAAAATTTTAGGCATGATCAAAAGTATAATAGATTGAATCAATTTTTAAACAATTTAATCCATACGCATTTTGTTGAGGAATTAAATGTATTCTGCACAAAGTCACACCCGAAATATCGAGATCGAAAGTCTATAAAGTTTTAAAACTACTGATTACATTATTATTATTCCTCTCGACTGCGTTGTGTCATTTTAAATGACGTATTCCGAATTTGGGGTGACACGTGGTCAGTGTATCGATTCTCCAGCAGGCTTAATCCCAGTCTCCGTGACCGTGAACACCGTACTATCATCACTAGTCAATTCGGACTTGACTAAACATGGATTTATCTGTTTAACATTTTGGACGTCGTTCCTACATAACAAGGACTATTATTGACGAATGAGCTTGGAATCATTCGGATACCAGGATTTCCGGTGCCGTGGCTGATTTGGACTTAGTTATCCATGGCACAAAACTGTAGCAAGGCGCAGGTGTGTATGATAAGATAATTTTACATCATTACCATTGGAATTGTGTTTTAAATTATGTAAATGAGAAGCATTAATGTTCTGTGTATTGTGCATTATAATTTTATGCCTCCACAAAAATTCTTTTTTTAGATCAAGATGGTTACCGCGTCCAGCTCCTTGATTTGAATGAAAACTTGTGAAGGCGTTCAATTCTCGACGATTGAAACAAGGGTTAAAGAATATGGTAAGTAAATTTAAAAAAATAAAACAGATATGTGGGAGTCAAAAGTTAAGATGCGGATAAGAGTAAATAGATTAGGGCGTAGTTGTGGGGTAGAAGAGATGACAAATCGGAAATGATTTCTATATTACGTTCTGTGAATCTTGGAACAGTTTCTAGGGATGTACTTGATAGCATTGCCAACACCGTTCATCACGAACACCTCCATCACCTCACGGTTTTGAACCAATGCTCTCGTTTTAAAACCAGTCAATTTAAAAAAAACAGTAAACCATCAGGAGAGTGTTAAACTGGCCGAGTAAAAGGATATGATCCAGGTTGCTGTTAGCAAGTCAGTGGGCGTAAGGAAACATTTTTTCTTTAATTTTATTGCACTCTATTTTGCCGGAAATGAAGAAAGGTTGTGGACCAACTTCCACCTCGTGCACGCCGCCCCCAGTTTTTCGCTTTCCCAAGAGCGGGGCCCACGCCGAGGCGAGGTCCCGTCTGCAATTATTGCTGGCTGCACGGGAATTATAAAGAGCAGCATCAGTAATAAAAATAAACGCAAGCTGTGGCAGGAGGAAGAGGGGAAGGGGCCGTGGGAACAGCCAACAGATGTCGCCCTTGCACTTCCTTCCCGCCAGCCAGGGCCGGACAAGTGGAGTGGGGCGGCTACGGCAGCTGCGATAAGCAAACAGAGCCGCTGCCTTATCTGATGGGCCGTGCTCTGTGGGAACGTCCTGCCAGTGCACCAAATTCTTTCGCATCACAATGGATTATAAATACAGCTGCAGGAGTCACGCAAATCACCCTCAAATGCAGCTTCATTCAGTAATCAATATCCTTCACTACTCTGGTTCCTTCTCATACTTTTTCCGTGTCCTCTGAAACGACCACTTGACAAGGATCATGGTTAAACACCGACATCCGAAATATCATATAAAACTCCTGCTGGTGTTTATACAATCCCACCTCATTTAATATGAACTTTGTTTCATTTAGGCAAAGGGAATATAAATTTGCATAATTAATTTGGAACAATATATTTATTCTCTTAATTTATGATAGTTCGCTTTTTAGTACAGGCATGCAACAATTTAATTAGACTATCTGGGTCGTTGACATGTAAATTGTAAATGCAACTTACGTCTTTTTTCATAGCGTCCAAAATCAGTGTCTTCAGTTCGTTGAGGCAATGGTTAATCCTAGCTCGCCGTCGTTTCTCCATGATGGGTTTGTTACTCTGTAACAGAGAAAAAAAACATTCATGTCATGTGTTGTTCAAATTGCGAATTTGTTGTCTCGATATTAGCTAACAACGGAAATGACCTTAATAGGAACCAAAGATACTGAATGACGAGTCAAAAGGTAAATTACTATACTTTGCAAGTTAGGTAGTTTTGTGAAAGCTAACCCTTTTTACAGGGCTTACACCAATGGCAACCTAATGCCCCTCTACACTATGGACCAAGCTAGGACATGGTTATGGTGTCGACGGGAGTTGACTTGGATTGGCTGATGTTGATGATGGTTGGAAAAGGAATTGGCTGACTGGTTTTTTCCACACATCAAAGGAGGCGCAATGGGCAATAGATATTGGCCTATTGTGTAGATAGGAAACAAGACAGCAATGATTGCCGGTCAATGTATGTATGGCCCAGCTATAGATCCACAGTGAAAAGTGACAAGGGGCTATAATAAACACCTAACAATATTCAGTTAGAATTTCCTTGTTCACCAATTCACTGAACATGTTCTGGTTTGGACGATTCGCGACTTTCTGAAACTGTCGTACCAATGTGATTTGCGACCGAACCGCAATTTCAACATTTTGAAGTTATAGCTAACCAGATTCTACCGAGAAAGCATCTGATAACTGCCTTCAAATTTGTTGACGATGGTAGATTTAATATTTAGTTGATGTCGGTTTGGTTTCAAGAAAAAACATGGGAAACAGAGAAAAAGAAAACAAATAAAAACTTGAGCGAAGGAAGTAGATGGTCTCAAAACCTAGATTTCGAACAGTAAAAAATATTTGAGGAAGGACAGAAATTTTTATTGTTCGAAACGTTTGTTTATTTCACTACTCCACTCCCTCTTTGACACCATCTTAAATCTAGACAATGTAATAACCGACAAATGGGTAGAGGGAAGCAACTGACATGGTCTCAATCGCGTTTTATAGGAAAAGATTGCAAATCCTTGCAGACGCAGAATTCATTTTTATTTGATGACTTTGCATGTTACGTAGTACAAAATAGTCACTATTTGTGACCATAGGACTGCTCAGAAGCCAATCTATAGGCGGAAAACCCGTTTGACACATCAACGCAGTGTTGAAACTACCGAAGTTAGAAACGCGAAATTTGGAATATGGTTTTCCTGATATGATTTAACTACCCTTTTTTTCCCCAAAGCCAATCCATGAAGAAGTGTAATAGGGGTGGATGAGGTGAAGCAACATATCGCCAAGATTCTTTTAGGTGAAATCAAATTGCTAAAATTTTGACCGAATCGAGCGAACTATTTTGTTTTGAGTATCAAATTTCTAACTGGGTTTTTGGCAATCAACGCATGGTAGATTACAGTTTTCAATTTCACCATCTTTTATAAATCGGTTAGTCTATGATCGAATCCTGATTTTTGGAGCAGAAGTGACACCCCCCAAAAAATAACCGTTGTCGGTGAGCCTCAAATCAGTTGAAGTTCTGTATCCCTCATTCACCTCAAAAAGGTAGCAAGTAGTTAGTTACTTAATTTACAACTCCTATGCGCAAGAATGGTCATCATCGATGGTAGGAAAATTATTCGCGTATTGTATATATCTCATGCTCGTTGAGGTTTTGAGGCAAGGCCAGTGAGGTATGAGTGATAAGCAACTGCTGACGTATGGCCGAAATTTGAAAGGCCACCGATTGGAAAGGTAATTGGAGACTTTTCCTTATTACAGTCAATAAGTCACCAACTTTGGTGGCCTCAAAGCTCTGCTAAAACACGTGTGCTTTGTTACTTTGTCGCAACTATTCCGCAAATTGTCATGACGCATTTGTATACAGCGATAAGAAGTGTAAGCTGTCAAAAAAATATCTGAAAAAGTACGAGAAGTCTCCACATTTAAAAAAAACGCCGGGTTTTCAAAGTAAATATGTACCTATTAATCATTTGGAAGAAAGCCTTGAAAAATTATCAATACGTTCACGTTTGCTGGGCGAAGAAGCACGTGTCTACCTTACGCCAAAGAACGTGAATAAACAGGATTTCAAGCACTTCGGCAATCATATGATGAAAAACAGTTGCACTACACCATAGGGGTTACTTATGAGACTCGTCACTCAACGAGGCGATTTGTTTACTGGATCCGAAAAACACGTGTTCCTCTAGCGGCAGTTGCTGTGTCTGAAGAAAGTGATCGGTAATACGGAGTTACCACTCCGATTTCATAATTAATCTGAACAATTTCGGAAATAACTTAAGAAACGTAAGTCGGATTTGGATGTACGAGGGCACGCGCCTGGATTTCGCACTTCTGGATGGTAACGTTTTGTCAATCGATTTGAGGCTTTATCTGTCAACAGACTCTTAAAGGGCCACCATGCACGCGTCAGTTTAGAAATCTGCGTCTGCAGACTGGTCTAGACAGACAAATCTGACTTATGCCGCCTCTGTGGTCTAGTGGCTAGCGTCACAGCCTCGCCCCACAAAGGTCCTAGGTTCGATTCCTGGCAAGAGCCTGGCTGTTTGTGTGTGTACTCAAGTTCCCTGACTGAGCAAACTTGACTAAAAAGGAATAAGACACCTAATTAGAAGGTCGCTATAACCATACATGTTGGCGCGACTATAAATATATTTTATTTTTAAAAAAATCTGACTTGGGGGTTCGACAGATTCTATGCTGAGACCAGGTCTTCACAGATTAATCCGGCTACAAGCGCTCTTCGCAGATCTGAACTCAAGAGATGTTTGTGGGTGCCTCACATAAATGGTCAAGGATATGAGAACGTCAATCGACCCCAGATCGCGTCTGCATATATTTGAAGCAGATTGAGACTAAAGTCTGGCGACTAGGTCCGCATAAAAGGGTCAGTAGAGTTTTGTCTGATGAGGGTGTTTTTATTCGCTCACGTTGAATGCGAAATGGACCAAGTATTTGACTTGTTACGTATCTCTATCTCAACATGGTATCACATAGAGAACGAAGAGACCCTACATGCAGTTTCTCAAAACGACTGCCCGGCTTGCAACCCGATTATAGTTCATTCATGATAGATCTGATATTCTTGATCCTCATTGGCGGACAACAAAGAACAACAAACCCAATTTTCTTAAAGAAAAATTTTCGTCTGTCTAAGCGGAGCTGAGTCTCTCCTCCGCAACGGAAATGACGTTAATGTAGTGGCCATATAAAGTAATGGGTTATCCTTAGATTAAATACATGTCTCTAATGCCTTTATATTGCGCAGGATGGTTTCTATTTTCGTTCAAATTTTATTTAATTTTAAGGATTTTGTTGTTCAAGCTACTCGACTGTTTCCAGGTTAAGTGCGCCAAATCCTCAGGGTCAAGATAGATATCGAAGGTGGAAACTAGTTAAGTGAATTTTGAAGCAAATGACAGAACAAAAACTTAATTTTAAGTCAGGTAGAAGTGAACATAAACACTGCTAAAGCAACAACACAACAAGCAGGTAAAAGTTCAATTTGTTTCTACATTCCCTCGCTTGATAAGAATGTGGATGATTCTTTCACAAAGCTATTATCGTCATATTCTCTCTCGCGTGTGTACTTACTGAGCTAGTTCAAGTTAACTTAGTAAGGTAAGTTCGTAAAAAGCATACCAAATAGTTTTGTTAATTCGCGAGGTACTACTGATTTTCATGAATAATAATAAAATTATAGTTTAGTCATGGCTATTGAATGCCAAAGACGAAAAGACGAAATTAAATTTAGAGAAGTAACGAAGGCAATTAAAGGAAATTTCATTAGATGGAAAATGATAAAATGTACAGTGTAAACACGGGCGCTCGAAAATTTTTTGGGTATCTCCTCCCCCCCGGGGGGGGGGGAGTTTCGAATTGCAAAATTACTCTACAAGAGAATCTAATTCTATAGTAATAATTAGTCTGAAGTCAAAGGGAGAATTGTTTCAATTCAAGCTCAGCCAAAGGCCATGAAACTAAATTTAGAAGATTGGAATGAGAAATGTCGATCAGACTCGAGGAATGAACCTGGGACCCGGTAAGCGGGAGGTCCCATGTTCGGCTCCCGGGTCCGATCGACATTCTTATTTCTAAAGAAAAAGTTATGCTCACCAGAAAATATCATATTACCGATTCTTTGGATAAGATAAGTCTGTATTAAGCAGACTAAAAGATATCCGAATATGTTTGCTATATGAAGGCATTACAAAACAGGTCTTTAATTTGAGGTCAACCCTTTACTTTACTATGGCAGGAAATGAATATGCATGGATCACATTGATGTGTGGAACGTAGAAAAACTGAGAGCTTGCTGTGGTTGTAAGACCCGAGACTTCCGTAATGGAATGAAGAGGAAAGGAGTCTGGAAACGCTGACAAGTCAAATTCTGATCAGTTAGTAACTGAAAAGCCGTTGGTATAAATAACCAACACTTCACTCATTCACTCCTTAATTCCAGAAAGAACTGCACGAACGAATTGAGGTTATACAAAATAAAACAAATCGTTTCGGGCGATACTATATGAGGTGCCGCAGAAACATGTTGAGAAATTGACAGGCCGAGAAAAATGAGGATTGAGAAGGCGACGAGAAAAATCGCAGCGAGAACCGAGTTTTTTGAAAGGCCATATCAAGCAGCAGCTGAGCCATAGATTTTTGGGATGACGTCACTGGCTGTCAAACCACTGAACTAAAATGAAACTATTGTTCACTTGGCGAATTATGAATCAATTAAACCGATAAAAACCACAATGCTACTACTAATTATAAGCTGTCACAACAAAATATAGCGACGACAGGCAATGCCATTATTGGTAAGTCAGAATGAGAAGCTTTCCATCGATACAGAAATGATGACAAATTAAATGAACGTGGCTTGTGTCTTGGCAAGTGATATGACTTATATAGAGGATTTACAGTTTTGGATGTGGTGACTGAGAAGTCCCTCTAGCCCAACTGTCTCTGTCCTGGGTCTCATCAAAAGGCATCTCATTTTACGTCATTAATTAATTGACAACGAGAGATCAGACACAACCTGGGTCTATGAATAGTATCCACGCAACTGTCAAAGTTCAAAATCGGACCGGAAGATGAATATTTCGTATTGGGGGTGAAAGACTGTAAATGAGGATAAAGTAAACGAGAGACTCACCCTCCGCTGCTCCGCCTTGGACATGCCATGGTGCTGCTGGTCGAACTCGTCCTCGCTGATGGGCATTGCTGGGTCGCGTGCGTCGGAAGCCCTGTCTCACTTCACCACTAGCCTGACCTGTCCGCGACCGCTCCTGCGAGCTACTGCCGGGGGAACGTGCTTGCTTGGAGGGGCTGAATTACTACACAGCTATCAGCTGGCCGAGCGTGGGAAACCCGCAGTGTCGGCGCGCAGGGCCGTCCAACGCTCTATCAGCTGGCTCTAGCGTGGGAACGCCAACCACGGCTCTGCTGTGACGTCACGCCTCCGCGACACTCAATCATCTGGCCAGCCGTCCATTCCATCTGCCATACCTGCCGAGGGCCGACACATCTCAATATGCTTAACACTGCGACTGTGCCACTTCAAACTGTTACAGTTTCCGGAGCACCATAGTAAACATCTTCCAAACGTTCAACGATCATTTTATGATCGTTAGGGACAGCTGAAGGAGACCTCTTAAGTAACTAGTATTTTATTTCAAAGCTACGTTATTAATTTAAACAGTTTCTAATCATTAAAATTAAACAATGTCTGACAAGTTATATGACCAACCAAGTCAGTAAAAATTATTAAATGAATGATATTTCTAAAGTGGCTTGTGAGAATGCTTTGAAATTAAATATATCAAAATGTACAAAAAAAATTCATTCTCAAGAGCTACAAACATTACATGACGATATTGATGGTTGTGCTTTGAAAAGAGTTATCATCCAAGTTATTTGACTTAAAAGTTTAATAATAAATAAATAAAAATGCGGCTAAATAAGACACCAAATATATTTTATACTTATTTTTTTAAAAAAACTATTAGAAAACCATTTTTTCATTGTCTTAAATACTTGTTTTATTCAAATTATTTTGAACTCAACCTATTTTTCATTTAATAAATCTTATTATTGCCATATAAGTGGATCTCCATTATGAAATATTTTGTTTCCCCCCCATTTTTTGCAGAGATTGTGATGAGAGATTTGAAATCCCTATGTATGTCTCATGCAAAATATTAACCATATATAGGATGGATGGAACGACAAATAGAATGCGAGTTAGGAGATCAGTTTGGTTTTACGAAGAATGTAGGGACAAAAGAAGCAATATTTACTTTGCGCCTAATTTTAGAAGACAGGATAAGAAAAAACAGGCCTACGTTCAAGGCATTTGTAGATTTAGAAAAAACCTTTGATAATGTGAACTGGAGTCGCTATTAAGGGTTTTGAAGACAACTGGAATAAAATATCGAGAAAGGAGGCTAATACATAACCTCTTCAGAAGACAGGCAGCAGTAATTAAAATAGAAGACCAAGAAAAGAAAGCAGAAATCAAGAAAGGAGTAAGACTAGGATACAGTCTGTAACCCATGCTGTTTAACTTATATATAGAACAGGTGATGAAGAAAGTTAAAACGGAATATGGAAAAGGAACCTAAGCAGATAATATGGAGGACGTTGACCAAGAGAAGGAATAGATCAATATGCCACGTTTTGAGACATGATGGTCTCGTAAAATTAGCATTAGAGGGAAGTGTGTGAAGTAAGAACAGAAGAGGGAGGCCAACGATGGTATACTGTAAGGGAGGATGTTGACTGTTGTAGTTAAACTATAATGAAAAGGCTTGCGCAAGATAGGTTAGCATGGAGGGTTGCATCTGACCTGTCTTAGAACAATTTGTATGACATTATTAGATTGTTTTTGACATGCTTCAGTTATGTTGATGATATTTTTTGTATCATTCCAAAAACTAAATTAGATAATTTAATCCAAAACGTCAATAATTATCATCAAAATTTTAATTTTATTTATGAAATAGATAACTTAGTCACTCTATTAATTTTCTCGGTGTTATGATAAGGGTTTTAAATAACAAAATTATTACCAATTGGTATAAAAATTCAACATATTCTGAAAGAGTTCTTAATTATATGTCTAATCACCCTATTTTCCAAAAGTACGTTATGGTTTATAATCTGGTACATAAGTTGTCACATCACAAGTACCACACTGAAAATTTATTGAAGTTACTATATTTCTTTTACCAAATTATTACCCAATTAATTTCATCAATAAACATGTCAGAATTAGGTTGAATAAAATCAGGCACTCTGTTAAAAAGAATAATAGCAGAAAAATGAATTTCATAGTTTTACCTTACATTGCTAACATTCAGTATAAATTTATTTCATAATTACGGTGTAAAGTTGTTTTTAAATTAGTAAATAATTTAAGTTTCGTTAAAAATATTAAAGACAAACTTAACTTTCTGGAAAGATATAATGTTATCTACAAAATTAATTGTTTAGATTGTAATGCAATGTATATCGGACAAACTAAGAGATCATTAATAACTCGCATAAAAGAACATAAAAAACATTAATTAGATATTCAAAATTTCGCAAATACATGCATCTTAAAAATTATAGTGTCGATTTGCAAAATGTGGAAATTTTAGATGAAGAAAATAATTAATTCTCAAGAACGAAGTGTGAAATTATATGGCGCACTCATTGTTACAATATCATTTCAGCCGTAACCGTTTCATATTGTAAATAGTGCATACATTTAAAAATTTGTCATTTGTTTTACTTTATATTGAAAATTACACTTCATAATTTAACAAAAATTTTATGCATTCAAAATTAAATTGATTTTTTAATTTTTTGCGTATACCTGAAGAAGTCCACAGTCCATAGTGTTAGATGAAACATTCTATTTATATTAAATAATAATTAAATTTATTTGCTGACTTATTTGGGCGTATTTAACCTATACAATTTTTTTTCATCTCAAAAAATGTAACTTATTCTATTTTTCAATAACTATTAAAATGAACAAATAAACATCAAAACAGCCAATAATGCATTATTCATTAACTTTTGATAAGTTACAACGTTTCGTCCTCTTCGTCGAGTCAAACGATATACATAATCTAATTACGTCTGGTTTTAAATTTATTGAATGGATGAAAATACTTTTCTCTAATTAAAAAATAGAGGTCCAAAGTGAAAATTTTGCTTTCTGGACTGCGTTTATGATTGAAAATAAATCAATATTTAAAAACAAAATTTAAGATTTGCTTCTGTTATAGACTTCTAGTTCCACACTTTATTGAACTTTGCATTGTTATCTAAATTCTGACATGTTTTAACTGTCATTTCGGCCTCTACGCTCGTGCGACATGCACGCCAAAATTTCTTCTTCTTCTTCAATTTCTTATTTCTGTAAGTAATTTTCATTTTATTAGTAATTGTAAATAAGGGACGAAACGTCGTGTATTGAACCGATGTCAATAAATTTATTAATCATTCTGACAAGGTATTTTGATAAAAATATATCGCAATTGACACAGTTAACGTAACAAATCGTTACTAATAGAAGCAATATTTCTTATTTCTTTTATACTCAGTAATTCATGGCAGCAAAATTCTTATCTGTACATGAAACATCGCTTTCTAACTACATATTTATAGTTATACTATCTGAGGACCCGGCGTTGCCCGGGTATTTATTTATATTATTCAGGTACATTACTTAATTCTTGGTCAACACATGACTAAACTGGTATCGAAAACTTCACAATATGAGCCTCAAATATACTCCCAGTATCTCGAGAGACAAAAATTCAGCAGGTACAATAGCGGGACTAAAAATATTTTCAGTAATAACAGAATAATATTTCTCCCCCACTTAAGGGATGAATTTTTACTTAAATCGTATATTAAATGTCAGCATGTAACACAGCGACCCCCTTTACACCGGTTTCGACACCAAAGTCGATAATTTCCTTGTTATTTTCCTCCCACCCCTCACTTGCTGTAAGGGGTTGAAATAATGTATAAATATTGTCGGGGAAAACTCTGTAAAAGTATTGACCTCAATAACACACTGTTTTGCTGTTGCGAAAGAAACGGTATTTCAATACGAATGAATGTCAATACTATATGAACACGTCCATCCAGTCCAGTGGTTGACAAAGAAGAGATTGAGAGGGTGGGGGGGGAGATGCATCCGTCAAATATTTTCAAAAGTCGAAAATTTGTACTTACTGCCTTTCTACTTTGAACGGTAGAGATTGAGTGAGAATGCTCGCCCTCCCTCTCCTCTGATCTCTCTCTCATGCTGCCAAAATGATGCTTATAAGAACACAGTAAGTGGGATGAATGTTATAGGAACCCCTAATAGGACTTTCAATTCACAGTTGGTTTTCACGCCGCCTTTCACGTGGCAATTCAATGGATTTATAAATATTTACATTAATATCTTCTGAACTCTGCTAGATATCGAAATGAAACATACTTGAAAATTTAAGTTAAAATTCCTGTTTCAATCCCTGAAATTTTCATTGAAATTCGTTGAGCCGTTTCGGAGCATAAACAGATCAAGAACATAGGCAACTCGCATATAGTTTTGGAGATTTTAATGTTCGTATATCCAGAAATCTTCTCGTAAAATATTTCCATATTACACATTTTTAAAACTTTTTCGTTTGATTTAAAAAAAATTTCTTTCATACAAAACTTGTCCTGACAATAACTTATCTAACTTGGTGCAGTCGTTCGTAAGATATATATATATATATATATATATATATATATATATATAGATTGTTCCGAAGAATACAAACGTCGCTTACCGGATCACATTCACGGGTTAGGGTCATACATTGCATATTATTTTCAAAACATTTACTTCTTCTTTTCTTCTATATTATATATATATATATATATATGTATCTGAAATCGGGTCCCAGTGCCTGTGGAAGGAAAGCTGACCAGACATATTGCTATCGGTTGCCTTTAGAGACAAGCCACCAGAAGGTTCCATTGTCGGACGCCGCCAGGGGCGCGGCCAAAGCCTTTGCAATCGGGGAGAATTAAGGGGTCGGTGAGACATGGAAGAGGTTGGAAGAGGTGGTCGGATCTCTAACAAGTAACCTTTGTCACTGTAATGATACACCGGACCGTAATGATGTTGAGTTTCAGGCCGAAAGAACAATTCTAATATTGTAATTAACAAGAATGTGCATGTGTTTATGAGTTTTCTGAGACTGGGAAGGAACACGTATAACATTATTCAGAATTATCTTAAGTGAAATCATAAAGATGGTTTCCTATTTTGATTAAAATAATATAATTGATATTATAGTGAGCAGACGCGTATAATTTCAATTGGTTTTCCTCGATTTCCACAAATTCATTCTCGCAATTGACCGTACACGGCCAGGGCCGCTTTCATTACAATTTCCCCATAATATTCGAGGAAGACAAAGGATAGCCCGTAATAAATAACAGTCGCACAGTGGTCCAACTCTCTTCAAAACCTGGACATATTAATCAGTTGGTTCCCATCGCGCATTTTTGCTTCAAGACCCCTCAAAAATTGGGTGGCAGAGGGGAGGAAAGGAAGAGAAATTGTGCCCCCGTAACCATGCCACCTCGAGTCCAATTAATTTACGGGTAATATAAGTCTGAATATTAGGAAATCGTTGCTAAAAATGTTCGTATGGAGTGTGGGGTCATATGGGTGCGAAACGTGGACGGTAGGAGTTGCAGAAAGCAAAAGAAAATAACCTTTCAAATGTGGTGCTATAGGAGAATGCTGAAAATCAGTTGGGTGGATAGAATCACTAACGAGGAAGTTCTAAACACAATAGGGGAAGACCGGATAATATGGAGGACGTTGAACCACGAGAAGGGATAGATTAATAGACCACATTTTAAGACACAAGGGTCTTGTAAAATTTTCATTAGAGGGAAGTGTGAGGGTGAGAACAGAATAAAGAGGCCGAGGATGGAATACGCTAGCAGATTAGGGACGGTGTAGGATGTGGTAGTTATGCGGAAATGAAAAGGTTTGCGCAATATAGGGAAGCATGGAGGGTTGCTTCAGACCAGTCTTGGGGCTGAATATCACAATATACGCACGAAAATAAATTTTAACTCCATAACTGTTGGACCTAGGCTTCCTATTAAGGTAGTAGGAGAGCTATTTACAAAAGTAGGAAATTGGTAGACAACGATATAGGATAACATCGGTAGTATGCGAAGCAGTTCATGGGCCAGGAATGTGTGCTATACATGCTAAAAAATGGACTATAATCAATTAATGTATGAACTCTAAATTTAACAATTGCTTACATAATTAATTGAAAATAAATCAGCAAGAAAATATTTTTTTGGGGTTAACAGGCTACATGAGGGTGATCCTGAAACAGGTAACTCCCCTTTAATAGCATAGGAAGGTAATTGAAAAGGGGGGATGCGGAAGGTAGAGCAAGGCAGCCAAGGGTTAACTACGCTCCCCGGGCTACGGTTTAAGGATCCTACCCGGTATTTCACCTAAATACATACAGGTAA
The DNA here is from genome assembly GCA_034510155.1 of Eucriotettix oculatus. Classification (NCBI taxonomy): domain Eukaryota; kingdom Metazoa; phylum Arthropoda; class Insecta; order Orthoptera; family Tetrigidae; genus Eucriotettix; species Eucriotettix oculatus. Next base: position 215,258,506 of record CM067376.1, on the reverse strand, counting down.
AACCCTGGAAAACCTGCATCAGATAGGTCGGGCATTGGGTACTATTCTCACGCCTTTCCGAATGGCGGGAGACGAGTTTGCTGTGAGGTCGCAGCATTCCCTTCTCCATGTCCTCACCAGTTTCAGGAGGCAGTTGGCCGACTGATCCAATGGGATCAACGGACAACTCTTGTCACATGCCCAAGGTCTTCAACCCCAGAACATATACCTCCTAAAATAGGTGAAGGTGTCTCGGCATGTAAGAACTTTGATAAAAAAAAACAGAGAGAGTACGAGCCATTCCCGACATCCCCGCAGTCACTGTAAATAAAGAAATATATAAAATATAGAATGAAATATTTCTATAATTCAGCTGCGAAATCTAATTAGTTATCAGCATTTACTCAAATCCGCTTAATATATAGTTTATGATCCGCCATTTTGAATTTTGTAATTCTGACATCGGATCCGTCATCAGCGACATAAAAAATCTAATTGGACACAGTTTTGTAGGATTATATATCCTATTTTCTATTACGTCTAGGGTTTGCAGCGCGTTAGTCCTCTGTGGGCTGGTAAGTTACCTAATTATCCTCCATGGTTTGGATGTTGCTGGGATTATAATAAATATCGATACCTATACTACGTCTTACAATAATTCTTTATTTAATATTCTATATCTATCAATGTCGGTCAGAATAAAAAACACAGAATCTTAAACATGTATAAATGAGGAAGCAGGCGCTTAAGCTCATATGGAACATAAAATATTTCTTGCAATGTCTATGAGAATGTATTGAGAAATTGTTCACATTTTCATGAAAATTCCTGACACTTCATTTCCTTTTAAAGTTAGCCATTGCGTTCGATGAAGCATGAGGGTACCTGTTAATTTAAAGGATACAACCAATTATAAAGAAAGCGGATCTGGGTCATGCGTGTATACTTCCGCTGCAGTTAATGCTATTAAAATGTTTTCATGGATTAATATACATTATTTATAAACACGTCATACTATCGATATTAATTTTGGACTAGGAAATATTGAGGATTGGATGCGTCAAAGAGAGTTACTAATTAGTAGAAACTTTATATAAAACCTTGCGGCATCAGATTCAACAAATAGTTTTGTAAAACATGTCTCTGGACTAAAATTTGGTCTATCGAGGCGACTAAGGACATCTTCCACGACACATTCCGAATTTTAGAGTCTTAACCTCGGGTTCTAACATTTTAGATTTAGAAAAGTGTGATTCAAAATAGAGGAGAGAAACATTTGATATGAGATAAAACAATTCGGCTATAAATGACAATAATCACTTGATTAATTTAAATAAAATTTATGATTATTTGTTCTTTTTTACTATTTAGCTTATACCAGTTACTAGCAACTGTCAATAAGATAAAATATTACCCTCAATAGCATAGCATCTGCGACGTACATTTCTGTTACATTATGCGTGGAAAGCACTCGTTCTTAAAAATCCATTTTCAAATCTTATCGTTTATTAGGAGATCAAAATATTAAAGGAAAGAAATTGATTATATTTTTTATTTATATGATTTATTTTCACATAACTGTATTATTAATTTTTTGTATAATTTTATATAAAAATTGTTTTACTTAAGCTTTAGGATATTCATCAGTACCAAATTATAGGCGATGTCAAGGTGGAAGGGACACATATTGTTTAACAATTTTTGTAAAATTATGGAAATAGAAAAATAACTTCATAAAAGTATAAAACATTAGTTTATTCTATTACTTTCTTAATTTAAAATAAATGAACATAAAACAGCGAGATTATTGATAAATTTTCAAATAGAGAGAAATTTCCCGTTCTGCCCCCAACTTCAAAGTCTTTGCTAACATTAACTCCTTTTCTTTCTTAATCTACTCTTTTTGGGCACAGCATCCTGTAACTCATTCTTATTGTCTGCCAGCTTTACTTTTTCTCTTGAGAAACACATTATATTTTGCCTTATACAGTAGTGTCCCGGTTCCAACCACACGCTAGTCCAAGTTAAGAGTTTTTCACCGAGCCTTAATACAAGTGGATTTAAACCTAGACTTACCTTATATGCAGCTAAAGACACCTAGTTTACGAATATTAAAGACTTAAAAGCGAGGAGTTGTAAATTACTTTCTGTCATAATGCTGCAAATATTATAAAGTCACAGATGTAAGTCGACAAAACAAGAATTCATTCAGAAAGTGGAGTTAAAACTTGACCAATTATTATGTTCCAACCCTATTTACCAACCTCCAGCACTATCCAGCAAAAAAACAGGGTATCCCGTTCAACCCTGCTATCCCGTTCCGCCTCGACTTCCCCTACTTGTTCACCCTTGAGGCGAAGCAAGAACGAAATGTCGTGTAATTTCTGTATTAAATGTTTGTAATTGGCGATTTTATTTATGCATTTATTCAACTAATGTCATGTAAATATAATGCACATTTCTTTTGTTGATACTGAATATGTGTAACGATAAAGAGTTAAATAATATAATTGCAAAATTAATATTTCATGAAAAGTTGCAAATTATGAATGTTTTTAAAATGTGGCTCTTGACTGTTAATCCTTTCTTCTGCTCTATACATTGGATAGTTTAGCAAAGTTTAGAACAAAGCGTTGTGCCAATGCGTGATGTATTTATTTATTTTAATACAATGCTGAATTAAAAAGAAACTGTTACAGTGTATAAATAACTACGCTTAAATCGAATTCATCGGTGTTTTTCCCTTCTTTGTTCACATTGAACCGCTGTCAGTAACTTTGTAACTCTTAATTTGTTACTGAAAATGACAAATGAATTACTCTTGCAGTCTCGAATTATGGATTATCAACGACAAGAGCCGACTTTTACAATAAAATTTTAAAATAGATTTCTCAGCCGATGAAGCACATAGTTGTTGTTGATGAAGAGATGCAATCCGCTCTGGAAGTATTGTGAGAGTTCATCAAATCTTTGAGCTATAAACTGTATTACTCACATTTTCTTTTTGAAAGTGAAATATATTTTCTGAATTCCACTAACGAAATAATGTACTGAACATCAAAAAAGTTTAATCACGATCTGGCTAAAACTTCATGCGGTACGCGATTCCCTATCACAGCTTAATTCAATACAGTCTTTTATTTAATATCGCATCAACTACTATGGTTATTAGCGTCTACGGTAGGTGAAACTCGTGATCTCGTTTTTCTGTAGTTTTGTCAATTTGAAAAAACACACACACACAACATCGATGCCCATGCCAGGGTTCGAACCCAGGACCTCTGTGATGCGAGGCAGCAACGCTAACCACTACATCACAGGACGCATACAGTTTTTTACATTATATTCGTACGATGTTTATAGTTGTGCATATAATATGTATGCAACAGACGTTACATCCATGCTAGACGGAGTCGGGATCATGAATGAACGTTATTGGTTAACCACATGACGAATTACGAGTCATCTTTTTGACCAGAAGAGAAACATAATTGTTTGCGCGTTATTTCATTGGACCTTGTTTATAGGAACTGAACTTTGGAGACGAAGACGATAGAAATAAATTACTACAAATGTATGTTGTCAGTCCCGAAAACAATAAACCTGACCTGGATGCCCAGCTGTTTGTCTGGCGTCCTAACTTGAAGACAGAGGCTTTTGTCAACGAATTCAGAAGTGGTGACTTTTTATCACCAGCGCCCGCAAGTATCTGAATCTAAGACAGCAACAGCCCCGTGTCCTTTCAAAAGAAAGGAACTGTAAATATTAGTTCCGCTGGCAGTCTATTAGCTCTCTGCGATACGATGCCCTGCGGTGAGTGGAGACAAGATTTCACAGCAAGACTCAGAAAAAATTACGTATTAGCTTCCCCTTTCTGTATGGAAAATGAGAAAATCACACCCACTTCTTGGACGGAGGTGAAATTTCAAGTACGGAAGCGGAGCTTGGTGAACAAACTCGAAGCACTTCTTAGTCAGAGAGCCATTTTTCGATATGCAGTTATAGAATAATTTTTCTAGTTCACTTATCAGAGACTCAAGCAATCTTTGCGCTCTTTGTGCTATTCGCAGAGTAGTCAACATCCGACGCTTCAGAGGATCTCAGAATATGTAGTCTATAAATTGACCGGAGTCAACTCATACCCCGGATCAGTCAACACCCTAACAATGGCCCAGAGAACCTCCAGCTCTGACGAAAGGAAAGAAGTCAAACTTTAACATTGGTGTTGTACAAACTTTCATGTTTCTCGTCGCTGGTCATTGCATATAGTGTTCTCCAAACGGTATATCATCCATGAGAAATTATTTATGCGGCCGACGAAAGCTGCCAAAGATCAACTAAGAATGTTTTTACTAACCACATTTAGATATTCTTTATTCAAAATTTTTCCTTTTATAAAAATTTTTAAAACTTCAAAAGACATAATTTTCCCCTCTATTAATTAAAGATAAAATTAGTAACGGAGCACACCACAAACCATTAGTTTATAGCTTATTGAACTTTGAGATGTAATATAATTTTATACAGGGAATTTGACATTATGTATAGGTCCTATGTCTCTAAAAGTTATAGTCTAAAAAAGTTAATATAAATTGTAACTCTAGTGAAACTATTTTAATACTGCTAAGAAAATTCAAATATTCAAGAACCCGTGTGTTTAAGTAACTAGTATATTCTAATAGGTAAATCACAATTACTTAAAAGTCTTATGTCAGATACTTAATGAAATATTTAATCTTAGGTTCATAGTTAAACATGGCTAATACAGGCATTTCTGGAGTCCGTTTAGGCACCAGAAGTATTCATGAATCTCTCAAAGACCGCTAGAATTTTTGGCTGTATTACGTTAACAATCGTGTTTTTGACCATTTTAAAATACCGGGAATCTTATTTATTACGTTAAGGTATTATGAGCATTTTTTACTTCTTTAAGATGTCGGGACCATTTTTAATCATGTAACGAAACGGTATCATATTTGACTACGTTAAGATTCCGGTGGTAATTTTGAACTATTTTAAAGGAAATAAAGGTTTTATTGGTTACCTGACGTTACCGTGTTTATTTGCTTGACTCGGTTAAGGTGCCATCAGTTATCAAACTGATTAATTTGAAGCTAATCCCCTATGCTGATGTATCTCTTGAAGGAATGGCGGTCTCGAAGCTCGTTGAATCATGCGTTGAGATCAATTTGTTTTAACGATAGTATTAAATAAACACGACTACCTTTGATTAACATTGTTTCTGTTTTATTTTGATTGAGAAAGGAAAACGACTCTGTTCGTCCTCAAGGAAAATAATACTACCATGCAGAGCATATATGAACATTGTTCTAATAAGTTATATACAACGACTGTCTCAGCTTCCTGTGCCTGAATATTAACCAGCTGAAGAGGTTCAGGGCATGTTGCAATCAAATAATGGGGATCAAACTGGAGCGAGAAATTTCTTCCTGGAAAGTTTCCCTGGTATTACCGTAGCATCGGTAATTCTCGAAGGTCACAAGGTTGTCTCTGAAGCATCAGCTGCACAGGGGTCAAAAAGATGCGAAATATAGAGCCTATATTTTGGAGTAAACTAAATCGATCTCCCACAAATTTGACTCAGGATCAGAAAGAGCATCGGCCATGTTCAATTCTTTATTTATTACCCTGATTCTTTTGGCTGAAGGCGATCATGTAATTTTGATAAGGAAAAGTCAAGACGAGGAATGGGATCCCGGGTCATCTGCTCTATCACAGCATTCATAGTTGCCCACGATTTGAAGGCAACGAACCGAAACAAAGTTGAAGTGAGGCGGGGAACACGCAGCTGCTGAGAACGCGCTCATCGTCTTTATTACGTTGCATTACACGAGAGCAGAACGTGCTGCGAACTCTCGCTTTCCAACCACCTTACAACTAAGTTATCTGTGCTTGTGGTTTAAAACATGACACTCATGTCGTTTATGGGGATACTATTATTCCCAATTTACGTCCGTAACTTACCAGGCGTTCTTGTCTCAAGTGGGAACGTAGGAGGGTTATTGTAACGTTTAAAATAAAATGTGTGGTTGACGTTATGGAATGACGTACATAAGTGAAGATCGGTTACTAAACAGCTTCTACAGGTTATTTTGAAGAGCATTACTGTCATAAGTGGAGCTCATCGTCTTCGTGCTAATTGTCGTTTATATTAATATTGGTTGGACGTTGAAGTAAATAATGTTTCCAGAAAAGAATTTATAAAACACTAACATACTGAATATAAAACATTATTTATAATAGGAAGTGAGTTCTGGGATCCGTACGCGTTAAATCGAACCATTTAATGTCAATAATCCATACAAGTTTTGCTTAAGAACGTGTTAATACATTAGTATCAGAATTTTCTAACTCATTAAAATACTGAATATGATGAAAACGCGTCACGATACCAGATTAAATCTCGTAATCATCTGTATTTTGTCGGATGAGATAGTAAATTTATCAATTGTAAAAATTGAACATTTAATCACCATTACGTAAAGAATAAGAATTTCTTTCCTCCTTTTTTCATAGAATTTACTTTAAAGTTTTGTAATTTCTTTGTTTCAGTGTTACTGTGCGTAGTACTTCTATATTTTAATTTTGTAACATTTATTTCTAGGACTTTTTTATGTTATTGTTCGTCTTTCTGGAAGATTTAGACTTAAATAGTACTCGTAAAATAATAATATTGAAATCAGTTAAAATTTTCTGTTTCAAGCATAAGTCTATGTCTTTCATCCTTACGGAACATTGTAATTATTGTCAAAAAATCGTGTAAAATGCTAAATCCATTAAGGATATAAGCCATAGAAGACAATCTTCCATTAAATATTTTTATTTAGACTATAGATATGTGTGACATAGAACGCTTTTCATTGTAAATTCGCAAAGGTCAACACAATCATTGAGGTTGCTACTATTTACGGTTTATTACAATTACTTAATAGTTGCAGTTTGCTTCCACTTGAATCAATTAAATATAAATTCTTTGTGATCGTTTGTACTGAATTATTTGGCACCAGTTATTACATATAATTTAGCGCTAAGTAAATAAATATACATTAAATTCTAGAAATAGTGGCTTATTAGATTTAATAAATAGATACTATTTTACGTTAATAATTGGATTGGTTGTCCACATTAAACGATGGGTTAAAAGAGGTGTGAGGAAGAATTCGTGAAAGGAAATATTTGGTGAACGTATTGAAAATTCAACACCGCCTCCATCGAACCAATTCATGGATGAGGTCAGTCTGTATGCTCCACTGTCACAATCTTTTGTTACTTCGGGACGTGATTAGACATCAATGAATAATTGGTCATTCAGTCCTGAAAATGCTTTATGATTGAATATCAATTAACTTCAGGGATATTTGCAGGTTTTTTCGCCTTTATTTCGTGTGTGACATACATGTAATCTGTCCATTTAATGAGATTTCGAACCTGGGATCTCTGAGATGAGGCAATGAAACTTACCAAACTACCAGAACAGTTCGGCAATAAGTCATAAACAGTTATTGTAGACATGGATATCACCACTTGGTTTTACGTCTTTGTTTGAAGCTAAGAATATCTCTGGTTCTAATCAGTAACTGATGTTCGTAATGACGGCCTTACAGATTGTTTACACGCAAATTATGGCGGGAAAGCCTCGTGTGAGAGGAGGAAGTTTCGGAAGGCACGTGTGTCCGCGTGTACAAGGAGCTCTTTTGTTGGGGCCAGTTCTGGCAGTGACGACCCTTCTGCTAACAACTGGGTCAAGGGTGTGACCCAGGGTAGACAGGAAGAATGGAGGGTTGGCGCCGAAAGTGAGCGTGTTGCTTGGAATCACGTTTCCGCTATTGGGGTCGCTCAAACCGCTCTTAACCTCATTCCTCCAATAAAGAGCCGTATCTTCGATTGATTTATTCAGGTCACATACCTTTTCGGGACACATTCTTGAGTGGCACAAAAAAAATATCTAATGCAAAATAGCACCACCTGCGGCATCCTGCATTTATTAAAACAAAAATTATGGTTCCCAGGGACAGTTCGATAGATCTACTAAACACGGCATACAAACAGTTATGTTACATTTTCGCTAACTATTACAAGTTATTGGATTCTTTGGATATTATTGTTCTCAGACAAAAATATTATTTATTTAAATTACCACGGATACTTTTTACTTAAAAAAATTATGTAGTTAAAATTTATAACAACTTTTACTATATTAATTACCTCAAGTTCAGAAAATTACAACATTGAACGTTATTATTTCATTAGAAAATTGTAAACCGTCTACGTAAATTTAAAAATCAATACAAAAATGTGTTAGCATAATTTTGGGGTTTCCGAACTATAACTGTTAATTTTCTGGAAATTACTGATCATTCCGTAATTTATAACACCAACAATTTCTTCGATTAGTGTGTAGGATTTTAAAAATATTTAAATATAGTTCTTCGTACGGGAATGAAAACAATATATACTGCCTTCTCCATCAATTACAATTAATTTTTTAGACAAATATTTTTGTAGTAATGGCAAAGGGCTTGCGTCTGTTTTTTTCTTTAACGCGTTACTTTGAGTTCCAATTTATTTAATTTTCATAATTTTGTGATTTCTTGTCTATATCTATGAGATACTCAGCGAATATTTTATTCACCTTATAATGACGTACCCCGTAAACGAAAAGGTAAATTGGGCAGACTGAAATTTAAGTTTGAACTTATTCACTTGTTGGTTGAGAATTTGCTATAGTGTTAAAATTGTTTACCACTGCAGCAGAGAAATTATATTCAGTCGTTTTTCTGTGTCCAGGAATTTAAAATCCGATTCTTTTACGTCCACAATTTTGTCTCAGGTTGGCGGGATTTTATTAAACTTCTCACGGGTTTACGTATCAACGAAGAAAAAAGTTTAGTCGGAATCTTCCCCGACCACTTTCTTTAGATAACAGCAAAAGTGAGCGAGACGTCCAACCAAGAATTTTGATGACATCAGTTTCGGATTTCCTATTGCATGAAACGGTTTGACGAACAAGTAGTAACGGATTAACTTACCTCCATGCATACATGTTAATAATATGCACTATTTTAATGTTGTATTCATTATTTTAATTTTGCATGAATAAAAAATAGTCGATTCTAAGCAGCGTACAATCAAAGTATTTTCTTCTTCGTAAAAGGTCTGTTTCTCATACAGACACATTCACACCAAACGAGCAAAGCGATTCCAAACTTTGCAGTTGTTAGTAAACCAAATGTTAGAGTGGTGTGGACGTATTTGCGCGTACATGGAAAAACACAAACTCATCTACTCGGGTGAAACATTTGGTTCATGAACTACTGCCATCGTTCGGGAGTTCTTTGCACGCTTGGTGTGGACGAAGCTTTAGACATCTCACATGTTTTTGTAATCATATTTCCAATTCGTTAATTTTTCTTTTTCTTCTTATTACCGTACTGCTTAGAATTCATGCTAACTCTCTCATTAGTATCAAATACAGGTAGAAGTTAAAACTCATAACGTCCAAATAATGTTCCCAGTATTGACAAACTGAATTATCATCAAGGCTTGACGGTATCGACGATTTCCGATTACTGGAGGTAATTTCTCGTTGAGACAGAACATATATATGGATTGATCCATCGGTGAGGGTCCTGTTTTACCATGCAAAATTGTGCACCCATAAATGATCATTTAATGGTAAGCTGAGCCCTGGGGCAGAGGGTGAGGGGAAGAAGAAATCGTTCGTCCGGTACGTTATAGGGGATACACCTTTCCCTGGTGGTATAGAACCTGGGTTACGGGAATACATCCCCTTCATAAAGCGGAAGAAAGGAAGAGTGGTGAGGTAGGGAGGAGGAAGTAGGGTCAAACAGGGCGTTTACCTGCAAAAACCTGAGGAACTTAGGTCAGGTTGTCGGGGGAATAACGGGCTAACTCCATTCGCTTTCTTCCTGTAGATGAAACCATCTTGTAAGAAACGGAAGGGCTGGTGTAACATAATCTAAGAGACATCCAACTGTAAATCTTATGCAGTCATTCCACATTACGGTGAGTGAGACGTAACAGCTCCCGTGAATGGAGGCAAGATGGTTAAATAAGTAAAATGTAAATATTAACAGCCAGAAGTCATAAAATCTATTCAAATATTACCATTTTAATTATAGAAATGTATTAAATACACGACCTCTTGAGGTAATAAACAATTGAAGAAGTTTAAAACAAATGTAAAATTATCTATATTGATGTAAAAAATCCAATTATATATTCAGTATCAAAAAATAATTAAAATAATGTACCATAATTCATAAATTATTAGCAAAGAATAGATTTTAAATTGTAGTTTGCTAACATGAAATCTGCAGTATATCAGATAATTAAATAATCAGTTTTTGTTTGGAGCATTTTTTGTTGCTCAAATGTCCAGTATTCCTAAATAGGAAACAGCTGTACGTACTGGACGCCTGTCTTAACGTGTTTAGAGCCAAATGCTCAATAAATTGTATATAATGGTATGTTTCTAGTGACAATATCGAGATAATGAAACATTTACATCTGGACCGTAAATGGGATGAATAAATGCCAATTGTGGGGAAATAGACAAAACAAGGAAATAAATCAAAAGATTTTTGGAAGTCGCACAGATAGTGTTTTGAAGTATTTGTTCTATCTTTAGCAGCCTGGTGAAGCTTAATGTGTGAAAAGCACAATAAGAAATTATAAATAAAGTAATTAAATTATCTGACTTAATATTATAAATAAAACACAAAGAATGGCCAAAAGTCAGAAATGGACTAATTTATTTTGAAGACGTTTCGTCCTCCAATTCTTTAATTAAAATATAACAAATTAAATTACTCCATTTATGCCTTTTGGCCTTCCCTTGTGTTTTATTTATAATATTAAGTCAGATAATTTAATTACTCTATTTATTATTCATACAAGTTTCGTTGGAATTTAGTTATACTTTTGACCAACCTTAGTGTCAATTATGTCATTTTTAAATTACATTGAAATTAAATTATGACAATTATATTCAGAAGAAATTCAAAAGAAACAAGATTTCGGCCCCGGATGTTGCAGAGGCAACATGTAATTTTGGTAATATTGTAATTAAAGAACTGAGGAGGTCCCTAAAGTTGACTGCGAAACGTTTTCAAATTAAATTATTCCATGCATAACTTTTGGCCATTCTTTGTGTTATATTCACAATAAGAAATATTAAGTAGTAAGAAAATTTAAAATTGCATTTCACATTATTAAAACAATTATACGTCTCGCGACTATTAGGCAGATGCATTATTTTTTTTTGTAACGAGAGAGAAAGGAACCTACTGCACCCTAAAAATGGGGTTCTACCACCCCGCTTAGTCACTTTGCCAGTAGATGGTGGTAGAGAAAGGCAACGAAACTTCGCTATGTCACTTCTACTCGGTTAGAAACCCGAGAATTATTTGTTCTAGCAATTTTGTATTTGACAATTTATATTTACCCTGTACACACCTGTGAGTTCACACAATTAAAATGGATGCTCAATATCCAGTTACCATCCATTATTCTCTCCGCCGACATAAGTTTGTTTTAAATGTATAAAATGGAATATTATGATATAAGATGCACTAACATAAGTATAATCTATAGCAATAAATAAAATTGAAGTGTCTGTCTGACTGTCCGTATATTTGTCTCGAATAGACTCCGAAACGGGTCAACTGATTTCAATGCAAGTTTGAGGGTTTGTAAACAGGAAATTTAACGTAAATATTTGTGCATATTTATTTTCGATAATGATATTAATATAATATATTCTACGGAAAAGTTTCTTTATTTACGTGCATTGGAATCATCAAAAATAAATGGGGGTTGTCTATACTTTTGATCTGTATATGCTCCGAAACGGCTTAACAGATTTATAATTATTAATGATATTAATATAAAATAAATATTAATTCTATGGAAAGGTTTCTTTGTTTGCGTGCATTGAAATATCCAAAAACGAATGTGAGTAGTCTATACACTTGATCTGTTTATGCTCCGAAACGGATATCAATGAAAATTTCAGGGATTGAAACAAGAATTTTAACTTAAATTTTCGTGTTTCATTTGGATATCTTGCAGAGTTCAGAAGTCATTAATGTAAATATTTATAAATCCATTGAATTGCCACGCAAAAGGCGGCGTGAAAACCAGGTGCGAGTTATAAGTCCTATTAGGCGTTCCTATACCATTCATCCCACTAACTGCTAAAAGCGTAATTTAGGCAGCATGTGAGAGGGAGGGAAGGCGATCATTCTCACTCCATCTATTGTTGCAAACGTGTGGAATCGAGACCCGTTCAGTGAAGCGATCATAAGTAATTGATACCGTACTTTCGTTTTTAGGCCAGAATAAAAAGAGCTATTTCCGCGTGAACGAAGCCGCAGGTATTGCTAGTCTATAAATAAATTATTCGCTTTGTATTGTTTGCTATTTAGTTAGATTTAGATTTATTGTTATTTTCATTAGCCCTCGATTGAGGAAATAGGATACGTCATACATTACAAATAATGAACAAAATAAAGTACATGAGTAATTACCAATAATCTTAAAATAAATTAATAAAAGAAAATGTATATAGTCTAAATTCATTATAAACATTACAAGCACAGACTGAGAAATACGCTATGGAGATTTGTCTACTTGGACCCCAAGTCCAGGAATCTGTCCCCCCGTAATAGCTTCAGGCAATACATGAAACAAACAAACAAAAGAGCAGAAAAAAACTGTACAGAAAGTTGAAAGATATGTGAAGTTTTAAAGAATGGCCTATTGAATTCCGGTCTCCAGCTACGCCAAATCTCGATATTACAGATAATTGATCATATAATAACGACCATAATGTTTTTTTTTTGGGTAACAGGCTACATGAGGGTGATTCTGAAACAGGCAACTCCCCTTTAATAGCATAGGAAGGGAATTGAAAAAGGGGGGATGCGGAAGGTAGAGCAAGGTAGCCAAGGGTTGACTAGGGCCCCCGGGCTATGGTTTAAGGATCCTACCCGGTGTTTCACCTCAAGAGATGCAGGGAAAACCCTAGAAAACCTGCATCAGGTAGGTCGGGCATTGGGTACTATTCTCACGCCCTTCCGAATGACGGGAGACGAGTCTGCTGTGGGGACGCAGCATTCCCTTCTCCGTGTCTTCACCAATTTCAGGAGGCAGTTGGCCGACTGATCCAATGGGATCAGCGGACAGCTCTTGCCATATGCCCAAGGTCTTTGACCCCGGTACATATACCTCCTAAAACAAATGCCTGTCGTTGGTTTTTTCTGTGCAAGTTATATAAAAGCCTGCGAGAGAAAACTACCACAGGCAACTCTAAACGTTTCATACCACTTACTGTGTTATTGTAAGCCTTATTTTTGGCCGCATGACACAGAGAGAGAGAGAGACTTATAACTCCATCTATTGTTGCAGTAGGATTAACCTATTGTTGACAGAGAGCTAACTCCGTGAGAAATAATAAACTACGATGTATACGTAAACTTGTTTTATTTGTCGCGTCAGGTAAATTTTAATATTTAGTAATTGCTCATTTTATTCACTCCGAAACGTGTGATAGCGGGTCCTGTTCAAAACCAACTGCAACTGAAGCGATCATAAATAAATGATACCGTACTTTTTGTATATATTCAATGAATTGAACTTCATGAAAACACGGTACCTGTTGTTTCATTTCTGGGAATAATAAAAGGAAGTATTTCCGCGCGAGCGAAGTCGCGGAGGTAACCAGTCATGAATATTTTTGAAATTTATCCTTCAACAATTGTACATATTGTTATAAAAATTGGAGGTCAAATCATAAATTCTATTTCTTGTTTATTTATATTCTTTCGGTAAGAATCTGTTATTTCCAAGTTTTGATTGAATAATCGTAATAGTCGAATTCTCCAAAAATATTTATATTTAACAAGACTATTAAAATATATAAATTGTCATTCACGTGACATCATCTGTAATTTTAATAGTAAACATAATTGACACCCAGTGGTTAATAGTTTTAGAGATCTTTTAACTCAAATTTTTAGACTTCGAAACGTTTCTGCTCATTACTCCTCCTTAATTTTAAGAAATAATCTACCAATATTAACAATGTATTCAGATACATTCAATTGTGAACATTTTAAATAATATTTTACCTCGTTTTTTTCTAAATTGTATAAAAATAAATTAAATGTATAAATTTGACAAGGACCACAATGGATGGTCCAAACGTCCAATTATGTTACAAAATTTTGGTTATAAGTCTGCTATACGGGTCGCCTATTCTTCATATGTTTTATTTTATCCCAGACGGTAATCGTTACTATAGTAAATTAAATGACCAAAAATTTGGGAATTCTTCAGGAAAGTAAAAGGGAATAATTTTTCTTCAGGTTTTACATTTTTGAATGTATGAAATGATGCATTTATACTGATAAAAGATAAACTAACATATTGGAAGACTTAATAAGCAGAGTCAAGTTCTTTTATTTGGCCCATGAAGTGTCCTGCTCCTTGAGGTGGCAGATAGTGAATTTTTGGCGTCCAGTTGGTGACGGAATGAGAGTCCTGGCAATTAGGCACGTTCGTTCCCGCGGCGCAGCGCTGCGCTCTCTGCTCTCCGCTCTGCGCTCTTTGTTCGGCCGAGTAGCAGGTGAACATTCGCCGCTGCGTGTGGGAACAGAAATGTGGGAAAAGTCCGACTTCCCGTCCCACGCTCGTCGTGTGGCTCCCAGGCCAGAAAAAAAGGAGAAGCGTTTATCTATCAAACTGTGACGCCCGGTAGCAGGTAAAATTTCGCCCACGTAGGACGTAAGGAACTTCTGCTAAGTCCTACGCAATTGAGGATTCCGAATAACTGGATACAATAGATTGTTTAGCAACAATGTTGAAAGATTTGGCATTTAAGCTGTTTTTTTTACTGTGTTTATCCTCTCCTTCCCTTAACAATTGACTGAAAGTTTCATTCGTTCTCCCACTTCTACATTCAATGCGTTTAAAAGAGCATAGACACAACAATTGAACTACACAATACGAATGCACCGTTCAGTATTTTCTCGTTTCATTCACTCTCAAATACGCTATCTATAAATCATTATCAGCTGTACAATGATGAAAAACTCTCGCTTTTATATCAGTTACAAAATTTAAAACAAACCAAAATTATATTTTAATTTTTGATTACAACAAAATTTATTAAAAATTCTTAAGAAGCTTTGAGCACATGTAATAGTCATCTAAAATTAAAATGACAAATTAATTGAAACACTAAACAATTTATATTAAAATTAAACATTATAAAAGAAATTTTGATTACAATTTGTTTTTAAATTCTTAGTCTACTGTCTACTGTACAGTCTGTACTGTCAGTATAAAAATGTTTATACGTTGTTTAATATATTTCTAATTTTTCCCGCTTAATGTAAATGATTCCAGAATGTATCGGTTCATAAAGGGTAAATTCACAAAGTTTACAAATTCAACATCCCAGACACATTCTGCCACATTGACGTAATCAAGGTATGTACAATAGATTGAGAATTTTAGAACAAATTATAATAAAAATATGTCTTTTATACTATATTATTGTAATACAAATTACGCAATGTTAAATAAATTTCTTTTCAATTCCAGATGACTATAACATGTGCCGAAGACTTCTCCATAAATTTTTAATATATTTTGTAACCTAAATAATAATCAAACTGCAAGGAGAAGAACTAAAAACCCTAATGTTTGTAGATAATATTGTGGTATTTGGGGAGCCGGGAAAAGACTTGAAAACCATAATTAACGGCATGAACGTGATCCTGGAGGAAGAGTACAATAAGAGGACTAATAGAGGTAAAACCGAGGTAATGGAGTGTAGTGTGGGAAACATTGGAATAACAAATGGTGTTAGATTGGGAAGGGATATTTTGAAGGAAGTTGAATTCTGCTACTTGGGTTGCATATTTATATTTCGATAAAGAGAAGGATAGCACAGCCAAGGAAGACTTTCGCAAAAAAGAGGAATTTACTTACGGGTAATATAAATGTAAATATTTGGAAATCAGTATTAAAAATGCTCGTATGCAGTGTGGAGTTATATGGGTGGAAATGTGGACGATAGGAGTTGGCGAGAGAAAAAGAATAGATGCTTTCGAAATGTTGTGCTATAGGAGAATGCTGAAAATCAGATGTGTGGATAGAATCACTAACGAGGTAGTTCTAAGCAGAATACGGGACTCGAAGTACTTTGACAAATACAAGGGTTAGATTAATAGGCCACATTTTGAGACATTAGAGGCTTGTAAAATTAGCATTAGAGGGAAGCGTGCGGGGTAAGAACAGAAGAGGGAGGCCGAGGATGGAATACACCAATCAGATTAGTGAGGATGTGGTAGTTATGTATAAATAAAAAGGCTTGACAAAATAGTCTGAGGGCTGAATACAAAAACAAATGAACAATATATAATTTTGGTTTCTATTAAATTTTGTGACTGATTTAAAACCTAGGGGTTTTAATACTTGTATATCTAAATTAAAATAAGCGTTTTATTTTTAAAAGCATGTTGCCGATTGTGGTTGGTAAGATTGAGCGTGATGAATTGAGCTTGTATGGTAGATTAGAACAATACTAAGCTAAGTATTTGAATTCGCTTGATCACTGATGTCTGAATAAATAGAAAAACATCCTGAGCAGCTAAATCAATCACTGTTACATTCATACCAAAGCGTGGAAACTTTCACGAATTAAGTTAAAGGGAAATACGACATTATATAAAGAGAAAATTAAATAATTATACCATTAACTGGACATAGGACTAACTTATATTCAACAAAAGTTTGCAAATAAGTCAAATATTCGGCCAGTTGTTTTGTCTCCTAGACAGAAAATCTGCATTATCGACATAAAAAAACCGTCAGTTTCATGAAAACAACTTAAAACCTTTCTGGACATATGGGGAACTGTAACATTATGTAACCCTTAAATGACAGATTGAGACAAAGTATTCTGAGAGCTACAATAAGCCCAACCATGGCATGTTTGGGCTTATTCCCAAAAAAATTACACTCGTGAAGCACAGTTCAGCAATAAATAGGAAATATAGCGCCCAACACACACACAAGAGGGTCTCAACACATCCTGTAACACGTCGTTTCATAAAGTTGGTATTGCTAGTATGCAGTTTTGAAATTGATTTTTTAAACTTTCTAATTCATTGTTAACTTTACGATAGGTGAGTCTGAGAATACGTTTTGATAAGTAGTTTCAAAGTGGATAATGCAATCAACACGTGAAATGGATTATTTAGGTAAGACGGAAGCTGGTAGCATGAATGTTATCAGCAGCCTTGTTGTTAGCTGATTATATTACGAAGTCGCAAAAGTCATCGCCTTCTTCACTGAGGAAAATTGTCTGATACACCATTTTTATCAAATGATTGTCTGGTAATATAACTAATTAGTGGAGTCATCAAGTCATAACATCGCCTAACGACACAGAAGAAAATTTATTGATATATATATATATATATATATATATATATATATGTCATATATAGCTATTGAGTAAAAGTGTACTTTCTATAATATTAAATGTTAATACATCGTTCAAATATATTTACATCTAATTATATACATATATATTCCTGGGCTGGAGGTGAGTTTCTCTAGCATGGGAAGATGACGCAGCGGCTGACGTCATCATAACCTAATCCATGACATCTGAATCTTGCCTGGGCCTCGCATGTTTCCTGTTGCTCCATCATTTCTTCTTTGATTGCAAAAACTACAGTTCTGCGTAGGAATTTAGCGACTCGAAAGTGCACCTGAACCTAACCAACCTGAGTCTCAGAACTTATTTATTCTTCACTTGAAATTAGGTTTAAAATAGGCAACGACTCGTAGACAGTTTTGCAATTGTGTTAAGGGACTTTTGTGAAGATGTAAGAAGTGAAGTTAGTATTCTTTTTAAAACGGTTTATTACACACACACACACACACACACACATATATATATATATATATATATATAGTGATATATATAGTGATAAAAAAGGCGGATTTTGTGATGTTGTGGCGTTATGAGGCGCAGTTCGGCCAACAACAATGGCTAGTCGGCTGAAAGATGGTGATTCCCCGCGGGAGAGTCCCGCCGAGCGTGTGTAAAAAATGACGATGGTGTAACCCCGCGGGAAACCCCCGCGAACGTGTGTAAAAAAATGAGGGCGGGGAACCCCGAAATTTTGTGAAATAGGGGAATTCCCGTCGGAAGATTTAAAAGGGGAAGCCGATGGGTGGCTCAGCCCCAGAAGGCAGACGAGTGGAGGAGAGGACGGACGTGGTCCGAGCAGGTCAGAAGTCAGACGAGTGGAGGAGAGGAAAAACGTGGGCAGAGCAGATGAGCAGAAGTGAGACGAGTGGAGGAGAGGACGGACGAGAGCAGAGCAGATGAGCAGCAGTCAGACGAATTGAGGAGAGGACGGACGAGAGCAGACGTGATCAAATCCTGCAAGACGCCAGAGAGACGCACAAACATTCGAGAGGTGGATGTTTGTTGGCCCAGTAATTGTGGGTAAGTTAGAAAAAAATTGTGAAACTTGCTCATTGCTCTGGATAAATAACATTTAATGATTTTTCTTTCTATTTTTCAGCTACTGCATACTCCATCTCTCGAGAGACCCAAAATCCCCTGAGATTAAGCCCGTGTATTCACTTTAAATTAATAAATGAAAAATTTTAAAATTGATCATAATTTGTTCTGTTAATTAATTAATGTTTTATACCCAAAAAAGTATATTACATTTGGCGCCCAACGTGGGGCATACGATCTCTCTCGAGGGTGAAGCACTGCAGAAGCTATTTTTGTAAAAGGTAGTCTTTCCAAAATTTTGAGTTATAGTTTTTTTTGCTTTCTTTCGTGTTCCTCTCGGTTAATATTTAAATTCTGTGTTTTGCAATTTTTACTGTGCAATTTCCACAAGTACGCAATCTTTTGCTTACAAAAATTAATACAATTTTTTTAATTAATATTTTGGGGTTATATTTTGTGTTATTGTTTTATATATGTTTCTTAGAAGTAAAAACGTGTGATTAATATGGAAAATTCACAGGAACTAGAATTTCAGTGTGCACAGGTTGAGAATTTGGAATCCGAAGAAGTGATCGGTTTAAACGAAATGTTTGATGAAAGTGATAAAGGGCAAGAATCAGTGACAGAAAATGTAGAAGTCAGCAATAGTGATATTACGAATGCCATAGGGGAAAGGAGTGATAAGCAAAGAAGCTACAGTGCTCGTTTGGATATTGAGATGCTGATGAAATTTTTTGGTAAAAAAATGGATGAGATGAAATTAGAAAATAATAGGTGGGGAGAAAAAATTGATAAGAGTATGGCAGAAATGAGAATAGAATGGAAGGAAAATGTAGAGAAAATGGCTGAGAAGATAGAGAATAATTGGAAACAGTTTAGTGTAGAAGTTAAAGGGGAAGTAAATAAGAATATGGAGGAGATAGGGGCAGTAGTGGAGGAAGAAAATATTCAGAACGAGGGATATGAGCAAACACGTTATGATAAACATGTTGATTTTAATGTACAAGTAGAAGAAATAGATAAGGTAGAAGTAATGTGTAATTTAATCGTTGATAATAGTCAAAGGGAAATGGTTCTTAAACAGTCAGGGAAAATAGTTGAGAGAGGAGAGAATCCTGTGGCTATTGATAATGATATGCAGGGAAATGTTAGGAAACAGCTGAAAATAGAGATAGCTGAAGTGTTAGAGACAGGAAAGTTGTATAGTTACAATTTGGAGAAGAAAATGCTGAACTTAGCAGGGTTAAAAGGGAAAGCTCTACGGGGGAATAGAGGAAAAAAGACAAAGTTTGGGTCACATTAGTGCACATTCCACAGGTCACGTTATTTCTCACGGCCTATACTCATTTTTCTGATTGTCGCCTTCCTTGTTAATTTTCTGTTGTGGTCCTTTGTTTTTACTACTTCATTCTTATAGTCAATGGAAAGAATCCCAATAATGTTACGAGACCATTGTCAGTAATCTTTAGAACTAGGTTACCTTTCACAACTGGTTTTTTGACATTGAGCCACATATTTTACTGGAAGTTCCCATTGAACAAACAAAAGTCTGTGCATTAGCAATGGCTGATATGAATTTAAATTAAATAACTTACTAACATTAAGTCGTCTAGCACAAAGTGTAAAATTAATTAATAAAGAAGCTGGCTGGATTCTCCGAAAATTTCGAAACTCCGACACATGTCATCAAGTTCACTGTTTTACACATACACCTACACATGCGCGACAAGAATAAGGATCGTAGCAGAAGATGATTAATTTAACTCAGACGGGAAAGTGTACGATATATGCAAATGTTAACTAGCGCCAAATATCGGTGGAATGAATAACGCGAAAGACTTCGTGTATTTGATCTAGAATAAAATATTTGCCGACCTCCTGTGGTCTCGTGCCTAGCGTCGCTGCTTCGCACCACAGAGGTCCCGTGTTCCAATCCTGGCATGGGCTTGAACGTTTGTGTTGTCTGAGAAACCATGCTATGATACCCCTTCATGGATTTAAGTTCCCCTCATCGTGCACAATCGCTAATAACCTAGCAGTTGGTGCAACTATAAACAAAAATTAAAATAATAAAAATAAATAAATAAAATATTGTATGTTCTAGGTTGAGTGAATATATAACATATTCACAAAGATTATGTCTCTGTGACATAGTGAAAGAACGTGATATATTATTTGATCATGATGGTAAAAATTGTAGCGGAACGAAAAATAATAAAAATATGAGGTTGCAGACATCTCAGTTAAAAATCTGAATATTAAAAATTTGGATACTTATTATTGTGTTACAAAAAGCTTAGACTTATTATTGAACAAAAATAAATGTTGATCTCAGCCAGACACGTAAGCATTCGCTTGTAAATGGGCTGAAATTGAAAAGTTTAGCGGTCTTCTACACTTTTAAACATCTAGAACCATAGTTATCCCT
The DNA here is from genome assembly GCA_034510155.1 of Eucriotettix oculatus. Lineage (NCBI taxonomy): Eukaryota > Metazoa > Arthropoda > Insecta > Orthoptera > Tetrigidae > Eucriotettix > Eucriotettix oculatus. Next base: position 215,237,504 of record CM067376.1, on the reverse strand, counting down.
CTCCGGAGTTGATGCTTACCTTTTGAAAGTCTTATCACATTTACATACTGCGGACTTTTTTTCTCCAGTGTCAGCAGTTTTGATTCATTCAGTCCTAGAAGACTGTTTCGGATAAAACATGCTTAATAAACAAATTCAAAGCCGGACAGGAACTTGACTAATCAGCATCCGGTCAGGACCCGCCCAGCGCTTTAGCTGCCGTAGGCAAACCCGATGAATGTGTTACCATACTTTTAAAAAATATTTAAAATTAGGTGAAACAACTATGTTAAAAACAAAGACAAAATTGAATTAAAACAATTATACAATTAGAAACAGGTTTACGGAGAATCGTTTTATTGAAAATAAAAATAATACATTTTTAGTGTGTAACGACATGGAACTTGCAAACCAAATCTAATACGTATTGTTTTCAGAGATAATTTAAACATACAATTAAAACATTAAGTGAAACTAGTTAATATGTAAAAAGTGTAAATCTAAACAAAAACAATCTCTTTAGAAGTTATTTCTAGCAAAAACATGAATAAGTTCTTTCCGATCTATTTATTTTGCGATTGATGTTCAGTGGCCGAACATAGCTAACCTAATAAGTTGATTTTGAGAGCATGTGGTTCTTAAATAATCCTTATAATTTTAAACTAGGAAAGGTTCTTTCATGCTGCGGAGTTAAAGGCAATGCTCAAATTGGGCTCACTTTTAAGAGAAGTAAAGAACGTCAAATGAAGAATATGTCATGATGATATGCTTCGTCAGTCAGTTCTAAAGCGTTAAGATCGGAGATTTTTTTATGTCAATACGTTTTCCAGACGGTTTACCAACTCCTAAATTTGGTCGCCGTAGGCGGTCGCCTACTATGCCTACCGCCCTGATCCGGTTTAGGTGCGTTTACACCATATGTTATCAACATTTTTTATTGCCAACAAGGTTGAGCAAAAAAAAACAACAAAGTTTGTGTTTTTGTAAACAAATCGTTGAGAAAGCCCACGGGAACTGTAGACAACACGAAAAAATTGTTCCCAGAAAATATTTCAAGAATTCTCTAGGATTTTTCTAAATGTTAACAACATTGGTGCTAATTTCGGTGTAAAAGCGGCTTTAGTTAGCAACCTAAGAGAGAAATATTAACGATTAAATGAGTTTAGTAATATGAACATGAAATAAAACGAGTGGGTACGTTAAGAGTGAGTAGGGCTCAAGTCTATATTCGAAAAGAAGAGTGAATCGTTCACAATCATTGACTAGCTTCGATATTATAGAGTAACAAGAATTTCCTGAACAGCTGATGTGTCTGTAAACGGGTAAATTTGTGCTGAGGAAAGGTTTTTCGCATTGAATACAGTGGTCTGCTGAAATGTGTTAAACTCATAACACTTACTGAACAGCGCGTAGAGGATTTAGTAGCTTACAGGCTTATGGGACACAGGAAAACACGCTCCATTAGCTTCATAGATATGTTACTTCCTACAGGAAGGGTAAAGGAAGGACAAAGCTGTGCGGGCAGTTGACACCTGCTGCAGAACCGTGCGAAAACTCCTCGGATTAGGCTGGACAAAAAGGATTACAAACACCATAAGACGGTGCCGTTTCGTTCTATATTACAAACGTACCCCACGTGTTTTTCTCACTCCTGTATTATATTGTAGAAATTGAAATATAACTTCTTCCATTATATCAAGGGTTACCATAATTTTATGTAGCAAATTACGCAAATAGTACTTCAGGTCTCCTCCCTCGCCTCCCACATCCATAAAAGTACATATTTATAATATTTTAATAAAATTATTTATTTTGTTACTAACAAAATAGGTAAGAAAAAAAATTATTTTTTATCTTAACATGATTGTTCCAGATCCTTTATTCGCATCTTCAGCAGTTGTAGATTTTAAAACTTTGGGGTCATTCCATGTCAACATTTCAGATTTTAACGATTCAAAATATGCATTTCTGGCCTTTTTGTAGAAGGTTATCGTTCTTCAGAGTCAACATCGTCTCAAAAATGCCACAGAAGAGCTTGAATATTGTGATATTTATTGGAGAATAGACCCTGAAAATTCGTTTCTAAGATAAACCTTATGCGTATTTTACGAAAATAATAACTAAAAGATACACATAAATATCCATGGCCAGCATTGCCCCGAAAATATGTTAAAAAATTTCGCCATATTTGTTTTCGTATATTCTAAGAATGGTGTTGGGATAAATGAAGCAGATACGGGATTCATAATCTGCAATTCGCATGTCAACATAACCTGTCCACTAGTCAGAGGATTTACAGCTTTGCAGACTAACATTCTTTGGTGAATTTAGTGCAGCAAACCTGGCGCCAAAGTGAAAAAATGCCAAATATGAGCTTCTTCAGAGGGATAAATCGTTCAGAGGGACTACAGATATCGTTTTATAGTTAGAAAGATCAGGACGTTTGTTTAATCTTGGTGTCTCGATAGATAAGGTCTGAAGTTTCGGGTCAAAATCAATTGAAGTGCGTTGTTGACAAATATCGTCTCATCGTGAATTATTTTGCAATAATCGCTTGAATAACATGTCTTAAATGCTATTTCACTTTCTTAGGTGCATGACTTAAATATGAAGTAAAAGAATACTTGCTTGGATCAATCATTTATTTATTATTTTTCCCATGATGTCACCAAAAGCCGAAGTATTCCTTCCTAGAGGGCGCGAGTTTCTTTTTCAGTGCTGTAACATTAAATGACCTGCTATGAATTTCGTAACACGATGAGTAAGAATCAAAATCATTACAACAAATTTCCTTGCGAATGTCAAAGGTGGCTTTGCCACTACCAATAAAAAGATAGACACTCCATGGCCTACAGGTACCTAAGACTGATAACTTTATATAAAAGTATTTATATAATTTGGTATTTATTTTATTATAATAAAATAAAAGAAGTAATTAATATTACGTAAAAGATAAATTAATATTTACTAAACAATTACATCATTAAGCAATAATTGATAGAATTTAGAAGTCATTAATGTATTTGATGAAAAATTCGTTTTTCTTTACATAAAACAACAATATTATGTTCAGGAAAGAAGTATTTGTGAATTTTTGTACGATAATTAATATTTTAATTTATCATATTACAAAAATAGATCATTTAATATTGATATTCCTTTCCGTCTTTATATTTTAAATTGAATAAGTCTACATTTGGACCGAAAGTTGTAGATTCATTAAATAAGTTTTAAGTAAAGGATCATGATGGTAAAATCGCAGTTTAGTGGCAGTCAAGGTTGAGCTTCTTTTGAAAGCATTTCTTCTCTTCTGCAATAAATTCTAATTTTCAATCTCTGTTTGTGGTTAAATTATTTCTTCAGTCTAATAATTTGTAAGAGTTAAATTATTATTTATTAAACAGGGAAACTTTATGTAATCAAAAAAAAACTAAGAACTGAACACACAAATAACTTTAAGAATTTAATTCACCTAACTCACATTTCTATTTTGTTTTATTCTCCCATATTTTTGATCGCGACAATTGCCAGTACATAATCTATTATTTGAATTTGTTTTTATTCCCTCTCTAATTGTAACTTAGAATCTGCACTAAAAATGCATTCCCAAAAGTTTCGTAACTCTTGAAAACATTTTTGAAGGATTGTTCGTCGAGCGCTCTTAGTGTACGAGCGTTAAGAGTAATAAAAAAACCATGCTGGATGAGAGACCATTGTCAATAATATTTAGAACTAGATTACCTTTCACAGCTGGTTTTTTGACATTGAGCCACATATTTTACTGGAAGTTCCCATTGAACAAAAAATATGTCTGTGCATTAGCAATGGCTGATATGAATAATTTTTTTTATAAACACTACGAGCGTTTCATATTTTGTATCATATGAAGAAAGATAAAAAGGAATCATACTGCAAGGAGAAGAAATAAAAACCCCAAGGTTTTCTGATGATATTATAGTATTAAGGGAGTCAGAAGGAGACTTCGGGAAACAAACTTAATGGCATGAACGTGATCTTCGAGAAAGAGGACAACAGGAGGATAATACAAAGAACCAAGGCGATGGAATGTAATACGGGAAACAGTGGAATAACAAAGACTGTTATATTGGGAAGGGATATTTTGATGGAAGTTGAATTCCGTTACTGGGCAGCATAATAACAAGGGCTGGTAGAATCATAGTAGACAAAAAGAGTAGGATAGCACAGGCAAGGAAGGTTTTCGCGAAAAAGAGAAATTCACTTAGGGCTAGTATAAGTATGAATATTAAGTAATCATTATTAAAAATGTTCGTAGGGAAGTGTGAGAGAGGCGGAGGATGGAATACACTAAGCAGTTAGGGAGGATGTGGTTGTTATGTTGATATGAAAAGGTTTGCGGAGAATAGGTTAGCAAGGAGGGTTGCATCAGCCTAACAACATTGAAATATAGAGACAAACTCCGTGCCAATATTAATAAAAAAAATTCACGTAGAATGAAAAGTGAAGTTATCTCCCGTCATTCGGAAGGGTGTGAGGCAAGTACCAAATACCTGATGCAGTTTTTCTAAGGTTTGTCCTTCATATCTTTCAAGTGAATCACCGGATAGAATCCTTAAATTTTATCTCGGGGACTCAATTAGCCTGCCCCCCCCCCGCAAAAAATACCCCAGGGGCCCTAGTGGACCCTTGGCTACTTTTCTCTACCTTCCACATCGCCCCTTTTCAATTCCTTTCCTATCCTATTACAGTAAAGTTACTATTTTCTGGATCACCCTCATTTTGCCTGTTAGCCCTTCTCCTCCAAAAAATTTTCAAATTACTAATTAGCTACTAAAACTCTATACAATAATTTATATATGCTTAAAATGATACGTTTAGGTAGCATGAACTGATACTTATTTCAAGTATAGACATAATCTTATGCTATTAAAAATTGTGTAAATATGCAGCATAAACATTTATTTTTTGGAAATTAAAGCTATGTACCTGTCATGAAATTAATACTTGGTATTCGTAAATAATGTGGTTGAAATGAGTTATATATCTTTCTAACTAAGAACCGTGCAACAATTTATATTCCTATCGTTGAAGCCTAATAATCTACGAGAAACGACCATCTGATGTTACACCACCAGAAAGAATGCATTTCATAACTTCCAAGTATGGTGCGACAGCTGAGAGAAGAAAATATGCTACCATTAAAGGAGAGTAAGTTCTATTTTGTTTGAGTTCCAAATTTAAATTCCTAGTTTTTCTTTGCCATCCCTTGACAATGCCACCAAGTTTTTCTTGTTTGGAGCAGTGCAGCAATATGTTTGTACTGGTAGTAAAATTCAATGAGACTCCTCAATGAGCATTAGCACCACCATGAATTCTATATTGGAACAGTAATAGTGTATCTTAGTTATATGATAAAATTATGATGCCAGGATTTACTTTCAGGACGGTATTAATAAAAGCTTTCAAGAGCACGATTTGATGTGTTTAGTGTTGTACAGGCTCCATTGTTAGCATATTTGGCTCTAGCCGCATATGAGAAATGATCTACCGTCTTTTAATTTTCCCTGACGAACGTAACGTAATGCGGCTGCCTAATGGTAAGTAATTGTCTGCGTGGGTGCGGGTCGCGAACCCTGAGGAATGCTGCAGCCACGCGCCATCCACGCACCTGCTCTGTGTGAACGGCGGGCCACGCGGCTTCGCACGCCTCTCCTGCTCCCTCGTCTTGCGTTTGCGCTTTCATTACCATTCAGTAATTACGTTCGCTTGTTAAGAAAGATCTTAGTGTTAACGTTCAAAATATTGTTTCTAATATTTTCCGTTTCTGATTTGAAGTCAGCTCAGCGTAATTAAATAGCTTACTGCTGACGGGTTCTTTTCTTTGTTTGTAGCGCAAAAGCGAAAGGAATTAAACAAACAAATACGGTGAGAGTCGTATCATAAGAAAAAAGAAAATTGTTTTAAACACGACTACTTTGTCCAAGCTTTATAAATATTAAATCCTTCTCAAATAGACGACAATGCTTATTGTTGAAAGAAATATTATACATTTATGTTTACTTTTCTACATAGTCGCCTTGTAAGTTTTCACACTTCTTCCCAGTGATACTCTCATATATTTAACCTTTCCAAATACTACTCGGACAACCTCCTGTGGTCTAGTGGCAAGCGTTGCTGCCCTCACAACACAGAGGTCCGGGGGTTCGAATCCTAGCATGGGCATAGAAGTCAAGGTCAAGAAGACTGGGATTAAGACTGCTGCATAATCGATACGCTGACAACGTATCACTCAAAATTCGGAATGTGCCATGTAAGATGACAATCCGCAGTCGATTCGGAAGGCAAAGGCCCTGAATGGGCTGCAGAACCAACTCGGCGTCTTTATGTGCAAAATAATTATTTACATAGGTGGTGGCCTCCTTTTTAGTTCTCTGAGCGCAACTTACAGCCTATGGAAGAGAAAATGTTCCATGGGGCTGGATTTGGACGGTAAGGGAGGGTGGTCAAGCAGTTCCAACCGTAATTCGTGGGGTTTCCTGAAGCGACCATTATTTTGGTGAAACTTTTTTTTCTAACAGGTGTGACAATTTTAACCATTCAGCTTGACACTGCGCAGTATGCTCCGGGAATAGTTTTTCTTTATCGAAGAAAATTGATTAAGAGAGTTCAATGTCTATCCCAAATTTTCTGCAGCCAAGAAACGCACCCGTGGCAGGTCTTGTCTATCTTTGTTTGGTAATGGCAAAGCCACCAAGGACCCACCCAAGGAATTTTGTGTGTATTTAATTCTTTACTCATCATTTTACGGAATTCATAGAAAATCATTTAACGTTACTGCAGTGAAATAAACATTGCGCCTCTAGGAAGAAAAACTTTGGCCTTTTTTTGACGTCATAGAATTAACAATAAATAGGTGATTGATGCAAAGAAGTTTAATTTACATCATATGCAAGTTATGCACATAAGAAATTGAAATAGAATTTAATGTTATTCGAGTGATTATTGCACATAAAACATGATGAGAGGTTATTTGACGACAGCACACTTTAGTTGACTTTGCCCCGAAATTTTAGACCATATCCGTCTAGACACCAAAACTACACATATGTTTTCTATTCCATAAATTCCTAATATTTCTAATAGTGTTAACTGGCAAACGATATCTGGTGTCGCTCTAAACGATTTACCCCTCTGAAACAGCTCATTTTTCACTTTGGCTCAATGTTTACTGCACAAAATTCACCAAAAGTATACTCTCTGGAAAGCTATAAATCCTGTAACTTATCGATAGTTATGTATGCACGCGAACTACAGAATATGAATGCCGTATCTACTTCACTTAGCCCAGCAGGTACGTGTGTAACGTTTAGTTATTATTTTCGTTATCTACGCATAAGGGTTACCTTAGAAACGAATGTTTAAGGGTTTCTTCCGTAATAACTACGTCAACATTAAAGCTCATAAATGTCATTTTTAAGACGACGTTCTACGAAAAGGCGCGTATCTCGGCCAAAAATGTATATTTCTAACTGAAATTATGCAGATGTCAATCTAAGGCATCAGAGTACAAACGTTAATAATTTGTCAAAATCGGAAATGGTCTCGCGGGGGGATCCCGAGGATACTTGACATGGAATGACCCTGTCGGAAAAATTTATTCGAACTTGTTTTTAGCTTAACGTGACGAAACTCGACACCCAACGCGCGGACATCTTTCTCATACCTTAATCTTGATTCAATATTTGACAAACACGTTCTTTGGACAGATTCATAGCCTCTGCTATCTCTCTAATTTTAATTCGACAATTCCCTAGCATCATTTGGTGAATCTGAGCGCTGTTAACATGTTGGCTGCAGTTTTTGGACGTCCCGAACGTTCATCATCTCCCAAGCTGGTACGGTCACTTTTAAGTTCATCTGTCAAAAATACGATGTCGTACAAAGCGTTGGTTTGAGTAGGTGTATTGCCTTTCAAAAGCAAATACAGCTGCGTGCTTATATTTTTCCGTTTTGCAAAAATGACTCCTATCAACTCACTCGAATGATTACCAAACAACTATTACGCGTCAAAACAAAGTGATACTATCCCAATATGCGCAAGCATATTCCCTATAATTTGTTGACGAGTGCTGCCATCATCATTTTAAGGTCGGAAAATTTTCAGACCATCATCGTACAATAATTTCGTTCATCTTTTCAACTGATAACCTACAATATAATTTAGGCCACATTCTTATATTTAAAAAATAATATTTAATCAACAGTAAAGTCAATGTCAAGCAGCTTTACTATCATTTATAATAACTAATAAGAGGATAAGGACAAAGGGATTTCTTTCAACCGTGTATTACATACCGCTTATCGAGCTTTTATGACTGTTCCAACTTTTTCTTCACAGCAAAATTATTGGAAGCTTTTAACGTGTCTTTGATGTATTTGTAACAGTTTAACTGAAATTAAAAATATGAACAGTAAAGGAATAGCTTTATTCTATTCAGTAATCACGCGCCCGTTTCGTAAGAACGCAACAAATAATTTTAACATTATTCGAATGAAGTTCAAGAAACGGAAACATGTTGGCTGAATTAAATATTGTTGAGATCAAGTACGCAGTAATAGCCCATTAGTGACCCTGCTTCAAGATGTTCTAGGGCTTCTTCCGAGTGGGCATATCTATTCCAACCGGTTAATGCTCAGGTGCATCTAACTAAAGTTCCCGCATCTGCTCGTAAAAGTTGCATTTCTGAGACGAGGCGAGTAAGTAGTTTCAACACAATATGAAAATACGTTATTTTTGGATTATTCATTACTATTCCTCAGTATAATCCTCGTACAGAGATTCGCCAATTTTTCCAAAAACGAAGTTTTCGGAAGGTAATCATAACAGCCGTTTTGCTTGAACAACAATAACCACGCTCGATGAGAATTTAAACGTAGCAGAGGCACAAGTATGGCAAATGCGACGGATGCGTAAAAATTTTAGCAGTTATTCCGCCATTCTCTCTCTCGCTCAACTTTAATTCAAGAAATTTAACTTGACTATCACTTAAAAGGGGAGTTGCCTGTTTCAGGATCACCCTCATGTAGCCTGTTAACCCCCATAAAAAATACGTGTAATGAATTTTGCCGATCATTTCTAACATAAAGGGGTCATCTTAAGTGGTATTCATCGCTTTACTGACGACCGAATGCCCGTTTGAAAGCATTTGCCTAATTGTAAGAGGTTTGAAAAGCAATGAAACGAATTCAATTCAACATTGATTTCTTTAGGCGATTTGTAATCACTGTCCGAAACATTATCTCAATTGTTTTAAACTAAGTTCTTTTTTAATTTGGCAGACAGTAAAAATAAAACTGCGTAATTGGTATAGACGTAAGTTTGACAGCAGACGACAAACTTGTTTGGATACGAACTACATTGTTTGTACTTACTTATTGACTTACCACCTTATAAAGATGAAGACTAAAGAGTAATGAAAAACTTATGTTTTACATAAATCCCTGACATTGTTAAAACAGTTTTAGTCCCCATTTTATTAGTATAAAGTATTCCTCGTATTTTAAAAAATCATAATCCCGTAACAGTCGTGTTCCCTAATTGTTACGAATGATGTCTCTTGTAGTTTGTACAAATATTTTAAATGTTGCTTCCTGTTTTGACATGAATAACTCTTGATAAATGTCTATTAAATTTTTTGAAGATTGTATCGGGCAGTATTATTTTAAGAGTTAATGAGAACAATGGAGTCCATTTCTCTTGTAACTCAGTTACTGTTTTGCAAGTGATAACAACAGTTGTAGTGACGATTATGTATTTGTTTACATAAAATACTCATCTACGTTCCGCAGTTTCCTTCGTCTTACTTATTCCTTGGGAGTCATCTTTCATAAATAAAATCAAAAAGGTAATTCGAAATTAAGTATAAAATTTGAATTAGCATTTTTTAACTATTGTGAATCGTTCGTTGGGTGATACTACAAGGTATATTAAAATGTTAGCGTGGTAATACTTCGTATTTAATCGTACGTTTTATTTTATTTCATACACAGTGTAACAGAATTGATTAATTTTCAATAATGTATCCATCTGTGTAACAGATGATAAGTTAAGAATAATAAAGACGCATGTCAAAAAATCGAAATTTTTAACTAAATTCATGGGACGGTTTATTCGCAGCAATGCTCCGAGCGTTCACACTTCAGGGATAATAAACACCTTATCCAACTTCTTTATTCCGTACTTGTTTGATAGGCGCCTCGCTACCTGGCTGTTGCTGATCCTTGTGCGGTGACCATAAAATTCTTTTCAACAGGCAGGATAGGGTTTGAGAAGGGTCTTCGTTAAACTTGCCTGGAAACTATTAAAAAAACTCGGAAATATTAATCCGGCACACCTTCCAGAGGCCTCTTTCCTTGAAATTAATATCTGGAAAACCCAACTTCGCCGACCTCCTGTGGTCTAGTGGCTGGCATGGCTGCCTCACAACACAGAGGTGCCGGATTTCGAATCGTGGCATGGGCTTGGATATCTGTGCCGTCATGGTCACGGAGACTGAGATTAAGACTGCTGGAGAGTCGATACGCTGACCCCGTATTACTACAAACTTGGAATGTGTAATGAAAAATGACAGTCCATAGTCGACCCGGTAGGCCATGGCCCTGATTGGGCTGCTGAGCCAAGGAAGACAAAGCTCAACTTGTGGGGCAAACTTTCATAGTGACTTGTAAAATGATCTTAGCAAATATATTTTCCTTTCGGCGCTTAAGTATTACGTATAGATTACTATAGTACTACGTACGAGTGTATTCCTTAACCAATTACAAAAACAATTCTTGCTTGTAGTCTTTCATACCAAGCCAGTGATTATATTAAACAATGTTCAGGTCTGTTACCAATTGCAACATGCATAAATAAATGTTTAACAAGAGATAACCATTCGTTTATTAAAATCACAAACAAGATCAACAAATTACACTAGCATTTATAACATATCAACGCTTTCTAATAAGTAACGTACATATTAAAAATACCCTTGATTGCATCTCAATTACTGTTATCTCCAGGAAATGTCCCATGAACCGACTAGATAACAAGGGTTGTGTTTGGTTCAAAATTATTTTAACAGTAATTTTTTTGCCACAGGTTCTCATCACCGAAACTAGATATCTACCGACTTCTGTACTTGTGGTGATGTCCGTTGATGGTGAAGACGCCATGATGGGACCAAACGAGGGAAATTTGACAGGAACTAAGTTACTCGGTAACGTAACGGATCGTACTCGACTTGGTTCCAATACATTAATCACATGCAACATCATTTATAGAGAATCGTCATAATTTATATATTAAAAAAATACTTTGTATCATTAACAAGCATGCAAGAATCATTGATTAGCTGTAGTAAACCGCATGTGCCATTATTTAGATATTAAGTAGAATTAAATAGGTAATAAAACACAAAGAGTGGCCAAAAGTCAGAAATCGAAAAATTTAATTAGAATACGTTTTGTCCTCGCACTTAAGGGACCTTCTCAGTATTTCTATAATAAAATTATATGATTAAATATACATAGTTTAATAGAAATTTGCGATCTGTTTCCTTGCCATTGTTTTCACTCATTTCGGCCTCGGATGTTACAGTAGCAACAAGAAATTTTTGTAATATTTTAATTGTAAGTACAACGTTAAACCAAGTTGTATTCATTAATTTGTATACAACTATGTATATTTAATTATATATATTTTTTGAATAATTTGGAGGGCTTTGACTAAGAGAAGGATGAACAAGAAGTTCTCGGGATTTCACCCGGGTTATGTCAATCATTGGATACGACGTTTCGAAGGCTATCTCCGCCATCGTCTTCAGTTACCTGAAGACGATGGCGGAGATAGCCTTCGAAACGTCGTATCCAATGATTGACATAACCCGGGTGAAATCCCGAGAACTTCTTGTTCAGTCTATCCACCGGGAAAGCCTACATTCTCTAAGAGAAGGATAGATTAAAGGTCACGTTTTTAGACATGAGCGTCTGTAAAATTAGCATTAGAGGAAAGTATTCATCCACAACGTTAGAATAGGACGTAAATTAAAGACTGGTTCGTTTCTTGTTAATATTAATTGAAAAACATTAACTAATCAATTTTATCAGAATGTGAATAACATTCTTTTAAATAATTTATAGCTATTCAATTGATAAATTGTTTGGCTTATCAAAATATGATATTGATCTTAAAATCGATTTTCTCTTCTATAAATGAATTTACTTAATGCATAACGGAGAATACGTGTTTGAATGTCCTCCTCAGAACCATGACTACACTACTTGCCAGGATGATGTTCTCCTTCGTTCCTTTTCTTAACAACACATCGGTCATACTACTGCATAATAATATAGACAAAAAAAAGTCATTCGCTGTCCGCAGAAGTCATAAAACATATTTGTTTTGTTTCACTAGTTCATTAGTTTACTTACACTTAATTACAATATTGACCAAACTGATTCCAACGCTTTGACAATAATTTAACATTTCATTTGCCTTTCAACTACGGCAATAATTTAATAGTATACATATATTGTACTCAATGTCACGCGTTCCCGGTCCTCACTCAAGAAGATTCTACTCACCAGAGACATATAATATTGCACTCGAACTAATTACGGCATTGAATTGACAGACGCGGTGACTCCAAACTTCACATTACACAATATGGAATACCTCATATTAGTTATCATCCGTAATCAAATAAAATAATTATTATACATTTATACCTTCAACTAATTCACACATTATGATGATATTTTACATTTGTTAGACCATGTTAACAAAAAATTGCCTTTTTAAAGGTAATACTTAAATCGCTTGTCTATTAGTCTCTGTGAATTAAATTATAGCCTTGTGATAATAAAAGTGAAAGTTCACACTGAAACGCACGGAAGTGTTGTGGGCCTGTCTTCACAATCATCAGGAAGGAAATAGGAAAAGAGGAGGTCTACGAACGTACAATATGTCAACAATTTTCTTGCAGACACTAGAACACTAAAGTGGCTTTCACCATGATTGCATTTTTGATTCGACGTGAACATTTAGTCTTAATTTATTTTGTTTATTGAGTTTATCAAGGTCCACAAGAAAGTAACATTAGATTTATCGTTTTCAGCCTTGCAGACTCGCGTGCTGATTGAAAATTATATAAAAATGTAAAAGTAACACTTATTGTATTGAGGCTTCATGTGACGGTTACCATTTCCTAATTTCCTTTGTTTCTTGATATTTATCTGACATTTAAGTATAACGGAATAAATGTATTGGAAGATAAATCATAAAATCGACATTTAATGCATTATTAAGTTTAATTATTACATTTACAATTTATGAGTGAATAAAAAATCCTCAGATGATACATACCGATTAATAAAAAAGGGAAGAACCTGTTTTAATAAAGTTGTTGAATTATTTTTGGATTTCATTCTCTTTTTGTTTGGTTAACAGTCTACATGAGGGTGATCCTGAAACAGGCAACTCCCCTTTAATAGCATAGGAAGGGAATTGAATTGGGGATGCGGAAGGTAGAGCAAGGTAGTCAAGGGTTGACTAGGGCCCCCGGGCTATGGTTTAAGGATCCTACCATGTGTTTCACCTAAAGATATGCAGGGAAAACCCTAGAAAACCTACATCAGGTAGGTCGGGCATTGGGTACTATTCTCACGCCCTTCCGAATGACGAGAGACGAGTCTGCTGTGGGGACGCAGCATTCCCTTCTCCGTGTCTCCACCAGTTTCAGGAGGCAGTTGGCCTACTGATCCAATGGGATCAGCGGACAGCTCTTGCCATATGCCCAAGGTCCTTGAGCCCGGTACATATACCTCCTAAAATAGGTGAAGGTGTCTCGGCATATGAGAACTTTGATAAAAAGTACCCAGAGAGAGTGCGAGGCATTCCCGACATGGCCAGGTGAGCCCCACAGTCACTCTGGGTTGAAGCGCCTGCGAGAAAACTCCCGCAGCGAAGGTGATCCTTGGTGTTTCATTGGTAAAATAAGATATTTTTATTCTATTAACTGTAAGAAATTTACTTAACAAGTTCCTAATCAATTTACATGATACAGTCATTAAAATATTTAGAGATTGGAAACACCAACCTCCAAATTACCAACTTTATAAATCGACAATGACTAGTGTTTGTTGCCACCCAAAAATTAAACGCTCTCAGTGAATAGAAAAATGGAAAATATTAGTCATCTTTATGTGATACAATAGTTTCATTTGAAATGTCTCAGATCAAGGTCAATCTCGATTCTACTCTGTAGAATTTGCTCCTACGTTTCAACAATAAAATATTGATGGAAAATTTAAAAGAAGCTATACGATCTGACGAGAGGAACAGCGCAGTGGTTCATCAAATGAACCGACCAAGCCAGAAAGGGTAACATAAACCTACAAATTGGTATTGTATGGCCGTCTACTGAAAGTGATGCACATTTCAAAAAGAACTGTGATCGCATATTGATTGAAAATTATGGCATTTGAAAGCATTGCACAAGATGGGTGTCGCTTACAGTGGTACAAGAACAACGTCGTGATGATGTTCAAACACTGTTTGGCGATGTTTCATAGCAATAAAGCATAATTTTTCAGTTGATTCATGATCATGAGTGGAACATGGGTTCATCACTTCACACCCGAGGCGAAGGAACGTACACAACGAAGTCCAAAGATTGCAACGTCATGGCGTCAGTTATTTGGGATGCACGTGCAATAATTTTTATTCACTATCTTCAAAACGGAAAAAAAATTGGCTTGGCGGTAAACGATTTACCAACGATGAAGAAATAAGTCTGCGTTTGATGACTATTTTTGGGTGCTGGATGGCTTTGATGTTAAACAGGGTGACTAAGAGATTGGACATCGTTGGGAAAATTATATCGGACTAAAAGAAAGATTATGATGAGAATGAAAAAAGTTTCTTTAATTTTTTTGTGTTTGTTACTTGTGGTACTAGCTTCGTAATTCCGCTGTTAATGTAATTATTGAACCAATACATAAAATACATCAACCATTCACATTAAAATTTATTGGTTAATTTATTTATTTATTATTCCTTGTTTTTCAGCCGTTCAGTAATACATACCGATATGGAATAACATACTGGCGCTTGAAATACTGTAGGGAAAGTCGGGGCATAATGGAATAGCGGGGTTGAACAATATACTCTTTTTTTACTGGATAATTCTGGAGGTTCATAAATGGGGGTGGAATATTGTAACTGGTCAGGGAAGAGCCCTGGCAGCCGGTTTGTCCAATTATTGACTACACCTTGTGAATGAACTCTTGTTTTGGCGTCTTCTGTGACTATAATCTTGGCAGCATTTCGACAGAAGGTAATTCACAAAACTTTTCGCTTTTAACTCTTTAATTAACGCTCGGTGAAAAACCTTAAAGTGAGACAAGCGTGTGGGGCGGAACGCGATACTACTGTATAAGACAAAATTTTATGTGTTCCTCAAGAAAGAAGCAAAAACTACCAGACTCAACTTATAATAATGACTTACAGGATGATATACCCAAAAAAGAATAGTTTAAAAAAGAATATGAGTGGAAGAAAGGGAAAAATGTTTGCAAAGACTGTACAGTTAGAAAATCTCTTTGAAAAAGAAAAAATTAATAAAGCGATCAACCATACGTTAAATAAGTATAAGAAATTAAAAAAACAAAAAAGGCGTTAAGATTTTTCTTTAATTAAATTTTATTTTATTGCACTAATTGTATATACAAAACATTCTATCCCGTTCTGCCCCGGAGTGCGAGTCAGAATGGGTAATTTGTAAGCTTCATTTTAAAAATTCATCAAAAATCTAAATTCTTTGCTTTAAGTTATATTGATATTAGATTAAGTAGGTGATAGAATACTATAATGTTTTATGCTTTTATGATGTATTTCTCTTTTTCCATAAGTCAACAAGAATTGCTAAACAGTAAGTGCCACGTTCCGACTTCCCCTATATCTGAAAATTTTAAGTCTCAAAGAAACTCATTGTAATTTCGTGATTGCAGAGCATACAGTAGCAAGTGGAGAAAAGCGTGAGCACTCGAAATATTCATCCAACGGAATTTAACAGTCACATTTACTGTAAAGGTATTATTAACTAATTTCATTTGCGCTTATTATGTGACACATTATTTGTCATGCCAACTGAAAACAGTATAATGATGATCATAAAAGAAAGTGATAGAAGAGTGCACGTGCTGGCGTCCCTCCGCAGATGATAATGTGAAAGGTCTGGTGGTGGGTTGGGATTGTAGGTTTCCTTCCTTGAATCTTACCACCACGCACTCGTCGCCTGTTCTTCCAACAACACAGCCGCATTGACGCAATAATTCAAGGGACTAAAACATGATAACATTTTACGTAATTTGCTAACCAGATATGAGATCTAATCTCGTTCAGACTTTTAAATCAATGTTTTAGCTGTCCTTCCAACCGCATCTGATGAAAATGATTTGTCGAATCTGGGGCCTGTTCTCTATAGTAGATGATGCACGTTAACATGTGTTCCTCAACTTGAACATCGCCGAAATCGTTTCCGTAAAGAAAATGTGGTTAGAGTTTACGCGTCAACGTAATAACTTTTTTTTATGGAATCTCCTGTAGCAAATAATGATCTCATCTTCAAGAATAATCACAAGATTCTCCGGGGACCTGATAGCATAAAATTGGAGTGACCATGGTTGGCGGTTCCGCGGAAGTCGTGGGAGACGAGCAGCGTGTGAAAGTGCAGCACCTGTCTGCACCGCAGCTCCTGTTACCGGAAGTCCCTCCGCCGCTTCAGAGATGGGCCATCGACTCCGATGGGAAAAGAAACGTTACGTGTAACTTCCGTTATCACGCAACTGTCATCTCACAACTGCTTATGGACACTGTTGTTGAGAATAAAGTAATATATCAATTTCTATAAATAAAAAAAACCTTTCTACTTTCAGTAAGGTACACATCTATTCTCTATTTAAGAATATAAGCCTTTCAAATGGGATGCTACAGAAGAATGTTGAAAATCAGATGGGTGGGTAGAGTAACGAACCAGAAAGTTCTAAGCAGAATAAGAGAAGAGAGAAAAATTTGGAGGACGTTGACCAAGAGAAGGGATAGATTAATAGACCACGTTTTGAGACATGTAAAATTAGCAGTAGAGGAAAGTGTGTGGGGTAAAATCAGAAGAGGGAGGCCTTGGATGCAATACGCTGAGCAGTTTAGTGTGGATGTGGTAGTTATGTATAAATGAAAAGGCTGATTTAAATTAAAATCCAATCCTCCCAGTTTATATTATATGTTCATTATGTAAGAAAACAATTTTAATTTTAAGAGAAAAACAAATTTATATTCGCTGCTGACAACAAACTTTGCCTTCATCATTTTTAAGTGAACGTCTTCATAACAAGGTTGCACATGAAGTGTTAGCAAATTCTCGTATTTTCATTGCAGTTGCGAATTTCTCGGCACGAAAGTCAATTATTTTAATAACTTGATGGTAATACAGGGTTGTAAACAATTGCTACCTCTTTGGTTTTTATCCCTAATATATTAAAAACTTTCTTAGCGACCGGTGTACCCGGGTTTTAATTTATGTTGTTCTGAAAAGGAATTAATTCGACATTATCTCTTCATTGAGGCTTGACAGATTGTGAACAAGTAGTCGCCATATTGGGCTGCATAAAATGTGGCGGGATTCTCTGTCTCTGTTATTCCTCTGTGAGAACATATGTCTTGTCACACATTTGTGGCATGCTTCTGGATATACCTCGTGGTCAGGGTTTAGGGCGCCACCTGCGATTGTTCTTTCCGCAGGAGTGAATTAAATAAATAAATAACGTAAACTTAAAGTGGATTTATTACGTAAACCAGAAGCATACCACACATTTGCACATGTTATAATTAAAATTCCTTCCACTTTTATGTTAGCGGTTTCTCATCCGGACAGTCCTTTTCTTCGCATATTTAAGAATATGTGTACCGCGTTTGTTATAATTTTTTCACATTTTTAAGTTTTTCTAAAAAATATCCAAACAATCAAATATCCAAACATTTATACGTCATTTTTGATATATAGAATACGCATAGCTTTTGCAAACAATCAAATATTGCATCATTTTTGATACATAGAATATGCATAGCTTTTTATCTGAACACTCGCCCACAATTACTTACATCGTGTCACTTCTTCTATTATTTCATCTCATTCTTCACTGTATCATCAATTTAGGAACAACTATTATAACCACAGAATGGAAAACGTATGTAATTATTCGAACTATTATTCATTTGTTTCTGATACAACTGGCGAATGATTTCGCTCTATTTTCCATGTTGAATGCTATTTTACTGTTATGATTTTGTTCTCATTCTTAGTGTTCCTAAGGTTTCAAATAGATTTTAATGGTGATACAGTTGATCTTTCTATCCGGGTATTATTTCTTACTATCATTTCTTCTGTTTCTAAACTTTCATTGCATGTGTTAACAAAGATACATAGCTTATAACTAAATGCGTCATCCCATTGTGTAATAATTTTTGTATCTCCCGTCATTCGGAAGGGCGTAAGAGTAGTACCCCCTAGCCCGACCTTCCTGATGCAGGTTTCCATGGGTTTTTTCTGCATCCTTTTAGGTGAAACGCTGGATAGGATCCTTAAACTATATCCCGGGGCTCCTAGTCAATCCTTGGGCTACCTTGCTCTAGCTTCCACATCCCTCCTTTTCAATGTCCTTCCTATGCTATTAAAGGGGAGTTGCCTTTTCAGGATCACTCTCATGTAATGTTATCCAAAAAAAGATGCGTTTATAAACAAAACGCTGATGACGTCATATTACGTCCTGCATATGAAATAGAATTTCTACTCTTTTTCGTGGTTTCACTTGCAATCAAATAAACTATTATGCTACTAAATGAATAAAGTTTACATGAATTTTCACAAATATATTAAAAAATATATTAAAAATATTAAAAAACACAATCGACACACTATATAAATCAAACATTCTTAACCTTAGTAAAGTTATTTTTATTTAATAACCAATAATTTTAGGCTTCCCAACCAAAGTATAGCATCTCTGCCCTTTAAGACTCGTGTCACCCCTGTATTTTTGTTACAAATCAGGTAAGCTTCGTTTACAAAATCCGCTATCTGATCTCCACACCTACCCGCCAAAGGTGATATTCTTTCTTCTTCCGTCTTAGGCACATTTACTCCTGAAATGAAATGATATGAAATTTAATTGTATAACATTTAAAATTTATTATTTATTAAATGTATATGCAATAGTGCTATTTAGTTAGCCTCCAATTTTTTAATTTTTAAGAAGATCATATTTATAATTATAAGTATTACAAAATTAATTCTTTATACAGATTTTGTAAAAATGATTAGAATAAATGATTCCTGATTTAAATAATTGTATGGATATTTTGACTTATTTTCCGTAGCAAAGGAAACGCTGCTTGTAACTCTTACCAAATTGCTAAAAAGTTTTCTGAGCTAAAGCCGATGATTTTGTTAGAATGTTGTTAGCAGAAAGCAATTTAATATTGTTCGTTTAAAATTGTACACTTAACAACGAATTAAAACACCCAAAAATACTATTTAATTGAAATGGAAAACAGAGAGGAATAAGTGCTGATTAGTTAAAGACATCTATTTAACCCTTCATCGTATACAATAGTTCCAGCATTTTCATTCCAAAATTGTACGTAACATAAAATTAAAGTCACATAGCCATTAATTAGTATTAATTAATTAATGAACTACTAATGAACGAGAGGTATTGATTGTGATGTCTATAAATCAGCTATTAATACATTAGGTAATCAACTTTTTCAATTATTCAATTATGTTACCAACGTGAGGGTGTAAAGTAAATATTTCTATTGTGAAGGATTTACTGGCTATTATAATAAACATATAAAATGAATTAAAATAACCAGTGGCGTTGATGGACAACGATTAAAAATGAAGTAAATTGAAACAGGTGTAATTAACTTCATTTCTTTGCATACAATATAATGCATCGGATTAACATGTTGTTCTTAATTGTCAGTTTAATTGGATATCTTTTAATTTAATAAAATACATTACAAGTCAAATGAACTGGACTTGCAGTTTATTCCTGCAGACTACGAAACCTGGCGGGTCCTTATCTCAGACTCACGAAATTTGTGAGACGAGAAAAACTAGTTTTAAGATAATTTAGGACCTACATTAATCAAGGAAAATGTCTGAGCGATATAAATTTTAATAATGTAATTGTTTGAACAGGTTCGTACTCATACGAGGAGGGCTTCGCTTTTCATGGCTTGCAGCCGCCGAAAATAGGACTCTTTATTAAAGTTTTTTTTTTTACTTTTGGACCTTGGCAATTGATTTATCGCCCATATACATAATACACGAGGCGCAAGGATTGCATATTTTCATATGCATAGACCTTGGCTTATCCTTCAACTTGTGAATTGTGCGTACTTAAACTTATTTAGCTATGAAATATTGTACAATTATAGTGTCATTCATATGAATGATTCAAAATGGTTAGTGTAATATAAATTGGCAAAATTGTCGGAGGAAAGTTAAAAATAAATAGAAGACTGAAATATCTGGAAATTTTCACACAAGACGGAGCATCTGAAACGTTGCCAAATTTAGTATTATTAATTTTACAGCATTATTACATTATTATTCTATTGTTGGTGGACCTAATTTACCACATATTGAAATCTGCCTAGAGAAATACAACATAAGACTAGATAATATTTTATGAATCTCCTGATTCAACTGATTTCAGTTCTATTTTAATGTTGAAGAATGATTGTGTAGTATATATTTACGAGAATAGTCCCATTACACGACGTAACGTATAAATGGTGGGTTGTCGTTCGAAAAAAAGTTGTCTATAGATAATAAATATTTAGAGATATTAGAAGTTGTTTACTAAAGATCAAAGAATCGGTTGCACGTTTCTTTCTAAAAAAATTTTTTATTAAGATATTTACAATCTGTTTAAAAGAACATTTAGCAAATTGGATGGATGAATGACACATGAGGGGAGAAGTGGTCCAGTGATCACGCTCAGTGATACATGAATACAAATAAATTAATCTTCACAGATCTGTTGGCCGCTTCCTCTTCAATCTGCGACGAGAGGTTAGCTCATTTGCTAGATGGCTGACCTCTTCGTTATGGTGTCCTGGGAGATTTTGACGATAGTTACTGCTGATTCTGTGTATTTCCTCTTCTATAGCAGGTATGGCTAGGTCTTCATGTATTGTTTTGTTGCTGACGAACCAAGGTGCGTTTAAGATGGTACGAAGGATTTTTGACTGAAGACGTTGAATAAATTTTGAATTTGAAGGCTTGGTGCACCCCCATAGTTGGATACCATATGTCCATATGGGTTTAAGAATACATTTATATATGAGTATTTTATTTTCTGATTTTAATTTAGAGTTTCTGCAAAGTATCCAATGCATTTGTCGAAGCTTGCTCTTGATGTGATCCCTTTTGGATATTAAATGCGGTTTCCACGTAAGTTTAGAGTGGTTCCGTTTCCTTCTACGTACAATAAACAAAGAAAGACCCTTGCATTTCTTATGCATACAATGTTCTGCCACTTGATTATTTCATGCTCGGTTCTCGCAGAAACACTGCCTCAAAAGTATCTGTAGTCAGAAATTCCGTTCGTTTGTCAACAAAACGCATAACCGAAGCTAGATGCCAATTATATTGTTTGCTGCTCTACACGAAGTCGGCAGATTCGTACGCATTGGAAGCAGGCAGGCTGGGAGAGGTTCCTAGGGTAGGAGAAAGGTAACAGGGATTACGTCACTAGTGACGCCACGAGCTGCGACCAATACGATTCAAATGCAGTCTGACATCTAACGTTAGACACTGGTTAGCTGAAGTGTCCGCGTTGCTCGGGCTCATGTAAATAATAAAGCAGGAATGCAATTAAAGATAAGTTTATTACAGTACTCGAGGGTACACTACATTCATAGTTTTACTCCAGGCGGATCACTTCTAGCTAGAGGAGGTTTTCAACAAACTAAATCTATTTCTGTTGTAAAATCGAACTTATTTTCAATCTAAGGTTGTGTAAATAACGAAAAATCGTCAAAATTGTAGTGTTTTTAAAGAGGGGTGTGTCATTTTGACCCATTTCCGTTGGTCTGAGAACAAAAGGTCACATGACCAAAATTTTAGAAAATTGAATTTCAAATTGACTTTGTGTCCTTAGAATTTTTGTTAACTCCTCAGTTTTAAAACTAGGGGTCTACAGTTGAAGGGGTTCCAAAATGGATTTTTTATTGTGTTGTAGTTCGAGGGAACCTTGGAAATAAAGATATCTACTGATAAATCTCGGTGAGACAAAAAGAATAAGTCCTGACTCGTTTCTTCAAAGTGAGTACGGACTTTGCTAGAGGCGGGAAAGACCCGGAAAAACGCCTTCAAATGTGGATAAAACGGAGGTTTGTTGGAATTTTCACTTTATTCACATATAACTTCAGTATATTTAATAAATTGAAGATCATGGACAGCTGCGGGCCCTGAGGAACACGCGTGTCAAATTTTGTCAAATTCTGAAGCCTATAGCTGTGACATTCATACTGACGCACTGACAACGGTTTTAAAATATATAGATAATCAACCAACTGAAAACGTAAATCTATAAATTAGTTGTTAGCAGGTATCATTATTATAATTAATGCTTAGTACAGTACGTAGAGGTAGTTGGTGAATTTACCAATATCATCTTAATAATGGTACTACAATATCAACATGAACGCCCTGAACTACACAATAATTCTATCTTGAAATACGTTAATCTCAGCACTTTTTTATAGTTCATTTCGACATAGTAAATTCAATAATACATTTTCTTAGAAACCTTTTGAAATGAACCCCTTTCACCGTAGATAACTAGAATGCTTTATCTGAGACTCCTAATCCAGCAACATTCGTTTTTTCATAAAAGCACACACTCAGTCTTCCTTTGTCTTATTCTGTCTGTCAGTAAGAATAATAATATCAATAAACAATGCATTTATCTTTCAAACACGGTAGTAATTTAATGTTAATCGGTTATTATAGATTTGAGAAGTAATGGTATTTTAACCTTTTTTTTGTTCTTTTTGTGTAAAGTTTGGTATTTTTGGAACTACCCTCTTATACCTGACAAATTTACAAATTCCGCATTTGTAAAATATTTTAAACTAAAAATGTATCTATAAAAATAATATTTTTATCTTAATATTGCTGTACAAATGTTGATCATTACGTTTGAGGATTAGGAGAATTATAGCCGATGTCATCAAAATTCGTGTCCCTTCAAGTGTTTACCTGCTTTGATATTTCACTAGAAACTTGTGGGAGACATGTCGAAGAAGCTGTAACGGTCAGCGTAAAAACACAACGAAATGTGGAATTTGGCGGTACGAAATCAAAGCAGGTGATGTGAGGGAAGTTGAAGAAAGTTACATACAGGGTAATAAAACTAAGACAAGTTGGTGCAACCCGGGGTTTTCAGAACTTATTGAGATTCCGGGAAATATGTAAGCTGGCGTGACATGGTGTTTCCCCCAAAAACATAGGTGGAGTGGAGCGAATAGCTCTTCCTGAAGGAAATGAAATATTGGAGTGGGGGCAATGTTTTAAAAACCGAGGCAAATTGATTTTCTGGCACTAACGATGTAGGACATTCAGGATTAAGCAGTGAACATTAGGAGTGAACATTAAAGATTAAGGATGAAGAGTAAACACTAAGCATTAGGCATTCAGGATATTAAGCATTAAGCAGTGATAATTAAAACATTAAGAAGTTGGAAAATTAGAGATTGGAGTTTTCAATTGGCTGCGAGCATTTGGATAACGGGCGAAAACGAGTGACTTTGAATATACCTTTCTTTATGATAATTTAGGGTTTATAAGTAGTTTTAATTAGTATACTAAATAGAGTTAGAAAAAACGATATATTATAAATGTTAAATACCGACTCAGTCAAACCATGGTGCCAGACTTATACCGAACAGGCTAAGAAAAGGCTCCACTCTGAAGTAATGCGGATACCAGGGAGGTCATTTTAACCTTGAAGAAAGGATGTTTGCGGTTTTAGTGGGTGCGAGTCCCACACTATCCAGAAGTGTGCGGACCCTTCTGGGTGCCCATCCACAGACGCAGCTGGAAATAAATAAATCCATTCATACACTGCAGATAAATCTGTAGGGCAAAGCTATGAAGGACGGGTAACATGCCATTTATAATTTAGTTGCTGGTATTATGGTACGCTATTGCGTATTACATCGTATTATAATCTATTTTTAAATGCAAACGATATTCTAGTTATATATAATATTTGTATGCAGACATAAAGAGTAGGATAGGAAAGGAAAGGAATGTTTTCGCAAAAAAGATGTATTTACCTACGAGTAATATAAGTGGTAATATTAGGAAATCATTTCTAAAATATTGGTATGGAGTGTGGAGTTATATGGGTGTAAAACATAGACGGTAAGAATTGCTGAAAGGAAAAGAATAGAAGCCTTTGAAATGTGGTGCTATAGGAGGATGTTGAAAATCACATGGGTGAATAGAATCACTAACGAGGAAAAGTTCTAAGCAGAGCGAGAAATATTGAGGACGTTGACCAAGATAGATTAACAGGCCCCGTTTTGAGACATGAGGGTCTCGTAAAATTAGCCTTTGAAAGAAGTGTGTGGGGTAAGAACAAAAGAGGGACGCAAGGATGGAATGCGCTATTAGATTAGGGAGAATGTGGTAGTTATGCGGACATGAAAAGGCTTGCGCAAGATAGGTTAGCATAGAGGGTTCCATCAGTCCAGTCTTAAAACTGAATACCACGAGAACAACAACTTGTAAGACATTAGATCCATGCTAGACAGAGCCGGGAACATGAATGCACGCGATTGGTTAATAATAATGACGAACTACGAGCCATTTTCTTGACCAGAAAAGGAAAGTGAATGTTTGCGCGTTGTTTTATTGGACGTGGCCGAAACGTCCAGAACTGTCGGTGGTGGAAGCCGATAGAAATCAACCACTTCACATCTAACTTGTCAATCCCGAATACAATTAGCCAGATTTGAAAAGCCCAGCAGCAATCAGGCGAGCTAAATTCAAGGCAGAGGTATTTGTCATGAAATGCAGAAGCGGACATTTCACTCCTGCATGTCCAAAAGTCTGAACATAACAAACACGTGTCATTCCAAAAGGAAGGATTCCTAAATATTAGTGACGCTGGCAGTTCATCACTTAAGATATCCTTCTGAAAGACAACTCCAGATTTAGAAAAAATGCGCAACATCCTTCCCATTTCTCGAGGAAGGAGGGAAAATCACACCCAGTTCAAGTACGGGATGAAATTTCACGTTCAGAGACGGAGTATCGTGAACAAAACCAAATAACATCTTGGTCAGAGGAGGTTTTCAGTTGTTTCTATACAAGAAACCTTGAGTTTGTAAATGATGAGGGGGATATTAATTAATGAATTTAATAATTGGGTTTAAATAAATACATTTATTAATTGTAAACACAATAATTTTAATATGGGTAGTGCGTGTATATATTATGTACAAAAATAATTAATTAAAATGGGATTGTATTAAAGATCTCAGGGTATTAATGGTTTGGGTGACCACGTGTAGCAGATTTTCTGTTCGTTGACGAACCTGAGTTGTTTTCATCGGCGTCTCGCTGTAATTTCCGTGTTGTGGAACTTGAAGCGGCCGGTCGACAATAGCACGAAGTCGTGAGGAAACACCGCTTTTTCCTCTTTCTTCCCTGCTTCCTGGACTGATCAAAGCATGGTCTCCGCTGCCACCTCACCAATCTCTTCTCTCCACCACTCTGCTGCCAATCTCCTTTTGCCACCACCTTGTATTACCTGCCAAAAATCTCTCTCCACCACGCTCCTTCAATCTCCTCTCTCCATCCCCTGCAAAAATCTGTTCTCAAATTGTCTCCGCCAGCCTCTTTAAAACCTTGTCCCCACTTATCCGACACCTATCCCTAAGGTGGCAGGGATGGATATTCTCCAATCATATCCCTTGTTTCATTTGGGGAACACACGCCACCCGGTCACCAAATTCCCAGGCAGATTAGGACATTCCGAAACCGGCGACGAGGTGTCCGAGCTTTATGGTCCAGGTGTCAGCCGCAGTCCCTTTGTTATTATTTCGAGCCGCCAAGACGGCGCGCGGAAAAACCCCTCCTTCCTGGCAAGCGACTTGCTCATGCCGGAATATTTGTTAAGTTTCCGTAAATAATAATAAAAAATTGGACGCGGGTTCTACTGCGCTACAAGTTATTCATTCATATATCCAGGCAATTGTACATATTCTGACTCCTGTAATATTTACGCTCTTGGCGATATTCACCGAGAAGTCAATAGCAGAAACTTCAACGGGGTTCCAGCACTAGCAGCCTTTAAGTTGACAGGAGTCCACTCGTGATTCTGGAGACGGCCTTTCCAGTAAACCAGTGGACCTACAAGCAAAATCGAAGCCCAACTACAAAAAGTGACGTACAAACATTCAATGTTTCTCGCCTCTGGCAAGTTCATGAAGTGTTTTCGCTGCAACACAATTTGTTATTTCCCCAATTAGTAATTCCTAACAGAAAATGTTCGTGCTCCCGACAAAAGTCAAACTAAATAGTGTTTTGATAAAATTTTCAATAACCTAACTAAAATAGCTTCTTTATTCAAAAATTTCCCTTTTTGCAAACATAAGAACTACAATATTTTTAATATCCGTTTCACAACGCATCGTAATTTTCCCCAAAATATTAATTGATATCTTATTTATCTTATTATATAGAATATACCACAGTATTTGGGACCTTCATTTATTAGAAAAGTGCGAAAAAGATGTTATACCAAAAGTAAGAACTGTTTATAACTTCAATTTGGTAAGTTAAGACATAGTGTAATTAGGTAATTACTTCCCGAAGCGGAGGAAATTAATAATGCAATGCAGAAACCTTTGCAGTATGCCTTGAAACACCAGTTCATGTTTTCACCCTGCTGTGTCAAGTTGTCTACCAAGGTAAAATATATGTGACGTATATACTGTAATAGTTTGTACAAATTATACCACCTTTTTTTCCCGTGACACATACAGTGGAAGAAGGACAATAGCTATCTAGTTTCTAAACTCAGCAAATTAGTTAACTTATGAAATAAAGACGACTGATTGTTCGTTGAAATTTCCCGCCACCGTTCGTGACGGATTATCTTACCTTCAACAAAGTGATAAAGGGAAAAACAGTGCCATGTATTTTGTTTGAGGAAAAAGGAATCGAAATGCAGTACTGTGTACAGAATATACAATACGACAATACACACTGAATGAATGTACAGTGATTTAAAATAAAAATAGAACGCCTGAGCTAATAATGAAATATTTTAATCAATTGCTCCACAATAACAAAGACTGAACAACGATCTGAGCGAAGAAATCATATTTACGTCGTGCTACACCGCTAATAAAAATTCCGCCCAACGTGGGAATCAAACCCACGACTCAGAGACTAAGATTCTCAAGCTCTACCGACTGAGCTGCCGGGAAACGTGATGGGAAAATTGGTTGCTACAAGTCTATTTTTCAAGCCGAGTAAAAAGAACATAAAACTTCGTCCAACGTGGGGTTCGAACCCACGAACCTGAGATTAAGAGTGTCATGCTCTACCGACTGATCTAGTCGGGCCATGTGATGGACAAGTTGGTTGCTACAGGTCTATTCTTCAAGACGAGTAAAAAGATCATAAAATTTCGCCCAACGTGGGGCCAGAACCCACGACCATGGGATTAAGAGTCGCATGCTCTACGGACTGAACAGGTCGGGCTATGTTATTGACAATTTAGTTACTACAAGTCTATTCTTCAAAACGAGTGAAAAGAACATAAAATTTCACCCAACGTGAGGCTCGAACCCACAAACCTGGTATTAAGAGTCTCATGTTCTATCGACGGAGCTAGTCGGACCATGTAATGGACAACTTGGTTGCTAAAAGTCTATTCGTCAAGACGAGAAAAGAAACCCATAAAATTTCATCATCTGGGGCTCGAACCAATGGCCCAAAGAGGAAGAGTGATATCGTCTACCGACTCAACTGGCAGGACTATGTGATGGAAAAGTAGTTTCTTAGAAGTCTATTCTTCAAGGCGGTGAAAAGAACATAAAATTTTGCCCAAGCGTGGAACTCGAACCCACGACCCTGAAATTAAGTGTCTCATGCTCTACGAATTGAGCTTGTCGGGCTATGTGATGGAAAAGTTAGATGCTACACGATTATTCTTCAAGATGAGTAAAATTTACACAAAATTTGCCCAACTATGGGTTCGAAGTCACGACCCTGATATTAAGAGTCTCAAGCTCCTTCGATTGAGCTAGCCGGGCTACGTGTGAACGAGTGGATTAATACTTTTCTATTCGTCCACCACGCTCCATTGCGTAATTTTTTTAAATTTAAATTAACAGTATTATTCGTTTAAATCATAAATTTGACATGGTAATTATTTAGTCTGATACGTATAAATTGTTCCGGCCAACAATCTTGTTACATCCTGTATGGTATGGTACATATGCGTGTTCTGTGTCGTTTAAGTTCAGTGCTTTGTAGAAGTCAATAACCGTGATTCTCGATTGGAATCGTGAGCACGTGGTTGTATGGTGAGAGATCCCTAAGAACTGCCCCCCGAGCTTGTCTCGCTAGCTCGTGCTACTTGCGGTCTGAAGGCATGTAGCCTTCGACAGAGAAAAACCGTAAACATGCGGTTTCCATTACAAGGCCGACGCCGAATAGCTACTGGAGCGCATTTCTGCGCAAAACTTCCACGAATGTCGAGACAGAAAGGCAGTCCTCCTCACACGATTGCCGCCGCATATCCCCTCGAACGATCGTTGCTAATAAAACTATAACTGCTTTCAGCGAGACGCGCGATAAATTGTATACGAAAATTTACGGGTCTCTCGTGCAGTTAGTAATTACTGCGGGACCCGAGGAACGCAATGATTAATATGCATTTCATTACAATTTATTTTATTATGCAAATTTAAATTGTTCGTGAATTGTTTGATTATTTATTGTTTATGTACCACATATACAACCCCCTGAAGAATCTAGAGGTCAACAAACGACTTCTTGATTTCAAATCAGATTGACGGCATAACAAGCTATTCATTTTAGAAAAAAAGATTAGGAATTTTTTTGGTTGATTGTGTTCACTTACTAGAAATACTTTTCTATAAGGCCTATATTAGGAAGTCGTTGCTAAAAATGTTTGTATGGAGCTTGGCGTTATATGGGTGCGAAACGTGGACAATAGGAGTTGGGGAAAGGAAAATAATAGAAGCCTTTGAAATGTGGTGCTATAGGCGAATGATGAAAATCAGATGGGTGGATAGAATCACTAACGAGGAAGTTCTTAACAGAATAGGGGAAAAGCGAACAATATGGAGGACGTTGACTAAGAGAAGGGATAGATTAATAGGCCACGTTTTAAGACATGAGGGACTTGTAAAATTAGCATTAGAGGGAAGTGTGGGGACTAAGAACAAAAGAGGGAGGCCAAGGATGGAATACGCTAAGCAGATTAGCGAGGATGTAGGGTCTTCTAGTTATAATGAAATGAAAAGGTTTGCGCAAGATAGGTTAGCAAGGGGGTTGCATCAAACCATTCTTAGGACTGAATACCACGAGAACAACAAGACCTATATCAATAAATGTAAAACAAGGAAAAAACTAGCTGTTAATTAGTAATTTGATTACCTAATATCCTAGGGCTAGATCATCCATTTTTATTTAATTTTTAAGGAATATCCGTTTTATGACGTATAAAAAATATATTTTCGTAGGGTGGTCCAATGTCATTTCCGCTTTGTATACACACGGATTACCGCCACACCGTGGGCCAACTCGCATCTAAAATTGGACATAATAGGAAAATAGGTATAGAATTCTACGAAACTGTGTCCCTTAAGAATTTTGGGGTCGGTGATTACGAATCCGCTGTCGGAATTACATAACTCAAAATGGTGGATTCAAAATTATAACTTAAGCAGATTCGAGTTAACTTTAGGAATAGGTTAGTTTTTTTGTTTTTTTATTGATAATAATTTTACTTGACCTGTTTTCTAGATTCAATAACAGGTCTGTTTAACAATATTTTTCTTTTGTTGGTACATTTTTTTACATAGATATAAATATGTATGAATACAATAATAAATTATATGCGTATATTTAAATTTGTTTTAGCATGTAAGATCATCATCTGTTACACTAGTTTTATTATTATATTATTTTCGTGGAGAGACTGAAGGAGAGAATTCTTAATTTCTTTGTCTCCTCATCCTTTCAACATTTATACATTTTGTTTGTGAAACATCTCCGGTTTTCCGGTTACGACCCACGTTTCCGGATCTCCATGACGCGTTGGTCGAGTAGTTTTAGGTTCAAATTTTTTTACTAATTTTATACTCTAATTATTTATGACTGTATTTGTATTAGCAGAGTTATGTAATTTGTTTAAGATAATTACTTGAATAATCTTACTATTACTATAATTTATATTCTATTTTATGTTGTGATGTCTATATTTTGGTCCTTATACTCATCCGGTTCCTGGATTTGAATGTCCGGTCCGATGATGAGTATATTAAGTCTTATGATGTAATATTTAAGTTTCTATATTTTTAGTCCTGTATTTTGTCAGTTCTAAAGCGGATATCAGGTTTGTCAAATTTTCTAGAGCCGCGGTGAGTGGTGGGTTTCTTATTATTTCCCATAGTCTTTCTTTTCTTAAGGTTTCTCTTATTGTCTTGTCTACCTCATAATTGGGGCATTCCAGTATGGCGTGTTCCGGTGTTCCTATCTCTCCACAGGCACATAGATTGTCTGGTCTGCTATTTATTCTTCCCAGATATTGTCCGTATGGACCATGACCAGTAAGAAAATGTATAAGACCCTTGGTTGGGTTGAGGTGTCTAAGCTGTAATCTTTCTCTTATGTTAGGTAGAATTTCGTACACCCTTCTCCCTTTATTCGATGAATTCCATCTTTCTTGCCAAATGTTTAATATTTCTTCTTTAATTTCTATTTTGGTATTTGCTTCCTTGCCTAAAATTTCTACGACTTTGCACTGGTTCTCTTTTTTGAGCCAGTACTGCGCGCTCCTTTTCCTGATTTCTAGATCCAACGGGACAACAGCTAGGAGAACTGTTAGTGCTTCTGAAGGGGTTGTACTGAAGGCACCTGATATTCTTAACAAAGTTTTCCGCTGAATTTGTTGGATTTTTAGCATTGGTTTAACTAGTCTCAATCTATGCGCCCATGTGCTCGCTGCGTACGTAACCTGTGATTGCTGCTAATATTGAGTTGTGGTATAATTTGAAAATATTTAAAGGTATTTGGAAATTAATTGTTGCCACTCTTGTAATTTGATTCATTACTTTTATGCTTTTGGTTTTTATTATATCTATATGGTCCGAAAATGTATTTTTGTCGTCCAGCCAAATTCCAAGATACCTTAAGCTTTTTTGTCTTTTTATAGTGTTGTCACATATTTTGACCACTGGGTTGCGGGATAAATTTCCTTTCATCAACAGGTAACTAGTCTTATTATAAGCTATGCTCATTTTATTTTTGTTGCACCATTTATGTACTACTTGTAGGTCTGTTTTCGCGTTGGCCTCGAGTTCTGACCTGGAGGTTCCTTCTACTGCTATCATAATGTCATCGGCATATGCTACAATATCCCCAACAGAAGTTGACTGAGTCATGTGGTCCAGAAGGGGTTCCATACATAAATTCCAGAAAACTGGACCGCAAACTGAACCTTGTGGACATCCCTTTGTGGTCGTCTTCTTGATCAGGTCGTGTGGACATTGTAACGTTACCTAGGTTAGTGTCAGACTTGGACGGTTGGGGGTGTGGGTGCGTTTTCCCGTCCTGCAGTATCCGCACCAGCGATAATTGGATGGGGGGTAGGGCTTACTATTGGAACATTATCAATTTTATAATCTTAATCTAACATCATTGGTAAACTAAACATGTTGATTTTAAAATTACAATTCGATAATGCTGATTAATTAATTTCTACGTGGATTATTTCAAAATTTTGTAGTATTTATTAAGTAATATGTAAATTATTTCAAGACGTGTAACCTGATTAAGGCAGATTTAACTCTCAGTTGGTATAAGAGTTACTTAAATAAAGTAAGGAATGCTTGATTTCCCCCTGTAGGAAATATTAATATAATACTTTAAATATTTAGACACGCTAAACTAAGAAAACTATTTTGATAACAATATAATATATTTTATATAACTATTTTTGATAAATGTTATTACATTATCATTTAATGTTTACTTCAAAAAACGTAATGAAATTCAGAAATAATAAAAATAAATTAAAATAATAATCATATAAAATGACTATTTCCCTGAACTAGATTAACATTGCATTCACAATTAATTAATACAAAACTGTAAAATGTGTTTTAATCTACAATTAGTTTTAATGTTGATTTAACAGTCATGATATTGAATTTCGTTATTAAAAGTGCGTCCGGTCATCGTGGTGATTTCCATTGTATCTTCAATATATTTTTTATTGGCTCATAAACTTTGCATTCTTTTGTAGTGAATTATTTGGTACTGGGGGATTGTAAAAATGTAATATGTAATTTTTCATTTTGATCATATACGTTGTTCATTTCCGCAACCAATTACTGGTCTTCATAAATGCATGGAACTGTGTCTTTACTTTGAAGTGTCAATGACACAACTCCTGTAACGTAGTGAAATTCACTTTCTGCTGACGGTAATGTATTCTGACATTTAAACACAGTTTTTGATTGCGTCATAAAACAATAAAATGATCTAGTTCTTTTGATTTTGTGAATCATCCAGATATTATACGTTCCGCACTCGCTAAAGTGTGATAACAATAATCTTCCGCTGCGGCCCGTCCTGTTCAAGTGTGACACAGAATTAAGGTATTTTGAGGTGGATGATATTAAATTATATGTCGAAATTAGCATAATGAAATATTCCTATTGATGTTTTACATTTCTTAATCTAAATTATGGTAACATTCGTCGTTAACGCTATAAGAAGGGTCACTGTCGGGTTTTCCGTTCGAATTGGTTCGAGAAAATAAATCTTTTGCCGCAAGTGGCACTTGTTTATATTCTTCATTATTCATTTTCTTGAACCTCGAGATAAGAAGCCGATGGAATAAGTCGTGCGTCGTCTTCTCCCTGCGCAACTTTCTCCAGATGCCGACCAATCGGGAATGGAGCTGCTTCAATTATGGCATATACATGCATCAAAACTATGTTGGTATCGGGTGCCATGAGTATAAATGTACACACCGTCTGGCCACATTCAAACAGAACGTTTTAAATTTGTCGACATCAATCGCACACCCGCTTGACAATGTCTGCTAGATTACTTTGCTCTTCGCCATCAACTCCTCATCAATCTTCAGTTAAGAACACGCCGTCAAAAAAGCATCCAACAGTATATTGCCATCATTTTTTTTGTGCCCGATCTCTGTTTGAGAACAGCAATCAACGAACAGAAATTCCGTTTGAAAACATTTCGAATTTCCGCTTTACCGCGACGCTACGTCTGGATCAAACACCAAGCCTGCCTTTTTTCTTCGTTTTGTCGAAGTCGATAGTGTACGTTAAATGTAAAAACCTTATTTATGTATGAGTATCTGAAGATACAGAAGACAGTCATCACTACTTAGAATTGAAGGGCAAGCAAAGAAAGGAGAAACGAAGAAAGGAGTAAGACAAGGATATGAATTTTGTCGCCCATGCTCAAAACTTATATACAGAACAGACGATGAGGAAAGTTTAAAAGGAATTTGGAAAAGGAATCATACTACAAGGATATGAAATAAAACCCCTAATAATATAGTAGTATTAGGGGATTCAGAAGAAGCTTTGCGAACCATAATAAAGGGCATTAACGAGGTCCTGGAGAAAGAGTACAACATGAGGATTCTTAAAAGGAAAACCAAGATAATGGAATGTAGCATGGCAAATAATGGAATAACAAAGGATGTTAGATTGGGAATGGATATTTTGAAGGAAGTTAAGGAATTCTGCTACTTGGGCGGTATAATAACTAGGAATGGTAGAAGTATAACAGACATAAAGAGTAGGATAGCACAGGCAAGAATGACTTTCACAAAAAAAGAGGAATATACGTACGACTAATATATATATATATATATATGAATATTAGGAAAACATTACTAAAAATGTTAGTATGGAGTGTACCTTTATATTGGTGCAAAATGTGGACAATAGGAGTTGCAGACACGAAAAGAATAGAACGATTTGAAATCTGGTGCTGTAAGGGCATTCTGAAAATCAGATGGGTCGATAGGGTAACTATCCAGGAAGTACTAAGGAGAATATGGGAAGAGAGAACAATTTAGATGACTTTGACCATAGGTCTGATTACCACAACAACAACATATTATATATATATATATATATATAGTATCACATTCAACTATCGCAATGAGTTTCGCCATCTGCGAATCAACGGAAATGATAATCCCTGTATTCGGTTAGCAAGGCGTAGCTTGAGTAACCAAATAAACAAGAGATTTTGCAGAGGTTAGTTCGTCGGTTAGATTGTGTAGGCGCACGGTAAAATTCAAAGTTAAAGAAAAAAAATTAAAAATCTGTTTCTAATATACATTATTACAGTTCTGAGACTGATTTAAATTAAGATTTCCAATAGGTCGCCATCAAAGTATTAAGTGGATTAACGTACTCACAAAAAGAAATTATAATAATCGTTTTCCTTTCGTATAAAATAACGGAAAGGAAATAATAAGAAAAAAAATACACACAAGTAAACAAACACAAAGTAGTTAATATTTTTGGCAAATGGTCTTTGACTACAATTAACTTCTTTACAATTCGTATATACAGAAATAACAATTCAAATATAGTGTGGTGTTCATTCTTTGTTTACACCGCAAAAATATTATTATAACAAGGAATTGTTAAATAATAAAAAGAGTATATTTAATTTGAATATATTGCATTTAATTATGATGATAATAAAGATCTAAATCGTGGCAATACAATATAAAATTTACAAAAGAAATTAACTCAAATTAAGTTTTAGTAAAAATATAAATTTACGAATAAAATGTGTTATCAAATTGGCTCAGTCGGTAAAGCAAAAAGAATCTATGCAGCTTCTAAACGGCTGCTCCCGGGAACGCGGGTGACGAACGATATAATTGAAATAAAAACACAATCGCGAATCAACGAGAATGGTTTAAGTGGAAACCGGGTAAAAATGCCGTTACCAGATGTTCTGCGTGGTGACCTCGTTCTTGGTTTGCCAATGCCGGAGGTTCCTTTGCTGGATCACGGCTTCTAGATCCTCTAGCGCCTCTTCTTCAGATTAAATCTCCATCAAATGTTATCTTTTTGTTTTCCCTACTCCCATCAAATGAATCTTCTTTCTCATAACATGCCGAATTTAACTTTTACGCATGTTGCTTCTTCAGCCACTGCTCTCTCATCCCGTCTTTCTCAGGGCAGCTCTCGGGACCAACTGTCCAAATACAATACACTCCAGTCAATAAATAATGTTGTAAACGGCGACGTTTCCCGCCTACTCGGCCTTGACCAAACCACCCTCGCTTTTTCGTCCTGCTGTACGCAAATACCAAAAACTAAATTATTTTTGCTTTACCGCTTCAATGTAGGGGACATGAGTCACCACAATAGATATATAGTTTGAAACACAGTGAAATAGGACTTTTTCACCTTACAATTGCAGCCAAGATGACGTATCATCCAGGCAGCAAGAAACGAGGACCAGACGTTGTCACACAGAGTTAGCAGCAATGCAGCACGAATACATCAAGAAAACTCAAGCAGAAATTAGTTTTGGGGAGGAGGGTAACTGGCCTCATGAGGGTGATCCTGAATCAGGCAATAGGAGGGGAATTGAAAAGGTAGAGCAAGGTTGCCAAGGGTTGACTAAGGCCTACAGTTTCAGACCCTGATTTTTCAGAAATCCAATGAAGTGTTAATCAGTGCGAATTTGAGCCTTTTAGCATTAATTCCTTTCTTTCGCCCGTCTCTCTCCAATAATAAAAATTTCTTATCATTATGTATATAAAATATCACGGAGGAGAAATGAAGCATTCTGCAGGCTGATTTATCGCAGATACTGAGTTGTTTTCAGTTATCAGGAGGCGTAAATTATAGTGACTTTTTCTATTATCAGGAAGAGCGAGTTTTTATTGTATGATGAAATCATAAGTTTATCAAAATTATAAGATCATTCCGCCTCGGTAGGCCCAAACCCTCAAGAGGGCTGTTGAGCCGTTGGAAGAAGAAGATCATTAGAAATAGTAAGTTTTTGTGTTAAAGTTGTTTCGGCTGATGCTTATCAAAGAGTTGTTTAAATGGATATTAAAATATTGTTTATTGAAGTGCAGTGTGAATGATGATATGGATAAATATTTGTCATCTCACGATAAGAGTTAAGAAATTAATAAAGAAAAAGTTCTGCCAATTGATCCATCCCATCCGGTAGGGTTATGAATATGTCTGAGCAAATTAACATGAATTTTACTATACACGACACATCTACCCTGACCTGAGTCTATGTAAACATGGTCCGTAGCCATGAGCTCATTCAGCCGTCTAAGGAAGGATGCAGCTCATCGTGGGTTGATAAATTCGCCTTACGTCCCATCGGTCGGCAAACTCTACAACTGGGGCACTTATGAAGGGTTGAACAGGCCTAATGTCAGTAGTCGGTGCTTCAAAGGCTTTGCACATTTGTTCTTATCGCGATTCGCACAATACCGCAAGTACAAACACAATTACTCCTCTGAGCGCACAAAAGAATCATGTTTACGCTCAATAAACGCGGCTCAATCTTTCCTTTCCCATGTCCACGGACATGTATGTGAACCCTTCTGCTGAATGCAACTTTCTCAGAAAAGGAATCTCGGGCCCAAAGGAGGGGAATGAAAGGAGCGCACAGATATGGACAGGTAACCAGAATAAATATTGGACTGTGCAAGCTGGAAGACGGTATTTAGTTTATACCAGAGGCAACACGCGCGTCCAATCGAGAAACAATTATTAACAATGCAATGTCGTCGTAGGTACTTAAGGGACCCGGGGACATATTTAAATTCCTGTAAATGATTTGCTGCTGAGCTGCAAATTTAACTGTGTTAATAACACACATGTGTAAAAATGTAAAAAAAATTGTAAACTTGTTTCTTGTTGAGCTATTATGAAAATTATTTTAAATATTTGTCAATTTTTTAAATATTCCTTGCGTTCTCTACTTGAATATATTTGAGATTTTTTGACATTAATATGTAGGGTGGACCATAGTTATCAATTTTCAGTATAATGTTTTAAATTGAATAAAACTGTGGGGAGAAAATAAATTCTTTCTAAGACCTTCATGCGGTTAGTTAAAAATTGGCACTTTTTAGAACTTTAAATTTTTTTTCATTTACACTACTTGAAAAATTAGAAAACTAATACATGGTTTTGAAGGTATTAGCTTGTAGGTTATTTACAAAAAGAATGAAGACAATATCGTAATATTGTAGAAGGCTTTTGGTACCATAAATCATGAAGCTGAGAAAAACATATTTTTCTGAGAAAAATTAATAATCCATTAAATTAGAATCAAAAATATTAATTGAAATTGTCCTGGGGCATATTTTACACCTTCCTTCTTTTGTTTGGCAGCTTCTTTTTTCAGTTACTGAATTTACAAGCACATTAATTTGAAGAAATTTGAAAATCGATTTTTCTTCATATTTTGGCCGAAATTTCAGTCGCGTGCCCCTTTAAAAATGTGATCAAGAAGTTATTGTATACGTAATGATTACGAACAAGAGTAGTTAAGATTCATGTAGCCTATTGGTTACAAACATTTTTTAGCTCCCGACGCTCTTAATATATCACATATATTCCCAAGTCAAAACATTGGTCTACTAAATGCATTTGAAGTCTTCTGGAAATTAGTTTAGAAATATGTTAATAAATGTAACACACGGATAATAAACACAACATGTATTGTAGAAGCATGATTGAAACAATTAATGTCACGTATGAGCTTGTTCACACACACTCTCAAATTTCAGAACCAAAGTGGACACAGCTATCCTAATCTGCTCGTTAATTTTCGCACAATACTTACTACAGCGAGTCATTTCGCATAAATAGCTCGTTGTAATCGGAATTACCATGCTGCCAATTTTTTTTCTTAAATGAATTCTAATGGCGAGAACAAATATAGTCGTTGTGGTCTTAGTTCTAAGACTGGTTTTATCCTATTCTGCGCATGCCTCTCCATTTCTACATAACTAGCTCTTCCCACAACCTCCCTAATCTACTTCGCGTATTTCAACCTTTGCCTCCCTCTTCTGTTCCTCCAATACTAATTTTATAATACCCTCATGTCTTAAAACGTGGCCTATTCATCTATTCCTTCTCTTCGTTAAAGTCCTCCATATTGTTCGCCCTTCCCTTATTCTGCTTAGAGCTTCATGGCTACTCTATCCATCCATCTGATTTTCAGCATTTTCCTATAACACCTCATTTCAAAAGCTTCTACTCGTTTCCTGTCTGCAACTCCTACTGTCCACGGTTCGCACCCATATAATGCCGCACATCTTACTTACATTTTTAGCAATGGTTTCCTAATATTCACACTTATATTACCCGTACGTAAATTCCTCTTTTTTGCGAATGTCCTCCTTGCCTGTGCTATCCTACTATTTATGTCTATAATACTTCTACCATCCCTAATTATTATGCTCTCCAAGTAGCAGAATTTTCTAACTGCCTTCAAAATATCCCCTACCAATCTAACACCCTTCGTTATTCCATTGTTTTACACATTACACTCCATTATCTTGGGTTTCCCTCTTTTAATCCTCTTATTGAACTCTTTCTCCAGCACCACGTTCGTGTCATTTATTATGGTTTTATTCTGACTCTCTAATACTACATTGTCATCGGCAAAACGTAGGGTTTTTATCTCTACTTGCAATATGATTCCTTTCCCATATTTCGTTTTAACTTTCTTCATCGCCTGTTCTAAACAGCATCCTTGTCTGACTCCTTTCTTGATTTCTTCTTTCTTTTCTTGATTTTCAATTCTATTTACTGCTTACTGCATTCTTAGATAAATAATTATAATATTTATGACGTTTAACTTTACGATTTCTTTGTAAGACTTTCATAAGAAACTTGTTTTGGAAAATGAATATTGAGGGCACTGCCCAATGTTTCTTCTACTAAATAAATGGTCCGAGGAATTGGAAATTTGATCCTCATGTGACATAAAAATACGGGGCATTATGATTAATAGTATATAAATGATTTTTAGCTTTGAGACTCGTTTAATTGTCACGATAAGTTTTATAGTAATTTGAGTTCATATTACGATTTATATATAGTTAACTGGCCTCTATTAACTTATTAAAGCCTTTCATTAAATTACGGTTTAACTTTATGTAGGATTGGAATATGAATGTTATTGGTTGCTATGGTTTCGATATGTTGCGTTATACAGGTATTGGCCTAAACTATTTATGTGGGGAAAAAAAGATTTGATAAGAAATGGCAGCTTCCAGTCTCAATCAATCTTCAAAAGCAATCAATAAGATCAGGGAGGATTCTCGAAATGTTCTTGTTGGTACTGGTAGTGTGGCGGTGAGTTCTATTGACGATGACTTAGCTTTAACCTGCATGTCAGGTTGCGGTATTATTCCCGTCCATTATGCTGACAGCAGACGTGACTGCGCTCTCCTTCGTCCGACACAATGTATTTATAGCCCGGCTGTGTATCAGATCGCTTGCGGAAGATTAACTTCTGCCTGACCTATCCTCCTACCATTCTACCTATCTATAAACGAGTCCTGACTACCACAATCATTTACCAACCATAAATGTCTCGTTTCATGAGATGCTCTCTTAGCTTACCTTTAAGTTACACATTACTGAATCGTGAATTAATCGTATCTCCAACAGTTGGAGCAAATTGCTCTCTCTTTATGTCGCTATTCTATACAGCACATATGGAACACGACTATTATTATAATTATGTTGCAATTCGCAAATTATAAATAAACAAACGAGGAACATTGAAAGTCATTTACTTACAAATCTATCAATTGTAGTGATGCTGAATGAACTTCAAACTCTACAGCGTAAAAAGCACTATAAAGATTATTACGATTTTATTTATGAACCCTACGTAATGAGGCAATATTTAGCGTACAAATTTTGTTATTATTATTTGATGTTGTTATAATACACATACTTCAAATCATTTTATGATGCAAACATAAATTTTTATGGGTCAGCTTATAACATCAGACTTTTTCAGTATACATTGAGGTTTACCAATAAACAGAACTTTAGGATTTATGTAAGAAAACAGAATTTTACATTGTCTAAAAGAAAATTAATATAGTAATAAAAATTGAAAACATTGCATTTTTACAATAATTAAAAACCGGGAAAACAATACTTTACAGAACTTGGCTGTTACCGAATCCAAAACCCTCAAGGAAGTGTTTTGCTTTCATACACAAGTGATTGACTATTTAAATTCAAAGAAACTTCGTCAACACAGTCAACTTTATCCAAAATAGCAAGTATCGCATTATTTATTTAAAAAAATAATATTTCCTCAGACATTTAAGATAATAGCATCTAATTGCATTTTAATTATTGTTTTAAACGTAACGCTTTACAATAATTATAGACCTCCCTAAATATTCCA
The DNA here is from genome assembly GCA_034510155.1 of Eucriotettix oculatus. NCBI lineage: Eukaryota > Metazoa > Arthropoda > Insecta > Orthoptera > Tetrigidae > Eucriotettix > Eucriotettix oculatus. Next base: position 215,196,666 of record CM067376.1, on the reverse strand, counting down.
AAACTACGCACCCCGACGTCCCGGGGCGTCTCGGACGTGTTACAGAGGTACCGCGAATAAATTACAACACTAGCTGGGACCCGGCGTTGCCCGGGTATTTATTTATATTATCCCGAGGACCATGAGCATATGGCAAGAGTTGTCCGCTGATCCCATTGTATCAGTCGGTCAACTGCCTCCTGAAACTGGTGCAGACATGGAGAAGGGAATGCTGCGACCCCATAGCAAACTCGTCTCCCGTCATTCGGAAGGGCGGGAGAATAGTACTCAATGCCCGACCTACCTGATGCAGGTTTTCTAGTGTTTTCCCTGCATCTGTTTAGGTGAAACACCGGGTAGGATCCTGAAACCATAGGCCGCGGGCCCTGGTTAACCCTTGGCTGCCTTTCTCTACCTTCTGCATCCCTCCTTTCAATTCCCTTCCTATGCTATTAAAGGGGAGTTGCCTGTTTCAGGATCACCCTCATGTAGTCTGTTCACTCCCCCCACAAAAATAATAAATCAACTCCTGGCGTTTCACAATTGCTCAGATCCTTCGGCGCCTTATCAAATTCCGACCTTAAAATTTTGTTAATACTATTTCCTCTCTCCGAATGTGTCTTAGATTTTCCTATAAGCTGCGTCTATTTTCCCTGAAATCTTTATTCGCTTTGCATTTCTCTTGGAGCCAAACCTCTTTAACTGCTTTGCTCTTTTTATCTATCTCATTCTTCAAGCGTCAGTACAGAGCTTTACCATTTTCATTTCCCGCGTTTTTATATTTATGCCTTTTCTCAATTATTTTTATTATTTCTTGTCTTATCCATGCTTTTTTTCGTCTGCTGCTGTAGTCATTTCTTCCATCAAGAGGGCCCATTTTCTTTCTATATTGTTTCTTTCTCCTTTCTGTTTTAATCTACTCTTGATATCTTCTTTGAAACTCTGAAGCACATCCTGTTGTTTAAGTTTTTCTAATTCCCATCCTTTTGTTTTAATTCCATTCTTGAGTTTCTTCATTTTCAACCTGCATTTCATAATCAGTATAATTGCGTTTTAAGGAGGCGACTGTGTAACTACAATATATTCATACTTGTATTAGCCGTAAGCTCCTATTCTTTTGCGGAAACCTTTATTATTACTGCAGAAAATTATCCACAATAATCACTATCAGTGGATAAAAAATATATAAATATTTTCTTACATCGACATACAATGTTTTGGTTTTACATAACATAAAAAGTTGTTAAGTATTTATAGTTCTGAATGTAAGTCTTATTAATACTTATTTTAAATAATAAATAATACTATCCTACTCCTTATGTCTAGTATACTTCTACCATCCCTAGTTATTATGCTGGCCAAGTAAGAGAATTCCTTAACTTCCTTCAAAATATCCTTCACTAATCTAACACAGTTTGCTAATATCTTGTCCCTTACTACACTCTATTTCCTTGGTTTCCCCTGTACTCTTCCTCCAGAATTTGCCCATTCTGATTAAATACAGACCTAATCTCGTACTTTTGCTACAAAGCCAATAATAACGCGAACGAAAGCAAAGTATTATGAAGTACATCGTCAGTGCCTTCCAAACGTTCAATGACGTTATTAATAAGATGCTAAATTTGTGATACTGAACATAACACAACTTCCAGGTAACCAAGATACAATTTGGTGAGGCCTCACATCAAGAGGAGGATATCTCTCTGGTTGATAAACCTCACGTCTCCACTAACCACTTTTACTATTATGTTTCTCTTCTTCTTTGGCTCTGCAGTCCATTCAGGGCCTTGGCCTACAGGACCGACTGCGAACTGGCATTCCGAAATTGGAGTGATCGATTCTCCAGCAGTCTTAAACCCAGTCTAAGTGACCATGATAACCTAAACATCCATTCGAACCCGGGACCTCTCTGTTGCGAAGCAGCTACTACACCACAGGAGGTCAGCCTTACTAATGTTACTTTCGCGACACATAGTAAGTTCTACTTTGCGCACCCAACTTGACTAACACTGCTCCCGTAAAATTTTACGTCTATTTATGTTTCGTTACATGAGGTTGAAGCAATAAGAACATTCCCGCTGGTTCATGTCCTCCGTCATGCCAACAATAGTGACGTTGGCATTTTTAATTAACAGCTTCACAGTCAATACTTTCGTTTTAAAATTATTTCATACATATATTGATGAGCGTACATATTTGTTATTCTTAGTAATGTTGAGAAATATTTGATATTTCTATTTTTAGCTATTTCTACAATGATACATCCCGCATCTACAATTATAAAGTTGTAATTTTTCTGTGAACATTATTTCTTCTTCGGCTCTACAGCCCATTAAGAGCCTGGGCCTACGGGTCGATTGCGGACTGCCATGTTTTAAGTCATATTCCGATTTTGCAGTGACACGTGGTCAGCGTATCGATTCTCCAGCAGTCTTAATCCCGGCCTTCGCGACCATGACGGCACAAACATCCAAGCCCATGCCAGGATTCGAACCAGGGACTCCTGGGTTGTGAAGCTGCGACGCTAATCACTAGACCACAGGAGGTCGGCGAATCGAGTAATTTTAGAGTATAATTATATTTAATGTATTAGGGGATTATAGACAGATATCATTTTAATTTTTGGCTACCTGTAATGATAATTTTGTTTGGTGTTCTCAGTTAAACGGTCAAAGTAATTACGACTATACACTATTCGTAATACAGATTTTAAGGAAATGAATTTTTAGTTGTATCAAGCTTCCATCCACCAAATTGAAACATTTTAAACGATAGGACTGTGTAAGTAACCTACACAGGAATATGTTTTTGACTTGGCGTCTGTCGAATCAACCGGTTCCGCGACATCTGCGAACGTATATGAGAAGTTTTACGGAGATTTCTCAATATTCCTTCTTCATAGTTATCGCTAAAAAAGCAGAAAACATATTAATGTATCAAACTCATAAATATAGAGTTTTGCTATTCATAGGATTATCAAGTTTATTTTGTAAAAATCGCTCACTCATGTATGTAGTTTCTATGGTTACTTTATAAGTTAACTTAAGGGACAATCCTTCAACTTGATAAAAGGATTATCGGGACTCAATCCGGGTGACCTCGTCGATTACTTCGTCAGAGTATAATTACGACGAAAGTCATTGAAACGTCGTTCTAAAGTCTTCAACTGCAGCAGAGTTAAAAATATATTTAATCAAACTGAGCAGTAAAGCATTAAAACATTCATTTGTTCTGTTTATATACTCAGCAGAGTCTACGCATTTTATTGCAGCACTGAAATAATCATTATAATTCCGGTGTGGTTAAAATAAATTAAATTAAAACCTGACTGTGGTTGCGTAATTTTCTCATACATTTCGTGGAATGCCTCTTGCTTTGAAACTATCGCTCGCAAACTATGCTTTTTATGACTTTTCTCCGTGAAATGTGTTTCGCTGCTACTTGTTTATGAAATTGCATTAGTCGTTCTCTTTAAGATACTGTTGGTACACGTCAAGTAATTGTTTACCAACGTTTATGGAGTGCTTTTAGTGTGTTACAAGAAAACGATTCTTAAGTCAGAAATACCACAAACAAAAATATTTATTATTTTCTTTGCCTTCGAATGATATATTCATCATTTAAAATAAAATCTTCTACTGTCTACTGTACTCTTTGACACAAATAAAACGAAATAGAAAAAAAATTCAAATAGCAATGGATCCAATTAAAAAGTGAAATAATTAAATACTTGGCTTACTATTGCCAACGCATTGGCACTTCACTATATCATGATGTCTATAATTGAAATGTGTCCGGTTTCTTTTGAAATCTCATTGCAGCAGATGTTACGTTTTCTATTTAACAAGTATTAAATGGACCACATACGAAATATCTTGTTGAAATGTAATAGAAGAAGCTCGTGCATTTAACAGTATTAAATGGAAAATTTCCAAAAGCGCGACCCTAATTAACATTAAGGCTGTTCGCGAAAATTTGGAGATACGTTACGGGGACATCCCAAGGAAAGACAAACGTACGCATAACGCCTTTATAAACAATAATTTTTCAGAAAATATAGTTCGTTAATTTAGCCGTAAAGGACGATCATACTCTTTGCTATTTAAAGATTTCTTATGTTTTGTATACAATTTATTATTAGTATCGAACTATTGTAGATTTATGCCTAACTTATACTCAGAAACAACGGTAAAATTTATTCAAGAGTTGAAAAATTTGTCTGTAATACTTAACGATTAAATAGTAAAATAGATAAAGCATAGACAAATATATAGCGTTATCCTATTCTTCGCATCATTTATTGGTCCATTTTTATGGACTAAGTAGTAGGTTGGGCGCCATTTTACCTTTAGAGGCCACATTTAATTTTGGTCGTATAAGCTGATATGCCTATACACGCGACTTCGTGAAATAATTTTATTGTGTAGATATAACACAAAATACATTAAGCGATTTTCTATTATATAACATAAAATAATTTCAATATAACATGATTTTGTATTCACGTAAGGGTAATAACTTGTTACATCATTATTATTTTATCATTATAAATAACTACATATTTAAATAACCCTTCAAACAAAAATAATAAAGTAAAAGCATTGTTAAATAAATTTAGTACTATGTAAAGAAATACAGTAGAAAAATTGTAATATTATGTAGAAGTAAAAGTATATTTAAATAAATTTATTACACTACGACTAAGTAAAATCTATACCAATAAATAAAATTGAAGTGTCAGTCTGTATGCTTGTCTCGAATAGGCACCGAAACGACTAAACGGATTTCAATTAAAATTTGAGGGTTTGAAAACAGAAGAATTAACTTAAATATTCGTGCATATTTCAATTCATAAATATATATCTTCTCCAATGCATGAATTGAAATATGTATGAATATTTAAGTTAAATCTTCTGTTTTAAACCCTCTAATTTTAATTGAAATTCGTATACGTGCATTCAAGTCTCCAAATGTGAATGCAGGTTTTCTATACTCTTGATCTGTCTATGCTCCGAAACGGCAGATCGGATTTCAGGTACTGATACAGGAATTTTAACTTAAATTTTCATGTATGTTTCATTTTTATATATTGCAGAGTTGAACCAATTATAAGTCCTATTAGTCGTCCTACACAATTCATCCCACTTACAGTGTTATTATAAACGTGATTTTGGCAGCATAAGAGACAGAGAGAGCGGACGGACGGGGGATCAATCCACCTATTGTTGCAGTAGGATTCGAGCCGTAATGAACCGAATGTTGGCAGATAACTAATATCTGCTAGCGAAATAATAAACTTCTTTGGATCGTCAATAAATTGGTTTTACTTGTTGAGTCAGGTAAATTTTAATATACATTAATTGCTTATTTTTATTGGTTCCGAAACGAAAAACCTGTTCAAAACCAACTGCGAGTTACAAGCGATCATACATAAATGATACCGTACTTTTTATTTATTCAATGTATTCAACTTAATCAAAATTTTGCTGTTTTGATTGTAGGCAAAATTAAAAAAACTATATACGCGCGAACGAAGCCACGGGTATTGCTAGTTATAAAATAATATTAACTAACACTTCAACAATATTTTAAATTATTTAAAATTCGATGGAAGTTTTAAGTTAGTGGGAAATTTGCAATTGTTACTTACTTGAAAGTAATTGAATATTCGGATCAAGCTTCGTAACGCGCAGCCTTAATTGTTATTCTAAATAAGCAACTGTAATTTGCGTTCTTACAATAGTTTCAATTTTTGTCATGAGATAAAATGTTGACTCGCAGCAGTCAGTACTTCCAAAGTAGGAAAGTAAATGGCATGCATGTTCTCGTAGGCATAGTCAGAATAATTTTTCCAGAGTTATGTAGTATCTTTTTTAACGTTAATCAAGAATTTGAGGATACTGTCTTCCCCCTAATACAATAACTGCATTTGTAGATCCGTAGGATAAGATGATCTACAATTTCAAAATATATTTTACATTGAAACCTTGGGCTTAGCGAAATTCGGTTATCGTCGGTTTCGGATTTCTCGTTATGTTTTCGTATAGGAAATGTGTGAAGATAAATTAGATGACCACTTCACAGATGATTTTAAGAGTTTTATTCAACTACAACTACGTTTTGTGCACAAATTTGGAACTTCAACAGCCAGTCAAATTTCTTCAAATTTTAAAGTTTTGAATGTATGCAATTATACACATATATTTTCTCAAATGAAGAGGTACGTGTATAATTTTTTCGACCCTAACAGCATAAAATGATGAACTGCTTATTCTTAGCTCAACGATAGACTTTTCAGAGCTACATTTCCTTTCTGTGTTACTCTTTCATTTACAATTTCCTAGCGTCTAATGTTTCAGTTGTCATTAAATTTATGTGAGTTATTTTCTTTTTATATCCATTATTTATTCAAAATGGAATTTTGTTATCGCATTATAAAAGCTGTACTTGTCAAGATGGAAACAATCAAATCGACACACAGCATATTCGCTTGACAAATTGTACCAGAGTATTCATTGTGTTTTAAATTCGTTTACTTTTGTATTATTATTTATAAAACACCTCTGAATAATGGTCCCAATTTAATATCTTTAAAGACTTTACCAAGGCAGAGATAACTGAAAAGTTTTCCGTTCATTTTCCTGGATGCTCTGAAAGGAAAAACAAAAAGTAGAAAACAGCAGAAAATCGTGTTGTTGTGGTATTCAGTCCTAAGACAGGTCTGATACAGCCTTCCATGCTATATTTTCTTGCGAAAGCCTTTTCATTTACTCATAACTAGCACAACCCACATCCTCCCTAATCTACTCAGCGGATTCCATACTAGTCCTCCCTCTTCTGTTCTTACCCCACAAACTTCCCTCTAATGCTAATTTTTCAAGACCGTCATATCTTAAAATGTGGCCTATTAATCTATTCCTTTTCTTGGTCAACGTCCTTCATATTGTCCGCTCTTCCCTTATTCTGTTTAGAACTTCGTCGTTCGTTACTCTATCCACCCATCTGATTTTCAGCATTCTCCTATAGCACCACACTTCAAAAGCTTCTATTCTTTTCCTTTCCGCAACTCCTATCGTCCACGTTTCGCACTCATATAACGCCATACTTCATACCAACATTTTTAGTAATGATTTCCTAATATTCATACTTATATTAGTCATAAGTATATTCCTCTTTTTCGCGAATGCCTTCAATGCCTGTGCTATTCTACTCTTTATGTCTACTATACTTCTACCATCCCTAGTTGTTGCGCTTCCCAAGTTACAGAATTCCTTAACTTCCTTCAAAATATCCATTCCCAATATAACACCCTTTGTTATTTCACTGTTTCCCATACTACACTCCATTACCTTTGTTTCCCCTCTATTAATCTTCATATTGAACTTTTTCATACCATTTATGGTATCCAAGTCTGCTTCTGACTACAATGCAATCGGCAAATCGTAGGGTTTTTCTTTCTTCTCCTTGCATTCTGATTCATTTTCCATATTCTATTTTAACTTTCTTCATCGCCTGTTCTATATATAAGTTAAACCGACTGCATTCTTGTTTTACTCATTTCTTAATTCTGATTTCTTTTCTTGGTCTTAATAATAATGACTTTTTAGATTTTAATTGTCACTTTTTTACACCAGACCCCAAATAATTTAAAAAGACAGTTTTTAATGGTGTTGAAATTTATTTAATATGCCAAGAGATACTTTCGGCAATTTGTCATAGTAATCAATCAGGACGGGTCGACGTTGAAATGGAATTAAAAAAAGGTGTGTGTGAGGTATTAACGATTTTTTTATTTTAAAGGGCCTTTCAAATAAAGGAAGAAATTTGTTAATACTTCACACACAGCTTGTTTTATTCCAATCCAACATCGACCCACCCTTATTGAAAAACCGTACACAAACAATTTATGCGTTAAAACAGGTTCAATTAATGTATCCATTCATATACAGTTATTTAAGAAACTATGTCTGTAGAATTTGGAGGTCTGTTTACAGTAGTTTTCTGTAGTGGATACAGGAAAATTCATAAAATTTATTTTGATTATTATAATACTTTATTTCTATAAATTAGCATTTATATTTAATATTTGTTCCTCTGATTTCCATATTTAATAGATAACAATGGTTTTCGAATAAAAATGTATTTAACAATTTCGCAATTAGAACGAACATCGGGCACACAATTCCAAACAATATAGTAATTGTTATTCTAAAATACAAATTTCTATGGATCAGTAAAGAATAATTATTTGGCTACGCGAGAGATTTTATTTCTATATAATTTATAATTTGTAAATTTATTGGATGCAGCTATTATATAGGATTTGTACCAGTAAAACAACGATCTACGTACGCATTAGTGTATTGTTCAACATATTTTTAATCAATTTTTTATCTTGAACCAAGAAAGGATAAGCTATGTATAAATTGACTGAAATATTTTCTTTAGTACCTAAATATTCAAAATATTAACGAAGTAACGGAAGTTGTTAGTTTCCCTTTAATAATATCAATTGTCCCATATGGTGCATTAATTTAAGAAATTACTATGAAAAATAACTATTTAGCCTCTAATGGGGTTTAGAAGGTGCAATTTCAGAAAACATTTTTGTTAGAATAGTCTACTCAGTTTGAAAACTATTAATTAACTTTACTAATACACCACAAATTAACATTTCTCATAGAGCCATAGAGCCGCGAAATCGTGAAACAAAAGGTAGCTCAATGTGCAGTGTCATCAATAATAATAAAAGGTCAATGAACAAGGCGAATATTGTTGATGGTTTCTCGAGACAAGGGCGGGGAGGGTTTCCAGCACTCAGGCTCACGATAAGAGACAAGGACTCCGCCTCCCACTCTCCAGAGGAAGCTGGGAAATGCTCTTTTTTGTCGTGCTCCCGAAGACGTTATGGGAAACTGACGAGGTAGAAAATACCAAGAACGCGAAGCGGCAGGATAGAAAAAGGGAGAAAATAAATATCAGGTGCGGCGAACACAAAAAAAGGCGAAGCAGTGGAGCGAGCGAACGGGCGGAGCGGTCGTGAGAAAAGATGCACCTGCTAAGGTCACGGGTCAAGGGCAGTATGGTTCATAGCTACTGCTACGTACGAGTATGTGAGTTTGCTCACTCATGCCCTATGTGGATCTGGACACTTCAACTTTGGGACCCCAAAATTCTTCTTACACTCGTCGGCGAGGTTTACAGGGACCACTTAACGCTCCTTATGTCCCAATAAATTAATTAACTCCAACATGCCACGATTAACTGTTAAATTGTCATAACAATGTTACTGTAAAAACGATTCCCAATCCAGGGCTCGCATACTTCCCAGGGTTGTAAATTACAAGCGTCGTGTATAGGTATTGATCATTTTTAACATAACGCCTCCCTCCCTAATTAGTTGAGTGACTGTTCTGCTAGACGAAATAATGACTTTGACTTATACGACTCCACGCAGCACGCGATGGATGCCACGTGGTATCCGTTCTTCCACCTGACTAAATATTCTCCCCCCCCCCCCTTAAGAATTCCTTTTCAACTTGTTTACTCTAAAACCGCTTTATCTCAAACCCATTTAGGCAATGAAAAAAAGCCGACATTAATATCTACTAATGGTTCCAATGTTAAAATACAATTTCTGTGGGATCTAAACAATCTTGAAGAATATACTTTTCAATTTAGTTCCAGACGATAAATGTGTCAAATTACAGTTTTAGGACATACCTCCTTGAAAAACTGAATTAATTTTGATAACATGCTGACAGGGGTGGGGGGAGAAATTAGAGAAATAGAATAATGTTTGATAAAATATACTTTCCGCAAATAAGAAAGTGTTTTCATTATTTGACACGAGTTTAAAAAATATCCATTTAAGGAGCCCCTAGAACCGTTTCTGACAGTAAGTTAAATTCTTTCTGTTGTTTTAAGTATGTACTCGGATCCATCTTATAACCAACGCTTACAATATGAAATTTCGGCTTATAATAACTTTGCCATTTTAGAAGGCCACGTTTCGCAAAATGTAAAGCGACAGTTCTTTTTTCTTGCCATAGACAATTTCTTTCTTGCGGGGGAGGGGGTAACAGGCTACGCGAGTGAGGGTGATTCTGAAACAGGTAACTCCCATTTAAAAGCATAGGAAGGGAATTGAAAATGGAGGATGTGAGAGGTAGACCAAGGTAGGCAAGGGTTGACTAGGGTCGCCGGGCTATAGTTTAAGAATCATACCTAAAAGAGATGCAGGGAAAACCCTAGAAAACATGCATCAGATTGTTCGGGATTTTGGAAACTATTCTCATTCCCTTCCGAATGACGGTAGATAAGTTTCCTGTGCAGTCGCAGCATTACCTTCACCGAGTCTCCGCCAATTTTAGGAGGCAGCTGGCCGACTGATCCCGTAGGAGCAGAGTACAACTCTTACCGAATGCCAAGGTCTCTGTCCCCTGTGCGTACAACTCACAAAAGAGATGAAGGTGCCTCGGCATGGGAGAAACTTAAAACCTGATAGAGAACTAGATCCTCGAAGGTAAGCTCCATCCTCACACTGTGGAGAAAAACCTATACTAACATAGTTTTCTGACTTTAAGTTTACAATAAATAAAAAGAAGGTTAATAAATCAGCATATAAATTTATTACTATTAAATTGACATAAATAGTAATAAATTTTTATTCTGACTTATTGGCCGTCTTTTTATTTATTGTAACCGGAAGAATATTTCTAACTTCGATTACAGACAGAGAAGGGTAAGAGAAGCGATAAAAGACGTAATGAGAATTTTCAACAGTTACACAAAGCACACAAATGTTGAAATCTACAAATACAAATTTGTTGCTGAAATAATAGTACATAACAAGGTCGTGCGAGTAGATATTTTAGATCTGCTACAGGTTTCTAAACATAATATTTAACGAAAACGCAAGTGGCCAAGGGACATCAGGATGTGTAATTGTAGTGAAGCAAGTAGAGAATTTTTAATAAATAACAGGCCAATCATATCATTCCTCGTAGAATATAAAGTATCGCATGGTTATATAACAAAAGAGATTTTTATCTCTGAAAATAGACCAATAAGAAGAAGGTTTCAAAACAAACCAAAATGTTCAAGTAGAAACAAGTTAAACTTGAATTTAATATTAATATTCTGATTAGAGTAAGGCATAGTAATGAACATACTGAGAGATAAAGAAGGTGAGACATTCAAGAAACACAGGTTTTGTAGATGCGTAGAGACCGACAAGGACTTGATATATAAGAAAAGCACGATGAAATGTACAAAGATATGAATGAAAAACTTATTGTGATTAGTCGTAGTTGAAAGAAATTTATAAAAAAAACACATATTTTCCTCCGTTCAGCGTATTCCATCCTTGGCTTCCATATTCTATTCTTACCCCATACTTCTCTCTAATGCTAATTTACAAGACTCTTCAAACCTATTAATCTATCCATTCTCTTGCTAAAAGTCCTTCATATTATCTCTCTTCTCTTATTTTGCTTAAAACGTCCTGGTTACTCTAACCCCCCCCCCTCTGACTCTCAATTATTCTTCTATATCACCACATATAAAAGGCTTCTATTCTTTTCCTTTCAATGATTTCCTAATATTCACCTGTGTATTAACCGTAAGTAAATTTCTCTTTGTTGCTCATACCATTTTCACCCTCAATCATTTTTATTATTTCTTGTGTTATCCATTCTTTCCTATTGTTCTGAGCTATTTTTCCTATGTTTACGTCGGCTGCTCTAGTCATTTCTTTCTTCTAGAATGCCCGTTTCTCTTTTATATGTTTTCTTTCTTTTTTCTCTATTAATCTACTCTTCATATCTTCTTTGAAATTCTAAAGCACTTCCTGTTGCTTAAGTTTTTCTAATTCCCAACTTTTTGTTTTAATTCCTTTATTAAGATACTTCATTTTCAGCCTGCATTTCATAATCAGCATAATTGCATTTTAAGAAGGCGACTGCGAATAGGCGGATATGCTCCTATTCTTTTCCTTTCTGCAACTCCTTCCGTCCACGTTTCGCATCACATAGAACGTCACACATTATACGAACAATTTTTAATGATGATTTCCTAGTATTCATACTTATATTAGCCGTAAGTTCCTATTATTTTGCGGAAACTATTATTACAGCAGAAAATTATCCACAATAATCTATTGTGGCATGAAAAATATATAAATATTTTCTTACATTACCATATCATAAAAAGTTCTGAAGCATTTATCATTATGAATGTAAGTCTTATTAATATTCATTTGAAATGATAAATAATACTATCGTACTCCTTTGTCTAATATACTTCTACCATCCCTAGTTATTATGCTGACCAAGTAGAAGAGTTTCTTATCTTCCTTCAAAATAACCCTTACCAATCTAACGTCTAGGACCACGTTCGTACCATTTATTATGGTTTCCAAATCTTCTTCTGACTTCCCTAATGTCATCAGCAAACCTTAGAGTTTTTATCTATTCTCCTTGCAGTTTGATTCATTTTCCATATTCCTTTTTAACTTTCTTCATCACCTGTTCGATACATATGTTTAACAGCTTGGGCAATAGATTGCAACCTTGTCTACCCATTCCTGATTTCTGATTTATTTTTTTGCTCTGAAACATAGCACAAAATTAGTGGTAGTTCAAATAAGTATAAACCAACATAATTTGTAAAGACTAGAAATATAAGAAATGGTCAATTGACATATAGGCCAAAAGCTACGAGTATCATGCAACACGTGAGAAAACTGTAATTGCATTGGACGGAACACATTTTACAGAATATCAGTCTGAACTCTAACGTACTAGGTCAATAGTAACTATCATGAATTAGAAAAGTAAGGTTGAATTTAATGGGCGGAAGGAGCCTAATTATTGATTACTTACTACGTAAACCTCCTTGTATACCTTTTAGATTAATTACGTTATTTTTTCCATAAAGCTATACTGAACCTTGCATTTGATGAATTGCACAGTCGCACCATTGAAAACTGTGGTATTTTTGTAAGATAAGAGCTTTTATGGGAAGTATTTTGGGATAGGCATTCTTGAAACTTGAGATAACCACTTCGCATGGTGGAGACTGCAGAGGGGATCATGTAAACACCTCTCATCTTGACTAGGCAGAGAGGGAACTTCTCTGAACGCTTGTCGTCTACAGCAAATACGTGAACGCGAATTTATTACTACCATATAATTGTAAGAGTATTTAGTGTCTTAAAATTAGTAGTATACAAATAGATGACTTTAATTTTAAAGATAAATTTATAATATTAGATTGAATAACGCAGAAACTTTATTTACGGCATATTGTAATTGACAGGCTGTAAATGATACCAAAACGTCAACGCACCCCCTACGGATCATCCACGTGAAATGATCGAGTGTTGATGTGGCAGTTTGACTAACAGCCCCCGCTGTGCAGACAGTTGAAACACTGCGTAAGATACCTAGTGGAATAATACATTGATGTATCTGTCGCGATTAGTAAAGATTTAAATTGGGGTAATGAGGTGAGTGAGGTCCCTGGCAGGCAGAGGGTGGAGGGCGCTGCTGCTTCACTTTGTAAACAGGATCTTGAGGAAAAGCACGAGAAAAACCAAGATTTCTGCTTACAAAACGCTGGTCAGGCCAATTTTAGTATATGGGGTAACGTGCTGGGATCCATATCGAAATGAACACACTCTAGCGTTGGAAAAAATACAAAAACTAGCTGAAAAAATGTTTGGGGGTCGATTCGCGAACAATCCTCAGGAGAATTTAGGTCTCAGTAATAGAAGGTAACATGCCAGGTTGTGCGCGATATATAAAGCTTAATAATAATAATAATAATAATCATATTCCGTAGATCCTGTAAAGAAGCTAAGCTTCAAGGATGTGGAATGGGTCAGGGTGTACATTTATTACATTATTTTATTGTATAAAAGAAAATATACTTATAACAAAGTTTTGTATTATAAACTATAATAAATTACTCTTCTCCGATTCTTCTATAAATTCCTTTATTGAATAGAAGGAGTGGCTAAGCAAAAATGAGCGTAATTCAGTGTTAAATTTACCTTGATTATCGGACAACTGTTTAATTCTGTGCGGCAGTCTGTTGAAGATGGATATCCCTGAATAATGCACACCTTTCTGTGCAATTGACAATGTTTTACATTTTTTATACAGATTATTTTTGTTCCTTGTATTGAAGGGATGAATATCAGAATTATTCAAAAATAAGTGCCTATTTGTGATTAAAAATAACATCAATGAATAAATGTATTGGCACGTCAAAGTGAAAATACCTAACTTTTTGAACAGAGTTCTGCAAGAAGTTCGTGAGGAAACCTGACATATTGCTCTAATAACACGTTTTTTACTAATAAAAATCTTATCTATGCCTACTGAGTTGCCCCAAAATATAATACCATATGATAAAATAGAATGAAAATATGCAAAGTATACTAATTTTCTTGTTTTTAAATCACTGAAGGTGGACATTGCTCTGACAGCATATGTAGCTGAGCTGAGTTTCTTAAGTAATTGATTAATCTGATCAGTCCAATTTAATTTATTATTTACTAAGAGACCTAAGAATTTAACAGAGGAAGTTTCATTTACATTTTTGCTGTCGTATTAAAGTGTTATAGATTGTAAAGTTGTGTTGAGTGTGTGAAATTGCATGAAATGTGTTTTGTCACAGTTATTTGTTAGTCCGTTCGCATTAAACCATGTTAGCAGGTTAGTTAAATTATTGTTACTTGCCTCTTCTAGTGTGTCTTTGTTACTTTTTACTATTACACTAGTATCATCTGCAAAGAGGATAGCTTTAGAAGTTGAATCTATGGTATTAGGAAGATCATTTATATATATAAGGAATAATAATGGCCCTAATACTGATCCCTGTGGGACCCCAGTTTTAATAATTCCCCAATCTGATTTATGTATTTCACCTGTGCACGAGTCTTTTAATACTACTCTTTGCATTCTATTTTGTAAGTATGAATTAAACCAAGAAAATGAAGTTCCTGTTATTCCATAGTACCTCAGTTTTTCTAGCAATATGCTATGGTCTACACAATCAAAAGCTTTACTTAAGTCACAGAATATACCTAATGGGCGATTTTTTAAATTTAATTCTTCTATTATGTCGTCTAAAAGAGTAAAGATCGCTTTCTCGGTTGAATATCCTTTTCTAAACCCAAACTGTGAATCGGTGAGTAAATTATGTTTGTTCAGATGTTTTATAACTCTGTTGTATACTACTCTTTCAAAAATTTTTCATAATACTGGCAACAGTGATATGGGGCGATAATTTGATATATCTTCTTTATTCCCCTGTTTGTACAGTGGAGTGACTAAAGCACATTTGAGCTTATCTGGGAAGACTCCAGAAAGAAGTGAATGATTACAAATGTAACTAATTACTGAACTAATGCTACCTGTTATTTGTTTGAGTATAATGCTTGAGATACCATCATGCCTTATAAGGGTGAACCACAGGGCCTGGAAAGAAATAAACCATCTAACGGCGCCCAATTATATTTCTAAAAATTACCACTCGTTCAAAATTAAAGAATATGGGCAACGTACAGACGTAGGAAAATTTTCATTTGTAAATAGGTCAATACGCGTTTGGAATTCCTTGCCTGCAGAAATACTGACGACTTTTCCGGGTAGCGTAAATCAGTTTAGAAATAGGCTAAGAAAACTTAAGTGAGTAGTTTTTTTTAGAATCAGTGAAGTGATAATAGTGAAGTGATTTTTGTGTGGCTCCTTTGTTTTATTTTTCAGATAAAAAACTAGACTTCAAAATTCTTCCTTAGTGTAAACTTTTCGTAATTGTATTCGTGTTTTATTTGTATTTTCTTTGTATATAGCTGCCACCGGGCAAATGCCCAATAGCAGCTTAGTAATAATAATAATAATAAAGTTTTTCGTAATGCTTTGTACGTAGTTCAGCGAAGAGATTCTTCTCGTGTCCAGATTATTAAAGTGTTGTAAATTAATGAGTCCAGTATGGTGACGCCACAGAAGCCACCAGACACGTAATGCCAAGGATTGTCTTTCGAATTATAATTCGGACATTCAGAATAGGCTATATCATATGTACGGAAATACTACAATGTTTTTGTTTGTTATTTTATTTTGGGTAACAGGCTACATGAGGGTGATTCTGAAATAGGCAACTCCTTTTTAATAACATAAGGGAATTGAAAAGGGAGTGTATGGAAAGTTGAAAAAGGTAGCCGATGGTTGACTCGGGCCCCCGGGCCTAAACGTCGATTCATCAAAACAATATGCAAGGAAAACTCTAGAAAACGTGCATCAGTTAGTTCGGGCTATTGGGTATTACTCTCACGCCCTTCCGAACGACTGGTGATGAGAATATGCTGTGGGGTCGCAGCATTTCCTACTCTGTGTCTCCACCAGTTTTAGGTGGCAGTTGGCCGATTGACACAATGGGATCAGCTGACAACTCTTACCGTTTGCACAAGGCCATCGACCACAGTACATACACCTCCTAAAATAGATGAAGGAGTCTCGGCATGTGAGAACCTTGTAAAAACAAGAGAGGGGCATTCTAAATGGTGAGCTCTGCACGCAATCTGGAGAGAAAGACCGGCGAGAGAAGGTTCCACACGTTTTCACCAGATATACTACGATGAAGGGTTACTTCCTTTCAATAAATGTCAGAGAAAAACCTCCAACGAGACTAAGGAGAATTAATTTCACCAAATGTAAGTTGTTTCACGGCATAATTTAATCTCCGGCATTATAAATATTGATTTACAAGTTACACTCATTGCAAATATTTGGAATTATTTGCTCATGAATATTGTTATCCTCGAGCATACAGTTTACTAACTTAATTGACATATGGAAGTTTGAAGGTACTGAATTTATAAAAATATCACATTACAAGCAATCCAATATTTATTATAAAATCTAATGTTAATATTATTTTGTGCTGGATCAACTGCTTCCTAAAATTGGCGGAGACTCAGAGAGCTGCGACTACACGGTAACTTCTCTCCCGTAATTCGGAAGGGCGTGATAATAGTACCCAATAGCCTGACCTACCTGATGAAGGTTTTCTAGGGCTTTCCCTTTATCTTGTCAGGCGAATGTTTTTGAAATAGTTAAGGGAGAGTAAATAACGGACGCGCGAAAAAACAACAGATTAATGACAGTTTTGTGAGTGGCAGTGGAGTGACGATAACGGACGAAGTGAGCTGACATCTCGTGGATATCGGATTAAACGCGGCATGTCCGCGAATTATTGCTTTTTAGTTCTCGTTTAAATAAGTGGAGAGGAAAAGAGAGAGAGAGGGGGAGGGAGAGAGGGTGAGGGAGAGAGAGGAGAGAGAGAGAGTTTATCAAATGATCTATACCTCTGCACGATTTTCTCCTTCAACGAGAATCGCTTCCTCCTTATTATCACTGGCAAGAGTAGTCGACGTCAACGTCTAGACGCCCGTTCCTATTCCTGGTTCTGAGGACTATGTGACAGACACGGAAATTTGAACGCTGGTGAGATCCACCTATTATTACCAAATTGTTTCCTATACGCATTGTTAGACCTAATGCTTAATGAAACTTTTCCTCTGCTACTTATCCCAAATCCAATGAGAAAAAGAGCGTATGACACCTTCACCTTTGAAGAAAATTTAAGCTATAAAATTTTTATTTATATCAAGACAATTTTGACTGTAATTAAAACAATGAATATAAGTAACGTGCTATTAATAATCGAATTTGCACATCCCTCTGTAATATAATTAAAATACACGTTTTGGTCAATTTGTTCTTCCATAATAAATATTAATTGTATTTCATTTTTCAAGGACGTCTATTTATCCGAATCCCTATCATAAAATATTAAATAATTTTAAATTAAAATGCCCACTTTAATTTTTCTAACAACGAACTGATAAAATGATAATTTCTTTCAAAGAAAGTGTTCGTTACAAATTGTAATCATAATTCAGTATATTGCATTGTTCGACTTAGTTATTATGTTGAACATGGCGTGGTTTCTAATTTTTGCTGAAATTAGCAGAACGTCAGACGTGGAAACATATGTGCCTTCCCCTTGGACGCTGAAAGGTAGAAAGTCACCGCGAGATCGGTGAGGTATTTGACAGAAAGAGAGGAACCAGGCACCAGTTGGGGTTTTGGGGGACAAGTGGCTTGACAGTGGTAGTTGGTTGCGAGAACAACCTTGGAGAGGCGCTTAAGGGAGCGAATGCTGAGGTATATGTAACAGTAATATTTGCTGACTTAAAGCTGCAAATTTGCCGGGGCTCGACAGCATTTCAACAGCGCCTGGCAGTTCCGTACCCAAATCTACATTCAGCTCTGAGATTCAGAGTTCCTAGTGACATACAGCCGTCGCTTTTATTTTCCTATAAGCTGCGTATATTTTCTATTTCACCATGAAATCTTCAACCGCTTTGCTTTCCCTTGGAGCACTTTCTTTCTATCTCATTCTTCAGGCGTCTGTTCTGTTATTTGCCATTTTCATCTTTAGCGTTTTTATATTAACGCATTTTATTAGTCATTTTTTATTATTTCTTGTGTTATCCATGCTTTCCTATTTGTTTGAGCTATTTTTCCTAATTTTTCGTCGTCTGCTCTACTCATTTCTTCCTTCAAGTGTGCCCATTTCTCTTCGAAATTATCTATTTCTCCTTTCTCCGTTAATATGTTCTTTCAAGAACCTCCTGTGGTTTCAGTATTTCTAATTCTCATCTCTTTGTTTTAATTCCCTTCTTGAATTTATACCTTTTCAGCCTGCATTTCACAATCAACAGATTACGGTCTGAGTTCAAATCTGCACCAGGGTAGGTTTTGCAGTTCAGCGGCTGATTCCTATGTCTCTGTCTCACCAATTGGTACCTGTCCGTGTCCCCCGGCTTCTATCACGTATGCAGTCTTCTTTGATGTTTCTTAAACCAGGTGTTCGTCACTACTAATTTGTGCTCCATGCAAAATTCTACTAGCCTGTGTTCCCTTTGATTCCTTTCACCAACTCGATAATCCCCAACTTCATAACTTTCTCTTCTCTTTCCTATTACTGCGTTCCAAACACCCGTTATTATCAAATGTTCAATTCCTTTTAAATACTTCTTTGATTTCTTCGTAGATTTTCTCAATATCTTCTTCCTCTAGGGCAATTGTGGTCCCATAAACTTGTATTGTTGTCGTTGGCTGTGAATTTTATTTGTAATAAAAATACGAAAATAAAGTTGTTTATAATTGTCGCATGTTAAATTCACGTCCGATTCATTGTAGCCGTTTTGTGCTTCAAAAAGAGGAAAGTTGACCTAGATGTCGAAACGACTTTAAACTTTAAATTTAAAAAAAAGTGAAAATAGCCTCTCCAAAACTTAAGTCGTCCTGTTTCGAAGAGGATTATACTATGAAACCTGACTGTATTACTGACATTAGTACCTTAAATATAAAACGGTTATTAATGGTCCAATTTGCGTCAGCCGTTCGCTGAAAGTGACTTTCCCTCCAAACAACTTTGCCAAAAGGAATTTGACACCAGCTGTTTGCTTTCGTGGCGTAACCTCACGGGAAGCTCCCCTGGATTAAGATACGTCCTCTCTGGCCTCCTGGAACGCGGCGTCCTTACAAGTGTCGCAGTCAGGAATCTTGCTGGATCGCTAATCACTCGAGGACGGCGCCTTTGTACCACATTCGTCCCCGAGGACCCTGAGGTCACGAGACAAAGGTCAGGGACGCTTCTAAGACGTGTTCCGAAAAATAATAGTGTTGGCTTCGCAAGTGAAATAATAAGCCGTGACGAAATCCAAATGAGGTGCATTTGCTTTCGTTCGGCCTAAAAGTACAAATTTAGAGGTTAGTTAGCGGCAAGCCCCTGAAGGATTTTGAACTTTTTTTCAACTAATATCAGTCAGTATTTCTAAAAATATAATTTTAATGACTACGGAAATAAAATCCAGTATAATCAGAAAAGTATAATAAACAATTACTGATAATATAGAAAGTGTAAGTAGACCGAAAAATCTAAATAGAAACAAAGTGCATCCAACATTTATTTAATATTGACACGACTTGTAATTTTTTTACATTGAGTGCATGAGGGTTGCACCTAATATGTAACATTTTTGGTCATCATTCTTGAGAAGTAATTAATTTCCTCATCCAAAGCTACCACATTTTGGCAATCGAAATGAATATCTTTAGGATAATGTGTTCAGACACAACTGTGTACTTTTGAATAGCCAATTTGACTTTGTTTATATGTTCTTTTATGCGAGTTTTATGCTCTCTTCGTTTGTCCAATATAAAGTGAATTACAATTTAAAGCATTAATTTTTTAAATAACATTGATTTTCTAGAAATTCTATTTTGTATTTAATATTTTTTACGAAATTTTAATTATTTGGAATTTCAAAAACAAAACTTACACCGTAATTACTAAACAAGCCAATTAACTTATATTTTATGTTTGGAATAGAAGGTAAAACTATGATACTCAATTTTCTGTTATTAATCTTTTTAACTGATTAATTGATGTCTGATTGCCGAATTTTTGACGTGTTTATCAATTAAATTAATTGTAAGAATTTAGTAAAAAATATTAGTAACTTTATTTAAACTTTTAATGTGGTATTTATGATTTGACAACGTGATAGCTTTTTCTACCAGCCTATAAACCATTTGGAAAAATGGGTAATTTAACATGTAATTAAGAACTCTTGATATGTCGATTTCTGTTACCAATTGGTAATAATTTTGTTATTTTAAAACGTCTAGATCAGTAATTGAGTGATTAAGTCCTATTTCGTAAGTAAAATTTAAATTTGAATTAAAATTTGTAATTTATTTTTTGTAATGGTACAACATATTAACATATCTGAAAATTTTCCATAATTTAAACTCTAATAATGAAATAAATAAGGTTTCCAAATCTTTCACCACAATCTCTGCATGAAAAAAGGATAGAGGATTTCCCAATGGAGATCCACTTTTTTGGAAATATGTTCAATACAATATTAATTTGAATAAACTAAATATTTCAGACAAATGAATGTTAGTTAGACCTGAAAAAATGATTTTCCATCAATAGCTTAGAATTTAAAAAGAGAAGTACATCTACAATTTGTCTGTTGTAGGAGTAGGTGGTGTTGATAAGAAGGCATGTTTCGATTTAAATTTGACAATTATGACATTTATATTGACAGGATAGCTGTTGAAACTATAATTTTAGATAAGGAAGCGAGAAAAATATCAGAACTATTGTACACTTACTACAATTCGAAGAATGAATAAATTAAAAAACGGTCCAGGAGATGACTGAAAGGAAAAAAAAATTGTGGAAATGCAAATGCAGTTCTTAACAAGAGAACTCGTGAAAGGAAAAGGTTAAAACAGTTTGGCAAATCGTTATGGCTCAAGCAGAAATTAAAATTCTGCTTGCAATGAAATCGAATAGAAAAAAAACCTAAGCATAGAAGAAAGTGTGTAATGGTGAATCGTAAGAAAACTGAAAATTGTGTTTATATGTAGTGAAAGGTGTTTTATTATTACACACGAATTTGGAAGAGCTTACATCAACAAAGTAGTAGGAGTGCATAAAATAACCTCAGAGTTTCTCATATCCTTGGAAGTACGATTGTACTAAATAGAGAATTCACACTTAGAAACAAAGGAGGTAATTAAAATTTAAAATCCATCGTAGAGTATGCCAGGCATAGTGTGCATCAAAAGTACTAACGAATATATTTTGTTGTATTCAGTCCTAAGACTAGTCTGATGCAACCCTCCAAGCTAGTTTATCTTGCGCAAAACCTTTTCATTTCCGCATTACTACCATTTTTCAAATCCTCCATAATCTGCTTAGCGTATACCATACTCGGCCTCTCTTTACTCTTCTTACCTCACACACTTCCCTCTAATGCTAATTTTACAGGACCCTCATGTCTCAAAACGTGTCAACGTCTTTCATATTGTTCGCTCTTCCCCTATTCTGTTTAGAACTTCCTCTTTAATGATTTTGTCAATCCATCTGATTTTCAGCATTCTCCTATAGCACCACATTTCAAAGGCTTCGATTCTTTTCGTTTCCGCAACTCCTATCGTCCACGTTGCGCACCCATATATCACCACAATCCATAAAAAACATTTTTAGCAATGATTTCCTAATATATATTTACATGAATCGAAATGAAGGTTTAAAATGTGACAGAAGATGACCAATTTGGTTTCCGGAAACGAGGAATAATCAATATATAAGTAACTGTGAAACACTAAATGATGGAGGGGGGATGTTATTATTTATTTACATG
The DNA here is from genome assembly GCA_034510155.1 of Eucriotettix oculatus. NCBI lineage: Eukaryota > Metazoa > Arthropoda > Insecta > Orthoptera > Tetrigidae > Eucriotettix > Eucriotettix oculatus. The sequence goes on along the minus strand of CM067376.1, from coordinate 215,174,381 downwards.
AATTTAAGTTTAGGATTTAATATATACATTTATTTAAAGAAAAACACAATAATTTTAAATGGGGTCCTGCACGAAGATTACAAGTACAAAAATAAATAATTAAAGGGGATGATTTTAAAGTTCTTAGGGTTAAATTATTAGTTGGGTAACCACATGAAGCAGTTTCCGTTCACTGATCGAACCTGTCTTGGTGCAGATTAACAGGCGACTGGACTTCCTTCTCTCGTTGTTCTGGATATCCTGGAGCTGCTGGTAAATTGAGGAAAACTCGAGCCTTTTCCTCCTTCTTCCTTTGTTGTTTTCCTCGGAAAACTTCAATCCTTCGCTGCTATCTCGAAGTCTTCCTCCAATGATCAATCCACGCTTCATACTCTCCTCTATCTGTCAATCCTTACATTATACTGACCATTTTTCCGCCCTTCACCTTCGCACCTCCAAGGGATAAAAATCTCTCACGTGACGATTGTCTGCCAATCGTCGTGAGTTCACCGTCAAGTGCGGGAGATTTTTTTGATGATACAGGTATGTGTCCCTAGGAAATCCCGAAAGGTGAACGCTCTCTCAGCCAAAAACAAGCCTACCGTTATAAGCACGCAGACGGTCGCCTTCTCCGCGCCGGGAAAAATCCCTTTTACCTGGCCAGCGACATGTTCTTACTGAAATTTTTATATAATTTAAAATTCCATAAATAGGAATAAAAATTGGGCAGGGTTCTGCTGCGCTACAACACAGAAATTGGTGAATGTGAACACATTCAAAATACGCCACTGAAAGTCCGATTATTACTTATATTAATATACATTTGGACATTCACCGCGGTCTCAACAATCTCCAACACTCTGGCGAGTGTCGATCGAAAAGGCTAAATTTTATTACTCTCTGTTCCAAATGGTATGACTTGCGTTATGTTGTTGCTTTTCGTCTGTCGTACGTAGAATCTCATTGCGTCATTTGCTAATTTCTCTTTTTTATCCAGAAATAGTTCTGTTAAAACTAAGCGCATTACACCCTTCGGATTATGGACGTTTAAAACGATTCCATATATTAAAAATTTCTGATGAGGAAACGTTTATTGTGACATTAAAATCAGGAGAAACGAATATCCAGTAGAATGTTACCAATATTAGTACAAGCCATGGAGGAAGAACACGTTTGCTTAAAAAATTTCAAGAGAAGTATAGAAATATTACATATTAATTTTTAATGTTCTATTTAAATGTCAAATGAAGTAAAGTGCGCCTGTAAACGGTACTGCTGTGAAACCAAATTTTGTTCTGAGTTAAACTCAAGATGCCAAGTAGATCCGATAGACTTGCAGTAACACAACGATGGCGATTTCAAGTTTACAGTTTTACTTTGTTTGAATAAAAAAAGGTAGAAATGTGTTTCTTTCGATATTTTCCGTCAGCGATTAGTGAGAAATGTTGGGATTAGGCATACAACAAGCGAATTGATGACTAGTGACATTCGTCGGATAAAGTCATTTATCAGATTTCGGTCAGTAACATATACTTAGAGTGACAAATTAAGAGTAATATGTACTGGCGTTTCACATTATTTTGGACACTTTACTCGTCTGTTATACAACACAATAAGAAAAAATATTAATCAACGTGCAAAACGCAATATTAAAATCTGATTGGACAGCGCAGAGGAACAGAAAAAGTTTTCTGATTTCACGTCATATGTACAAACAATCAGTATAATAATTATTGTTTCTTTATTCTATCGCCAACATACTGAAGAAAACAACGTCTACAAAATATATGCTATAATTGTTCGTTAGTTTAATATCCATCTCCTCGATTCTGAATCAAAAATTACGATGTGTTTAATCGTGTCATCTACTTCACCGATATTTCGCTGAACCTACCGGTGAACAGCCAGGGCTATAACAATGATTTATAACAATACTTTAACGGCAGTAAAATGCTGAGCAATAATGCAAACAGCGTAGTTAATTTGTAGTTAATAATTGCTTTAAGTCGTAAATGTCTGGTAATTTTTGCTGCAGGAATAACAGGTTTGCACATTCCAGTGGTTCAAGTACCACGTCAGTTTCTTTTGGGTAACGCAAGAGATACTTTAACAAATCGAACATCCTGTTTTCTTCCACCACGTACGATACAGCGAATGATATAATGATAATGATCATGTCCTAGACAAGCTAACATATCTGAGAAAGTAATTGCATGGGGCATTAAGTAATTGCTATGATTCTCGCCCGGATACCAACAAGTGCAGACACGTTTCAGGGTTTCCTGTGGAAATGGTTTTATCATCATAATCTGCATGCAATATAGTGAGATTTATTTAGTGTACAATTTTGCCAAAATTTCTGTATATAAAACGGAAAATTAGGGATTTGTTGTGTATAATCCTGTTAAATGAGTGCAATTATTCTTTCAGCTTTGACACTTTCCTACTGGATATATAACCAGTAATATGCGTGTACAAAATGAAAACAGAAGAAAGAAGACAAAACAAATGGCATGCAATGTTTCTTATCATGTGTCCGTAGAATGTGGTTATTATTGGCTGACCTCCTGGCGATGTTCTGCAGTAAAATAGTAGGCTTCAGTATTGTGGCTGCATGCACTCGTGCCTCTCCCCAAGTTTAATAAAGCGTAACGCCGCAGCTAGTCTCGCACGTATTTTCAGATTCACAGACTGGAAAATAAGCACACACTATCTACTAACTAACTACCACAAGTGTTTTATCCGTGAAAGAAATCTCAGAGCCGTTATAGGGCTGTGAGCTTTCTTCGGTAATTGATCCTCTTTGATAATTTATTAATTATTTGCTTCATGGTAAACAAGGTTGTGTGAAGTATACATACCTCTCCCTCCCCTTCCCAAAAAAGCAATTAATCGTGCCTCCTCTATAAAACATACAAATCTGCAAACCTCTCGATTCAGTACAAAAACATAATTATACCCGCACCGAAGAAGACTGGGGCTGATAGATGCAAACAGAACAGGACAATTAGTTTAGTATCTCACGCTTGCAAAATATCAACGAAAATAGTATATAGGAGGATGGAACGACAAATATATTGCGAGGTAGGAAAAGATCTGTTTGGTTTTAGGAAGAATGTAGGGGCAAGAGAAGCAATATTGCCTTTGTGTTTCATTTTAGAAGACAGAATAAGGAAAAGCAGGATACGTTCATGGCATTTATAGATATAGAAAAAAAGCCATAATTAATGTGAACTATAGCACACTATTAAGGATTTTGAAGAGTACAGGAATAAAATGTCGAGAAAGAAGGCTTATCCATAACTTCTACAGAAGGCAGTCAGCAGTAATTAGAATTGAAGATCAAGAAAATAAAGCAGAAATCAAGAAAGGAGTTGACAAGGTATGCAGTCTGTTGCCCATGCTCTTTAACTCATATGTAGAACAGGTGATGAAGAAAGTCAAAACGGAATATGGAAAAGAAATCATATCCTACGGTTTGGCGATGATGTTATAGTATTAGCCGAGTCAGAAGAAGACTAGGAAACCGTAATAAATGGCATGAACGAGGTCATGGAGAAAGAGTCAATATGAGTATTAACAGAGGGAAAACCAAGGTAATGGAGTGTAGTATATGAAACAGTGGATAACAATGGGTGTTAGATTAGAAAGGGATATTTTTAATAAAATTAAGGAAATCTGCAACTTGGGTGGCATACTAACTAGGGATGCTAGAATTATAGTAGTGATCTAAAAACAAGAAAATTAGTATACTTTGCATATTTCCATTCTGCTTTATCATATGGTATATTTTGGGGCAACTCAGCAGGCATAGATAAGATTTTTATTGGTCAAAAACGTGTTATTAGAGCAATATGTCAGGTTACCTCACGAACTTCTTGCAGAACTCTGTTCAAAAAGTTAGGTATTTTCACTTTGACGTGCCAATACATTTATTCATTGATGTTATTTGTAATCACAAATAGGCACTTATTTTTGAATAATTCTGATATTCATCCCTTCAATACAAGGAACAAAAATAATCTTACAAAAAAATGTAAAACATTGTCAATTGCACAGAAAGGTGTGCATTATTCTGGGATATCCATCTTCAACAGACTGCCGCATAGAATTAAACAGTTGTCCGATAACCAAGGTAAATTTAAGGCTGAATTATCCTCATTTTTGCTTAGCCACTCCTTCTATTCAGTAAAGGAATTTATATAAGAATCGGAGACGAGTAATTAGTTTATAATATTGGAATCGCCTTTCTATTTGCTTACAAAAATTTGTTATAAGTATATTTATCTTTTATATAATAAAATAATGCAATAAATGTACACCCAGACTCATTCCACATCCTTGAAGCTTAGCTTCTTTACAGGATCTACGGAATATGATTATTATGAGTATGAGTTTAGCACAGGCAAGGAAGGTTTTTTACTTCCGGGTAATATAAGTGTGAATATTAGGAAATCACTGCAAAAAATGTTTGTATGGAGCGTGGCGTTATATGTGTGCGAAATGTGGACGGTAGGAGCTGCAGAAAGGAATAGATTAGAAACCTTTGAAATGTGGTGCTATAGACGGATGGATAGAATCATTAACGAGGAAGTTCTAAGCAGAATAGGAGAAGAGCAACCAATATGGAGGATGTTGACCAAAGAAGGGATAGATTAATAGCCCACATTTTTGTAAAATTAGCATTAGAGGGAAGTGTGTAGGGTAAGAACACAAGAGGAAGACCAAGGATGGAATACGCTAAGTAGGTAAAGAAGGAAGTGTGCTGTTGCAGTTATGCGGAAATGAACAGGCTTGCGCAATATGGGTTAGCATGGGGGTTGCATTAGACCAGTCTTGAATACCACGATAACAACAACAGCATGTAAAAACAATCGCCTTAACCAAAACCTTAGATGGTTGCTACCGAACCAACAATGGTTTACGATTGGCGCCCCAGGATGTCCCCAATACAGAAATTGCCAGCATATTCTTTCTCATACTTTTGATACTATGTAGCTCTATATTATACTTTAATTTTATTTTAGTTCGTGACTAATGACACAATTCCAGAAGCGAAGTCTTCCATACATAAGCTTATATATTATTTAATGTTGTTCGTATATTATTTTATGTAGTTACTTTTGAATGAAATGAAATTTAAGTTTTACAATTCGACAAATAACAAATTACATGTACAAATTAGCATTACATTTTCGTCCAAATGAAACAAACACGCAAACAGATTTCTAATCATTTAAAAAGTTCTCAATATCATATCTTTTATAGAATTGCTAAATAATAATTAAGTCTTTCGTTCATAAAAACGTGTTTTTCTTATTTCCTCCAACAGTTAATCAAGTATTTCAGCTTTATTTTAATTTTATTTTGCTTAAAAAATATTGAAATCACCTGAGGCCTCCTCCCACTTGACCCTATACAAATCTCTTGAAATTTTGTAATGAAGTGCCCCTGGACCCGAAATGCAACTGTGGCAAAATATTACAGCTCATTGTATAACGGTTCAGAAGTTCCAAGACCGTATTCAATGCGCTGTCACCTGGTTAACGCGCGCGCACGCGTCGCTCAGAGCGCCAACTTTGACCCCGTGCCATATCACTAGTTGCGGTGAGATAAGTGCCAAACTTGGTTTGTCGATACTACTTCTAGCTCAGAATGTAGTGATATGATCAAATAAGTAGTATATTGGGCGTTCATAATTATATCGCGAAAAATTTAGACATTAGTTTGAGGCATTGATTAATTTTAAGCTAACAGCCAAGATGAAGGAAAATGTTTTGCTTTTCATCGTATGAAGATATAAAAATTTTTCTGAAAAGGTCTGTATAAAAACAAAAATTGTACTGCTTCAGGTTGTGGTACTCTTTAGGAATTTATGAATTTAATTAGGAAGGGCTGTGCAATGTACTTAAAATTTTTATATTTAAATTACGGGAAGGTTTTGAATATAAAAACTATTTGTATATGATTTACCAAAAAAACATTTAATTAATCTTGACTTTAAATAGACCCTCGTTCACTATATAGGGAACATGAATCTTTAGTATCAGGGAAATATAAAATATTAGTGGCTAGATAACGAAGATAAAAAGGTGGGGTAGTGGGCGAGAACACTTTAAACAGAAACGGCCAGAGGCGGGAAACATATGTTGGTACATCACCAGGCGCTGTTGTTCGTCATCCCTGACGTTTACTGGACGGTTTGTTGATGGATGGCCTGCCGGATGACTGTTTGTCGATCAGTGATTGCGTCTCCAGCGTCGGACGTAGGCTCCATGTCGACTAGTCACCCAGAGTGCATGAACATCATGAGGTTCTGCATGATTGCGAAAATGTTCTAATGACTGAACTTGAATGAATTGAAATAACTCGAAAGAATGACCGACTGAGCAAGTTCGGAAGCTTTTTAATGAATCAATCCTTTCTGCAAGACGTGAATCAGTTTTTTCGTCCCCGCACTTGAAATTTTAACCCCGTTTCAAGTTGTCCTTCTATTGGAAAGGGGACGTTTGACGTATAATTCTCCCTAAGTGAGTCAGCCAAATTCTTCGAACACTACTCTACGGGCGGCGTAACAAATTGACCCCATCTCTTCTTTTTGAATGACACATATCTGTTTTGTTTCGACTTCCGGACAGGTGGGCTAAAATGCCAGCTTTGTTCAATCGTTAACAATTCAGGACACTGAGGATCCAGAAACCAGGCCAATTCTCTTGTTTACGCGGGCTGATTTCTATATGTCATCCGATGTCTTCAGAAGTTTCTCCAGCCTCGTCCAACAAGTTAGCACCAAAACTTAATTTTTCCTTTCTGGCCGATAATATGACTCGTAATTTGGCATTTAAATAATCTATCAAGTTCATTCATGGTCCTGACTCCATCTGTTACACTTATATAGACATTATGTACACATCAATTCTATTTAATACTAAAACTGTATATTTGGTGTGATACGCAATCACGTACCACAAGGTTATCCAAACAGCACAGAACATATAGTCCTCTTTTATATCCATTTTAAAAAAGTATATCTTTATTTTTAAAGTTCCAGCGACTTGGGTATTCTCGATTTTAAATTTTAAGGTAAGAGCTCGGACACTGATTTTCTCTTTTTCATTAAGTAACTCCGTCTTTTCTTTAATACAAAGAATATTTTTTCGCACTCATCTCCATAAATCGTTTGAACCTGAAACACACGTAACTCAGTACGGTTCAAAATACGGCTGTCTGAAAACCGAGAAGAGTTCGTGAAAGTGCAAGTAGGGGTACATCCATCTGGAATCCTGAATTGTTTTCGACTTGCTGTCCGGTTCTTAGAGACATTTTTATCAAAAATTCTGTAAAAATGGTGTCCGTGTCCGTTTATTAGAAGTAATTTTGGAATATTGCTGGGGAAATAAAATTATCCGTGAATGAGAGATGTCCGATTATTAGAAGTGTCCGTTTCTGGAAGTTAGACTGTATACTATATGCAACATATTCTTGAGATTCTTCAGACAGAACCTGGCTATCCCTAATCCTCTGACCCATCATTGGACCATGGCAATCGGAGAGATTGACGCTAGACACCGCCTTCTTGACATACTCAAATAAATCCTTGTCCCCTAGCGATTGGAATAGAATGGTAGACGGAATATAAGAAATATAATCTATGTGAATGCCCGCAGAGGGTATTAGTAGGATGACTTTTGCAATCTATCTGGGCACATTAATAAAAATTGGTGAAGTAACAGGTATCGATGAGGCCACTATACTGGCTGACGGGTGCTGCGTTGATTCTGTCGGATACCCTAAATGCACTATCTACAATAGTAAATACACTCTTCTCTTACAAAGTCATAAACAGTATTAGGCACAACATTCTAGAATTAAATGATAAGGGTCGCGAAATCACCCTATGCTGGGTTCCAGCTCACGTGGGTAATAACCGTGTCGACCGTGAGCCTAAGAAAGCTGCATCTGTAAAAACTGATAAATATACAGGTGAATGGATGGAGAATAAAATTGCTTTCACAACATATGAGGAAGAGTAGAAAAAAGATTACTTAGTCATAGAGATGAGACCTCGGCTAGGCACTGAATTTGTGGTTTAGAAGACTACCCGAAACCAATATTTCCCCGAGTTTTATCAAGAACAGATCAAATTGTACTGTCCAGAATACGCTTATTCACGCATACCTTTTTAACAAAAACTTTTCTCCAAGGTGTGTTTATTGTGATCAACTGTACATCATATGTTATATGATTGCCCACGCGAACAACTTCCAAATGGCTTTCTGCTGAGGACTGGTGATATCAGTTATTCCCATGAAACGATAATTAGCCTTGTCGATAAATTGGGAAGAAGTGCGTCTTAATGGATAAGGTTTAACGGCTTTATTCGCTAACCTTCCGCACTTGAACAAGATGTTCAAGGTTTGCACTATGAACAGGTAGTATATTGTAATTTCGCTTCTTACATAAGCGATCATTACATGACGTATCTGAGAAGGGTAGATTTATGGCCCTAGGACAATGCCGAGATTTCGGTACTCCTAGGGGCTGGAGAGGCTAGCGACAGCAAGCCAAGGCACTACGAGTCTAGATATAAGCTGAGCAACATCGCTAATCAACAGCCATCGATTGTGCGTCGAATTGACAACGTCCTTACAAGGTCGCTAGCCATCAACAGATGTGATATCGCAGCCGACCAACTCCTACTCTAATTAATACGACGGGGTCCAGTTTTGCGCAGCGCAGCTAAAACCAGCCTCATGCGGAAACAACGGTAATTAGCACAACCAGGCCAGTTGTAAAATGCGTTAAAAATTTTCGTATATAATTAAACTCACGGGCAACCTGAGATTCCGCGGCTAGAATGGAGCTAGCAACTGTAAATATGTCAATTTTGTTAATATTAGTATTAGTTAATAACTTGTAAATAGTCTTTGATTAGTTTCTTTGAAAATAAAATCATAAAAATCAAAAGAAATATTAATTTTAACCCTAATTAATATATATATATATGTATATATATAAAGCAATAAAAATAATTAATAACGCTCCCCCCACATCACAATACTATGATATCACATACAGTCCCCAACGACCATGATGTTAACGGGACATTAATTCGGTATAATAAAAAAATGGCTAAGTGACAACGTTGAACGATGCCCATGTGTACGATGCTGCCACTGGTCGCGCCACTGTCGCGGCTTGTGTGCTCCAGGCCACTCATACAACTCTTAACAGAGAAAGAAAAGAGAGGGGGAGGGGACAGGGGGTTGTAAGGACTGAAAACAGTTCGTAATTTGTGATAAAATTTTCCGAAATATTGTTCGTGTTAAACTACTGTTCGTTTTAAGCGAGCTCGTGTTAAAGGACTTTTATTCTTCTTCTTCCTTTTCTCTACATCCCATTGAGGGCCTTGGCCTAACGAGTCGACTACGGCATGTCATCTTACACGACACATTCCGAATATGGAGTGATCCGTGGTCAGCCTATCCATTCTCCAACAGTCTTAATCCCGGTTTGCGTGACCGTTTACTGTATCTAAATATCCTGACAGTGACTATCAGACATTGATGTGTCATTACGATCACTGTCTAGCTTATGAATAAAATAAGCGAGTAAAATTATTGTACGGATATCTTGGTCTGATGGTTCACGCCACTTAAAGCATTATAAATTTTTATTGATGCAAATAACAAGTTTTATAAAACGCTGTTTGTATTTATCAGACCATTATTTCTGAAAATATTTAATATTCATCTCATTATTCGTACATGGCGAATTATCTTAGAGATTCAAACAAATTCCATTTTGTTCTACCTAATTTATTATTAACTCATTTTTGTTATAAAGATTAGAAAGTTTTATGTACGGAACTTCGCAGGAATTTATGAATGTCACTGATACTGCGATCGCAAACAAGTTCTCTGACATTAATAAAAACATCTTCACGTAATGCAATTTACCGAGTAGAAAGTAACTTGACCGCCGGGAACCGAGTGTTTGTCGTAAATAGCGAACACCTGTGAAACTTGTCCTACGTCCTTCGTGTTCTTCAGAAACAAATATAATTGACTGGTTTCAAATAAATAAGAAACGAACGGTATATTGCACAAGTGTTTCTGGTTCACATTGCCTGACCGTTACACATTTTATAATGTAGATTAACGTCAGCGTCATGAGTATAAGCGTTAAAGCATGCTATCGGAAACGTAGAAGAATATTAGTAGGCCTATAACTAGTTATTTTAAATTCTATCATTTCTATGAAAGCCAACTAAATATTTTTATTAAAGTGTTATACAAAAAGGTAGGCTCATTCCTTAAATCGGAGGAATAAATGACATTTTCCCCAATAAATATCTGAGAAATTAATTTATCTAGGTGCATAAACCTATTCGAACCGAAGAGGAAAATGTTTATTCATAGTTTGTTTCTGGGATTAATTTGTAGAATGTAGTATAGAGTATATGAAAAAATCACACAAACTGATGCTGAAAGGAATGAAGACTAATCAGTTCAAATGTTGCAGATGTAGAGTAACGCGATTTTAATGGCACGAAGCAAGGTCAATCATAAGTTGATTGTAAACTAATAATAGCAAGAATGAAACAAATACAGTCAATTCTTAGACTTAATAGTGAAATAATTAGCGTATGGGGCAACTCTGAACATATAAATATTGATATAAGTGATAATTGGCTAAAATACTGAAATTATGCTCATGTTGGTGCATGTAAATGACTACCATGTCAGGAAAATAAGCAAATAGTAACTGAGTTTTATTACAAGAAACCAACCAGTTGGAGTTTCTGTTTGAAATATTATATAGGATTTTACTCTCTTTGAACAATTTTTTTGGTGAAAAGTAAAGAATTATAATGACGCGTGTTGATAGAATGAGATATTGCATGGTTATTCCTTTCCAGCCACCCATTCAATGCTTGAAAACATATAGCGTCTTCCTCTGTTCGGGCTGAGGAAAGATGTGTGTGTAACTTGCGGCCGGTCGCTGCTGCCACCTGTGAGGCCTATCGGTTAACTGCGTATGAGTAAAATGTCATACTTATGTTGTGAGTCTATATAGAAAATAAAATTACATGCCAAAATAAAAAGTTTATTATATTGTGAAAATTAATTTAAATGAATCGAAATTAATATAAATAGTGCTGTTATTTGCTACTTCACGTAAGAATTAGGAAAGGTAAATTTAAGGTTATTGAAATATTACAGCCGCTCAAAAGTATTTGAAATGTACAACTTCGCTAAGTATTACTCAATTTAGCGTATGCGAATCTAACATAATCGATTCAATTGTGCGAGACGTCTTATATACGCCGTACACGTGTGTCTTGCAAGCTGCCTACAAAGCAGGCTGTCCGTAGTATGAAACACTGGCAAGTTGGTAAAGCGTTTTTGTAATAGATTGGAAATGTAGACTTAGGATGGGCAAATAAAAGAAAAAGCAAAGAAAGACGGAGAATGCAGAAGAAATGGTTTACAGCATTTTAAGTCACTTTGGAATCTCATTTTCAAAAGATCATTTCGAGGCAAGTCCTAACCCACTTTATCAGAAATCTATTCTGAAAATTAAAGGTTAAACATGAAATATATAAGTATTTATATGTATATATATATATTTTGTAAATGAGTATTTATATAATGGAGATGAATTAGAGAAATCTTATCATGTATAGTATCTTGGAAAGAATAGATATTTTTTCAATATAAATTTGAACCCAAAATATTAATTAAAATCCCTTGATAAATAAACATTTGACGAAAATTTTCCCCATTTTATAAAAAATTGAGTCAGAGTTTCATGAACTCCATTGTTTTTTTATTATTCTTTACTGTCGCCTGTCTCTAGTAATAATTGTATCAGCTATTTTTATGTCCAATTAGTTAAAAAAGGGTTTAAAAACGCCTACACGGCCCTTTGTAGGTGGCAGCGTTGTTTCTCATTGCTTTGTTCTTACCTTCAAATATTGAAAAGATAATTTATCGACTACAACAGGGGTGGCCAACCTATTCCATACCAAGCGCTAATTTTTGAAAGACGAGCTAGAATGCTCCATATAAATCGAGGACATTTTATAGCGTCATAGGTTCATGGTTAGGGATTGGCTAATAGATATGAGGATAGAATCTGCTTCGCTTAGGGGACGAAAACGTATAACTTTGACGCAGTTAAATTAATTAAATTACGCCAATTTGGTGAAGCACCAATTTACAAAACTCAAGAATAATGTTCCAGTACGGAAGAATGATAGCTTCATGATGCTCGTTTGGTGAAGATAACGCTGGACAACAGTTGTTGGCACTGAGAGCGAGATCGGCTTGGAACTTGGAATTGTCTGTTCTCTCTGTTTGTCAGAAGAACTGTCATTAAATTATTCTACTTCTGACTTTTGGACATTCATTGTATTTATTTATAAGCATGTATAACTTTCAATCGTTCAAAGCGCCATGTTTGGCCATCTCTAAACTACAGTAAAACCCATATTTATTTTCCCTATGACGCAATACTTTTCCTTTTTTCAACTACATTACTCTTCACGTCTAATAGAACAGGGAAACTCTACAGAGTTAGCTTCTGTTTTAATTTATATTCAACTATTTTGGCATGTAATAGATACAGTGCTTTGCTAATAACATTGTCAATACATAGATTTTTAAAAAACGTTTATTTCTTGTAGATATGAGTGAATCGATAACATGCTTAGTTTACCTTACATAAAATAATTCTAGGGAGACATCTTAGTTTATGTCTATTTCCTACAGGTTGGGTTCGCAATTGCCTGTCTCTAGATAGGGAAGGAAAGGAAAGGGAGAGAGGGTTAGAACGGTATACATTATTTTCTGTTACTGGATAGTGCTGGAGGCTAGTAAATAGGGGTAGAACCTTGTAACTGGTCAAGGAAGAAGTCCTTGCAGCCGACTTGACGAAGATCTCAATGAACATTGTAAATTTACTCCTGTTTTGCCATCTTACACCTGTGACTTTGTCATTTTTGCCGAATTTCGCAGAAGGTAATCTATAAAACTCCTCTCTTTTAAATATTTAGTGGTTTAATGGTATATACTTGTAAACTAGGTGTCTTTAGCTGCATATAAGTTACGAATAAGGTTTAAATTTGCTGTATTACGGCTCAGTGAAAAATCTTAAACTGAGACAAGCGTGCGGGGCGAACAGGATACTACTGTATAACGGAAAATGTAATATGTTCCTCAGGAAAAAAAGGAAAAACAGGTAGGCTCACCTTATAAAAATGAGTTACCGGGTGCTGTATTAAAAAAAATAGATTAAGAAAGAAAAGGAACAGAGAAAAGGAAAAAATGATAGCAAAGACTGTGCAGTTGCAAAAGAATGTCTTTACGAAATGAAAAATTGATAAACGATCAAACGCTAAGTAAGATTATGAAAGAAAACACAAGAGGTGTTAGAATTATTCATAAATTAAATTAAATTTTATTGCACTAATTGTAAAAAGAATACATCCTATCCCGATCTGCCTCGTAAGTTTATTTTTAAAGATGCAATCAAAATCTTAATTCGTTATTTTAAGCTATATAGATATTACATTAAGTTACTAACAGAATAAACTAATGCTTTATACTTTTAGGAAGTGATTTTTCTTTCTCTATAGTGCAACAAAAACTGAACAGTGTGTCTCTTTCCGCCCCGACTTCCTCTACCTATAAAAGACCCCGCCACATAACTATTACTAAATAGTTTGATATTTTATTAAGGAATCAACCGGTGAATTCGTTTAACACGTTTACTGGACATATTCGTCTCAAAATATTTCTAACAATTTTCAAAGTTTTAATAATTTATTTTCTGAAGGTTTTACCTTCCATTTTATTTGTGCTGTAATATGTCCTTGTTGATACCATTTACCGCTTCTACAGCCAATGAAACATTGATTTATTCTCTTTTATTGGTACTGAGTAAATAATCCTGTTTCACATAAGGCTAGGGGTCCAGTAGCGATTTGTAATCGCGCGATTATTTAGTCTTGGAAATGGAAGACATTACTTTAAATGGTACTGCGCCAACATGCGACTGAAGAATCGTAGCGATTAAAAAATCGCAACCAAACCGATTTTAGCGGCGACGCGATTGTCGCTGTTCTGGAATGAAACAAGTTGCAATAAATGGATACGCGCCCACTAGCGATTATTCAGTCGCTCTTCCGAACTTGTTAGTCCAGCATGTGTGCTGTCTTTCAAAGACATACAATATTTTTGCAAAATGTCAGACAATCCAAGTGACGAATCGCCATTGATACTGACATCCCGTTATAGAAATAGAGAAGAGGCCAGAAATTTATGATAAAGAACTGAAGGAGTATAGTGACTGCAATTAGAAGGGAGAAGTTTTGATTATAAATTGGAAGAAATTCCCTGGAACGGAAAATAAGACAAAACAAGAAGGTATACGCTTATTTTTTATATATTTACTATTTTTATGAGTCTATTAACATTTCGTTGGCTGTTAATAATGAAGATGAACACTCTAGTGGTCCATCCACTCGTAACACACAGAACAAACAGCGAAGTGTTACAAAAATGAGAAAAGTGTCATAATATAAAAACACATTACTTAATATTTTACAACAAATTATGCTAGGTAAAAATAATGTAGACCATACACATTACACCAAAATCTAAAATTTGAATGTAATGATAAACATTTGTCTCCTCTAATAGTGCTATCGGCATCTCAAGCAACTTACTACAATCCTGTGCCCATTCTTCATCGACAAGTGTCGTCTCAGGGTCACGTCACAAATCAAAGCCAGTGTTAAAGTGCAGATTATTACACTTCATTCCAAAAAAGTGTTGTGACACCATCTTCAAAAAGTGATTTGTCATAATGAAAAAAATATTTTACTAGTCAATTAATTGTAAATGTTTCTCGTATATAAGATAATCATTTGTAACTAACGTTATGTATTTTAGTTTCTCTTAACAACTATTTCAGTTGATAATAAATAAATAAATTGTACTAATTGTTATTCATGTACTTGTTTTATAAGGTGAAAACGGATGCTAGTTACCTCAAAGTTACTGGTAAACCATCTTCATGTAACTTGTAGAACTTTCCCTTCATTAGTCTTAGACTTGAAAGTGGCTGAATCCAGTGTGGTCGTTTACGTCGCTTTGCTTTTTCTCGTAGTAAAAGAGCGACCACACAAGCGGTTCCAACGAAATCCATGTCGGAAGTGAATAAAAGGAGCGATTTTTCAGTCACAATGATAAAAATAACAGGTGGGAGATTTAATACAAAGATATTTGTAAAAAAAGTTTATTTTTGCACTTACGACGGTTGTTCGATAAGTCTAATAAATTTTTATGAGAGCGGGGGAAAGTTTTCACTTCCGCGCCATAGTCGGTAAAGGTGATCCATCGAAGATATTCCTTGAAGTTTTAAACAAGTTTATTGTTGACAGCATTCTGTAGTGCTAGATGTTTAATAAGGCGGAGACCATCGAAGAAAAAACGAGTTTCGCGCCGTCATTAAGGGTTGTACATCTGAACAAATCAAAACCAAAATGGATGAAGTTCATGCGGACTCTGTATCAGCTTTGAAGACCATTTACAGCTGGAACGATGAATTCAAACGAGGTCACAATAGCACGGAAAATGATAGCCCTATTGAGTTCACCACTCAGGAAAACATTGAAAAAGTTTACAATATAGTAGTGGACGATCGGAGACTAAAAGTGTGTGAGACGTAGGCTTCTCATCTGAACTGGCCACTAAAATGTTTTGTGTGCCGCGACTGTTGACATTGGATCGAAAACTGATTTGGAAAATCATTTCAACACAAAAAGTAGCAATGTTTAGGCGTAACCCTCAAGACGGTTTGCGCAGATTCGTAACCGTCAAAGAAACTTGGTCCATCACTACACTCCAGAGACCAAGAAGCTATGAAAACAATGGACAAAAGCTGGCGAATGTGCACCGAAAATGGCGGAGATCGTTTCGTCAACTGGAAAGGTGATGGGCACTGTGTTTTGGGATTCTCACGGTATAATATGAATATACTTCTTTTATAAGGACACAACCATAACTAGGCTCTATTATGGTGATCTGTCGGACTGTTTGAAACGGGTGCTGAGAATCGACCAAGATTGGCGTGCAAGAAAGTATTGTTTCTCTAGGACAATGTGCCAGCTCACAGCGGTAGTCTCAATGGCAAACGTGTACGAAATGTGATTCTAAATTTTTCTCATCCATCCTATTCATCAGATCTAACACAAATTGACTTCTTGTTCCAGAATTTGAAAATTTGGCTGGATGATAAGAAACTTTCATCAAATGAGGAAGTGATTGAGGCTGTGATGGAGTGTTTTGAAGACTTTGTCAAAACCTATTTCTGTGATTAGTTAAAAGAATTGGAAATTTGCTGGACCACGCGTATAACCAAGGAAGGAGACTATGATGAGAAATAAAGTAAGTTTTTTAAAATAAATTCTTATTGTTACATTTTTACCATACTTATCAAATGAGTATGAGTTAACCGATAAAAATTTACGTTTACGCAAATAAAAAAATTATTTGTGGACATTATCTTAGAGTCTCCTTTTTCTTCCAAGTCTTTACATTGCTAGGACGTGGATTTTAGTTTGCCTGTCTCTAGACGTGACTTATCTGACTTATAGGTATTAAAAATCGGGTAGATATGTGACTAAGCAATTAAATGGCTGTATAGTCAACTCAATCATTTGCCTGGAGAAGACTATTAATTATGATAACACTGCAAAATAACCTGATGCATTATTTTAGATAATTAATTACTTGAATAAATTTAACCTTTTTCTATCTCAGAAATGTAGGGAAATATTTTTTGTCGTCAAAGTCAGCGAAAATGATGTAATAACTTATTTAAACATGTAAGTCACAATATTACCATTTAGATTCATTAACTTGGTTTAGTTTCCAAGAATGGAAAGGTGTACTATCATTCAAAAATGCATTGATGCCGTAGGGTTTCCCTGTAAATAAGCTGCTGCAAACAATGCCGGCATTCAGAGATATATTTTGTGAGACTGTGAATCACTTAACAATATCTGCTGTTACACCCAGTACTTGACTATGTTATGTCGAATTCCTCCAAGTGTCTCTGTCCCCAAAAGGTCGACAGTGGACCAAAACATAAAGCATTTCAAAGCCTATTTCGTAGGCTTCAGTTGTTATGTGAGCGTGAAGACACATTTTATTCGATCGTAAAGAGGGTCAATGCATTGAGAGTGTCCAGCTGCGTTCATTCACAGAGCTACCTATAACGCCTTATTTACGAGCGCTTCGGAAATGTCCATAATAACTTGTATTCGTTATTTCGACCTAAACGGCGTGTGAACGGGCCTCGTTTGTGGTGCACTGCGAAGGCGAACGTCCGCCAAACCATTAACGGTGACAGTTGCGTTGAAATACATTCCCTTTGCATATAACACAACGCGTCATACGCGGAAGGACTTGTAATAAAAGTCAGTTAAACGAGCTTCGTGTAGGAAGAAAGGCTAGGGCGTAAGAGCACGCAATACAAATTTCCCAGTTTATCTTTCGGTGTCAAGCTAGGTGAGGCAAAAGGCGAGCTCATAACTTCACATTAAATCTATAAATCTCCTGCCGGGCTCAACAAGTCCTCTTATCCCAAGAAAAAAAATAGAAGTCCCCAACAATGCAAAAACTACGGTCAAACATTGTACCATGTCTGCATAATCATTTTCACAACTCCATCTTGTCTACTTGTCACACCAACTCTCGACCAAATAGTATTGCAAACAGTTTTCAGTTACTTCTTGATTACATATAATTATAAATTGACTTCTTTGTATGCAGTGGCTGCTCGTGAGCTACTTTTCATTTTATGGAATACACCGTATTATTTAATTAAACGTGCTACGTGAGCCTTAGCAATATTTCCCTTGTATAGACCCATAATTTAAACAATTGTTGAGATAGTTTGAAAAATTAAAATTAAAAATTTAGGTAGATGACAAGAAATTATGCTCCTTTTGCAACTGTCTTTTTGACTTCCTTAAGTTGACCTCGAATACGTCTAGAAAAACGCTAGTGGATTCAGCCTCAGCCCTGACCTGAAAGCTGCCCGTCGTAAAAGACCGTGTGGGTGAGATAGCAATTTATCTCTGAAGAAAGGGACACGCGACACTCAGGTATCGCCGACCATATCTCTGACCTTCTTTCAAGGGCTCCCTGTTAAAACATTCACATCTGAGTCCTTTGGAATATCGGTGAGCATTTGCTACATAATTTCAGTGATAGCATCTGAATTACGATTACTGCGTATTTATTTTACGGTAGTCTTCACGTGTGATGTGGCTCATAATTGATAAAAGCTTCTTGTGGATATCCTTGGTCCTCTTTTAACTATTGATAAGTAAATATGCACCCTCTCCCAAACAATTATTCGTGATTTACCACGGTGTTTGTTTGGCGTAAGTATGTTATTTCACTTCAGCACGAATAATCTCAGAAAAATGATTATTTTAATGACAGATGTTCTTATTTCCGAGAACTGCTTAACTGAGCTTGTAGATACAACTATTGATAAATGTTGAAACACAATTATTATTTTCTATGAGCTTTGTGGAAGATTTACAACCTCTCTTATCAATAGCTGTAGGTTCCTGATAAGTCACAACAGAAATAAGTCGAGAAATTTAGAAATAGTCATTCAAGTAAGAAAAGGTGAATCGTAATAGTTAGGACAGAGGAAATTCAGTATTAATTACTTTTGATTCACTATAACACGTAGTTAAGAATTACAAGTAACAAACTTTAAGCAAAAGGGTTAGATAAAAACTGTAAAAAACACAGCCATGGAATGAAATACAGTGGTGCTCACGAGGAATTAAAAACCGTGCCCGCATTCAAATATCTATAATATTAAAAACCTTTGTCAGTGCGTCCGTCAGTATGCTACAGTTGTAGGCGTCCAAACTACAGGCCTGAATCTGACCAAACTTGGCACAAGTGTTCCTCAGGGCCCGAAGCTGCCAATGATTTTTAAACTTTTTAAATATAATCAAGATATATATGTGAGAAAAGTGAAAATGTCCACATTTGTTGGTAGCTCTAGGGTTGGCCCAAGCAAAAGACTTTTTGTTTATACAAAGAATGATAGAACTATGAATGTAGTGTACTGTAAAAAGACTTACATTGAATTACATTCCCGCGTTAATATTTACGTGCACCCGTGAAACGCCGGGTAATTGAGCTGGTCCAAATTCTGAAATCTATTGATCAAACCGAACAATAATAAAATAGTTATTTTGCGGTATTGTAAACCCTTCAAAGTATTTCAAACTGCAAGTATAAAACCGTTTCCGTATATTTCAGTTTTTTATTTTCATTACACAATAAAATAACATTTGCAACGTTATTGTGACTTTAAAGTAAATTAGATATATTAAGTATTTATCGTCGACTGTATCAAGAAGACCTGGGCCTACATATGTACTTCATTCGTACAGAAAACTGAAAACTGTGTTCTCCCATACTACGTAGAATACAAGGCCGATGTAAAACGCATGCGTAGTTCGAAGTAGTTTTTTCCCAGAGGCGTGTGCAGGAAAATATGACTTTAGAAAAACTGGCTGCATATTCGATGAAAGGAAATAATAATGGATTGACTTTGTTGTGTAAGAAAGATCCAAAATTTGTATCTTACAACGGCATAATTCACCAAAAAATGCTACGCTCAAAAGTAATTCATTTCCTACATAAAAAGTTACGAATTCAATAAGAACATAGATTATTTAAATTACTCTTACAAGAAGATGATGCAGAATTTGAAGATCTTATTACACACACCGAAGTGAAGTGGCTGAGTAACGAAAAGGCACGTGAACTGTTTTAAATTTATTTTTTCAGGTTAAAGAATTCTTAGCATAAAGTTATGATTACTGTATTGAATTGGAACAAAACCATTGGTTATTTAAACTTGGCTTCCTAAGATAAGAACTAAATTCAAAATCAGAATATAGAAATCGACATATTCCTTAGATGAACCGTTAATTATTTTCAAGCTAAATTAGCGGTAGTGGAAATCGCACACGCATAAGGACAATTTTTCACATTTTCCAGATTTAAAATGGTAGTTGAAAATTATTGCTTTAGAAAAGTTGTTGTAACGCTATCCACCCATGTCTATATTTTCTGGCCGGTATGCTTTCCAGAATAGTAGTTCGAAATTTTTTTCTTTACTGGTTGGCTGTTCGTCCACCATTAGAACATATTGACACAGTTTATTATATCTCATTTCGACGTTTCGTTATCCACATCACAGTTTTTGTGCCGTCGTGGGCGATCGAGCAAATCCATTAGCAATAATAAAGTTCGAGAATTTATACGCGTCTATGAGAGTGCGACGGGAAACCTGGACCGTTTGTAGTGTTTGCCCTAGATTATTACAGCCTTGTAAGTTGGGATGAAGACGCCGCCGTTCCCGCGGCTCTCTCTCTGGGTGGTCCCAGTCACCTGGGTCTCCATGACAGCACATAAATTAGATTGGCGCTGCCCGACAAGGACTCTTGGGCACTGACTTCAGACGGAGGATCGCAAATCGCCCGCAGCGGCTGCGACAAATTCTGTCCCAACAACGGCGACGAACTTCTTTCTGTCTCTTAACACCCTACTCCATAAATCCTTCACTAGCCGCAGATATTCCCTTCTACAAAACGTTTGAAGTGAACTGGAATAATGCATTCAATTATTTGACCTTGACTTTCAAAATGTATGATGACATACTTAATTATTATTACATGGAAACATTACTGCGTATTTTGTGAATACGGGATGATAAACTCACTTACTCGACAAGTATACTGCAAACAATATATCCCGTAATTAATTACAGACTCCCATATTGTAAATGATGGGGGGAATATTAATTAATGAATTTAATAATTGGGTTTAAATATATACATTTATTAATTGTAAACACAATAATTTTAATATGGGTAGTGCGTGTATATATTATGTACAAAAATAATTAATTAAAATGGGATTGCATTAAAGATCTCAGGGTATTAATGGTTTGGGTGACCACGTGTAGCAGATCTGTTCGTTGACGAACCTGAGTTGTTTTCATAGGCGTCTCGCTGTAATTTCTGTGTTGTGGAACTTGAAGCGGCCGGTCGACAATAGCACGAAGTCGTGAGGAAACTCCGCTTTTTCCTCTTTTTTCCATTGTTGTTAAGACCTTTCTTCCCTGCTTCCTGGACTGATCAAAACATGGTCTCCGCTGCCACCTCACCAATCTCTTCTCTCCACCACTCTTCTGCCAATCTCTTTTCGCCACCACCTTGTATCACCAGCAATCTCTTTCTCCACCACTCTCCTTCAATATCCTCTCACCATCACCTTGTATCACCTGCCAAAAATCTCTCTCCACCACTCTCCTTCAATCTCCTCTCTCCATCCCCTGCAAAAATCTGTCCTCAAATTGTCTCTGCCAGCCTCTTTAAAACCTTGTCCTCACTTATCCGACACCTATCACTAAGGTGGCAGGGAGGGATATTCTCCAATCATATCCCTTGTTTCATTTGGGGAACACACGCCACCCGGTCACCAAATTCCCAGGCAGATTAGGACATTCCGAAACCGGCGACGAGGTGTCCGAGCTTTATGGTCCAGGTGTCAGCCGCAGTCCCTTTGTTATTATTCCGAGCCGCCAAGACGGCGCGCGGAAAAACTCCTTCTTCCTGGCAAGCGACTTGCTCATGCCGGAATATTTGTTATTTAAGTTCCCGTAAATAATAATAAAAAATTGGACGGGGGTTCTACTGCGCTACAATATTATGCATTATCTTTACTCATTCACGATTTACCGGGAGTTTGGCCACGATGCGTATGCGCACGGCAAATCAGGCAGTGCTAGGATTTCAAAAGTGGAACAGTATGGATGGAGAAGATGTAAATTATTGCATAAGTTGCCAAAAACTAACCACGATACGTAGTAACCCGATACACAGTTATCGCCATGTGCACATGTTGTCGCGAGTGTTCGATTCTAAGCCGAACGTCCGACACACTTCTCTAGTTAGACCTATGGTAGAATACGGGGCAGCAAGTTGGTATCTTTACAGAGCGGAGCACATCAATGCACTGGATAAAATTCATAAACGGGCTGCGGTTCTATGTGGGGGCGAAACTAAATGGGAACCACTCGGTGGTAGTAGGGAAAAGGCTACAAATCTTACACGGACGAACCGGCCTGGTTAAAAATAAGGAACGGCTAAGTGTACCTAAATTTTTCTCTAAAAACGACCATAATTACAAAATAAAGGAAAGGGACCAAAGAACTGATATGGGCAAATATTCATTCGTAAACAGGGTGATGCGGGACTGCAATGCTTTGCCTCCAGGGTTACTAGAGGCTTTTCCTAAGAATACAAATGTTTTCAAAATGAAGTTAGAAACACTGAGAAGTTAGGTGCTTAGTTTGTAAAAAAAGACGTGATATATTTTTAAATTGTATTTTTATTTTATTTTTCCTGTAAAGTATGTTTGTTCTTTTAGTTTATCAGCAATTTAACTTTGTACTTTAATTTTATCAACAAACTGGCACCAGGTAAATGTCAACCTGTAGTAATAATAAATAGAGTACAATATTATAAGCCGGTGAGGTGAAACAGAAACGAAAATAAAAGTAACAAAAACAATAATTACTTGCAGCAATGGAGTGTTCATTTGACCTATTTAAAGAAATTTAGACAGCCGCCTAAACGAGAAGGGAATGCTGTATACATATAAATTACCTTCATATGCTATTAGAGGGGAATTACCCCAACAAAAAACACCCGTAAATAAAATATAACATTGTTTTTGTTTGGTTTAAAAGGCTACATGAGGGTGATCATGAAATAGGCAACTCCCCTTCAATAGCATGGGAACGGAAGAGAAAAGGGGGGATATGGAAGGTAGAGCAAGGTAGCCAAGATTTGACTAGGGTCCCCGGGATATAGATTAAGGACCCTATCACCTAAAGATGCAGGGAAAACCTTAGAAAACCTGCATCGGGGAAGTCGGGCATTGGGCACTATTCTCACGCCCTTCCAAATGACAGGAGGCGAGTCTGCTGTGGGGTGGCAGCATTCCCTTCTCCTGTCTCCACCAGTTTTAGGAGGCAGTTGGCCGACTGATCTAATGCTTTATGCCCAAGGTCTTCGACCCCAGTACATACCTCTCCAAGAAATGGTAACGGTGTCTCGTTATGTGAGAACTTTGAAAAAAACACAGAGAGAGTACGAGACATTCCCGACACAGTCATGTGAGCCCCGCAATCTGGGGAGAAATGCCTTCGAGAGAAACTCCCACAGGCATTCGTGGCCTTAACATTGATTATTACTTCAGATACACTAAACAATCGTAATTTATGCCCTGCCTGCAAGCTAGCTCAAATTTAACAGCTGATCCTATTAAAGTTCAAGCTAACCGTGGGCTTGGTTAGGAACCATGAATCTGGTTTTCCAGATACAACTTACCATCTCAGACGCCATCCTCAAAACAGTTCTTTCACTATCCACTGCTCCCGTAACAGCTTCCAATACACAGCAGCCGTGTTCCTCGACATTGAAAAATAATACGATAAGATGCGAACAGAAGCACTCCTAAGCTTAATTATACCACTCAAATTAGTATTCCTTAAGCGGTATTTTCCTAAAAGACACAAATTGATGTAAATGTCAATAACAGGCTCATGCACAGGAAAACTAGTTCAAGATGGGTCCAGAAACAGTTACCACAAAAGCACAAGGAAACAAGGCTGAAAGTGTGTTTAGCCTTTAAAGAACGCTATGAAAAAGAGGATACTACTTATCTGAACGTGATTTTAACGCGTGATAAAACTTTAGGTTAACTATTTTGAACCGGATTCCAAAAAAATGAAACAAAGTGGAGGTTAAATAATTATTTTAATTGTGTATAACAGTACGTAATTTTTTTGCGATTATTCCGAGAAGTGGTAAGTCTCATTTTAGAAATACACAATTTGCCTCTGTAAGTATTCTATGTCCATCGTATCAATGATAAAGACTCTGCCTTCTTCACCGTTTCCGAAGGTCCCCCCAATTCTTTTCAACATTTACTGCCATGGCCTCCCCTACCATACCCTACTGGCGCTAACAGTGACCTGGCCCGGTTTTCCAACGACTTCAGACAAGAATCATAAAAACATTCTTACACCTTTCATACCTCCTTGGCGGTCCGAGTGGAAGTCTAAACGAATCGTACCATTCCTCCCTTATAATATTAAGACACCGCAATTATCCTCTTTCCCATATTCAGAAGAAAAAATTTCAGAATATTTTAATCGTATCAAATAACCACCCCCTCGCCCCCAGACACCTAAACGAAACCCCTAGCCTAATCTCAAATATCCAAAACTCAAACACCTAAATTAATCGTAATTTAACCGTATCCAGAATGTGCTGCTGTCACCCTAAATTCTTCCTAGAACGAACAAAACTTTCATCAGCACAATAGTAGACTATAGATACATTGATTCTACTTTATTCCCACCTAGTCAGATTCTGTAAGGGCTCTAGAAAGAAGACTTCCACCTTCACTTCATATATTCATCGAACAATTAATTCCAACGACATCATCGCCTTCTAATTTTGCACCCTGTCCACCAGCGTCTTCCTATCCTCGTGCATCCTATAGCAACCGATCCATAAAAATTAACACCCGTCCACCATTATTATTCGCATGTGTATATAGGCTAATGCATTTAAAATTTATTTCATGAAATCCACAATTATGGATGAAATGTTGTAGATGTCTTAAATAAATATAAATATTGCTGACAAACAGGATTTTCTATTTATAATGACACGAATTAGATTAGATTTTGAGAGTCACACTACCTACAGTACGGCGTTTAACAAAAATTGTTTTCATTATTAATCGATAAAAACATATTGCATATAATAATTTCCTAGGTTGTTTAACATTCTGCAGATTAAATGTATTCCCCCTAATAACAATTTCCTTTCCTTCTCGCTGCTTGTGGAGTCAATGTTTTCATAATCATATTATGTGTAAATATTATTTTCTGTACGTCGAGAAGTTGCGAATGTGGGTGGAATTAAATAAATTTTGTAAACCCCAGTGCATCACGACCATTTGTACGGGCCAATTGCTGAATATAACTAAAATTTTGTACTGTGACATGATATTCTTTTACTATAAGATCATATTTTTTACTGCAAGCAAGAAACACGTACTTAAAATTATCTGCTACATTTATAGGTGTTGGTTATAAATGAAGCGTCGTTTCTGCCTAAGGAAAATAATATATATATGTTTGTTAAAATCCCAACCTAACGAAATTCTGTATATCTTGCACTACATTCGGAAGAAGGTACCTCTTTGGAATATAGTTCCTTCAATGATATGTTTTAAAATATATATACTTATAATTGTACAATGTCGATAGGGAGCCTCTGCTGTCGTAATTATTTCGATGGTCAAAATATATATTTAGAACTATTTCCTTCTTTTACCTATATCACGTTCATATATACACTAGTATTTTATCAATTCGAGTGTGGACTCTAATATTTTTTAAAAGAAAGAATTAAAACTTTTATACATTATCTAATATATTATTCACAACGTATTATATTAATATTCTCTTGTCACCCACAACTCAATAATTTAAGTTATTTGCCCATTATTTTAAACTGTACAACACGTACAATTTTAACCTATTTGCTGTCTTTACATTAAATCGTCCAGGCCAGTATTTTGAAATCTGTCTCAATTTAATTCAACATGATTTACAATGAGTTTATGAGTACGCTTATAATTAGATGGTTGAGGTGAGAACCCTTAGACAAGACGAAAAACTGAATAAATACAAGTGTGGGGATGGCTATTTTTTTAAGAACAACTGTGCGGATGTTAACAGTACAGTCATAGGAGATATAAAATGTCAAGATATTTTATAGTTCTATGGCACAAATTCCAATATATCTGGAGATGAAATATTAATAATGCAATTAATGATGACTTTTCTGTTATCAGATCAATCTAGAAGCTAGAAATAGTCAGCAACAGGTTAACAGTTATTAACGAGAATATGTTTTTATCCAGGCGTCAGTTGGAAAATGAACGCGTCACACTGAAACGCATTCAGACGCATCGTTTGAACCAATGGGGAAAATTGAACATATTAATTATAACTATAAATTCAATGCATATAATGCATAAGGGTTTCTGTAATCTTCTATATAAATAAAACCGATGTTAGCGGGGCACTTCAGGCATATTCAAATACACCATGAGTTATAAAGTTTGCCATAAGGCATGTGATTGCCATGAATTTTTTTATGTTTGGCAATGATCACCCCTAAGAACGCTTCTGTCAATCTTGTGAAGATTTAGACTTCTTCCTTGCTGCGTTTCAGGCAAAAGAAGGTCCCACATCAATAATCTGTTCTGTGACTTCATGTTTGTCTCTTATATTTTCCTATACCATCCATATGCTTGCCATTAATTTTGGATTAATGTAGTGCTTAGCCTAGGCAATGTTTCTATCTTCCGAACAGTTGGATTCCTTCCTTCCCACTCTATGACCAGAAAATGTTCTACCCAAAAGACATAGAACTTGTAACAGGATAGATTCTATTCTTACGTAGCATTTCAAACTAGATTATTAAATTGCTGTTCAGCTTGAAATAATGCTTAAATTTAACTTATTTTTTATTTAAGCAATTATACTTTTTAATTATGATGCGACATTCGCCAAAACAATAAAAAATATCATTAGTTTTATAAAATATTACTTTATGTTTTTACAGATATATAATCCTAAAAATTGATAATGTTTATTTCATAAATATGAGAAATGTTTTATAGGACGCAGTGCATATTGATTATGTAAGGACCAGGGTCGAACACTTAATAGATATGTATCTATACTCATTATTTCACGTTAATAAGACGCAAGATATGGTTAATATATCTTCTTGTTATAAATATAATTGACTGTTTCAGTGTATTTTTGTGTATACATGTGCCGCATTCAAAATTAAACGCGTGTAGCAAATTTGACCAAATTTTGTACAAGGTTCTTTGCGACCCGGAGCAAGTAAGAACTGTAGGGTACGACACCAATACTACTCCTGGAGAGAGGGTTGAGGGTATGGAAATTTAAAATGTACATAAACGGGAGATACTGCAATGCGAATCAATATTAATAGTCTCTTAGTATTGAACATTATTTCAAACTTTTTTTAAAAGTAAATGTTCTTATTTAAGGTACCAGGAAATTTCTTGACTCGATTAGATATGAATCTTCCCAGTGTCTATGATGAAATTAAGCTCTCATAAAGTACGGGGAGGAAAAGGTAAATTCTCAAAAATGCAGCGCTCCCCTGATGGTTTAATCACGCGGTACGCACCAAGTAGAAAATAATACCCGTGATATTTCAAGGGTTTTCTAAGTTATTAGTCATTTCGTAAGTTCTGTAATTATAAACATACTGATGCAGGCATTTCACTTTACAAATAGAAAATAACTTGATTCTTATAAATTGCTTGAAACGTCCTTCTGATTTAAAACTCTGAAAGCATAATAATTTGCAGTTCGCCAAACTTAGTCGCACCTGTTGGCCTGTGATTTATACAGCCACAACATTCTTGCAAGATTATGTAAGATGTCGTGTAGTTGCACTACGGCTAGCAGGTGGCAAGTACTTGTAATTTTTTTTTCTCGTAATTTACTTTCAATTCCATAAGACGCGGAAATAGAGCGAGAAAATGTTGGTCAACAGCGATTTTTCAAAATACAGCATGGTACACATTCACATGTGATTACCTAGAAAATAGTATTTGTTATACTCTGTATTTTTAGAAAATATTTTCATGCTAATTTACACAAATTATTGACAATGGCTTAATAAAACTTCATCACAACCCTTTACACCTCGTTCTTCGAAACCAAGTTTTTATTTAGAACGCATTCAAAATGTACTAATTAAAACAATTTTCAAAACTATTCCAACAACCCGAAGAATTTTTATGTTTTTTTTGCAATGCATAGCCTGAAACTGATGTGTAGCAGTAAAGTTTCTTTTATTCTAGGCAGACAACTGGCGTTCCGAATTCCTTTGTATCCAACATGTATTCAGTTATTGGGCTCACCAAAATTAATCTTTTGCTGTTCCGATGTTAAGGCTTGAAGCTGAACAGACTGCCCAAGGTCCAAATTTACTCTTGAGTCATCAATTAGACCTGGCCTTCACGTTTTGCCTCCACCATGCATCTTAACTTTCGCTGAAGAAAATAAAAGTTTAGAAGTTCGAAATTAATCACGGGATGAAGGACAAAAAGATCTCTCTCTCTATCTCGGGCGGATCTACTCCGTAACTGTACTGCACATGATGTTACGGACTCGGTACATTTAGTTCGAGTATTTTAAGCTAAATTAAATTGATGTGGTTAAAATTATAAAAAATAAAGTTTTGTGCCTAATACAATACAATGATCATACAACAGTGAAAGGAACCTTCATCAATTGAAAAGAATACCAGAGCCGATTTTTATTAATTTTATTATATGTTCCTATGTTAAATATTACAGATAAAAGAAATCTCTAGACTATTCAAGCCATTTCAAGCCAGACCGGTTTAAATATTTGTGGTTCTTATTGAAAGTTATATGACAGTAATGAGTTAAATGTATTTTAACATAACGGTAGCAATTTAAACGATATTACAACTTTTTCGCTGCTTACCGGAAGATAAAAATAAGTTTTCTTGGAAGTGTATATTCTCAGAAACGACTAATTTTTTGCGAACTCAACGTAAATATCAATGCCTTTAAAAAGAAATGGTATATTCACAAACAACTAAACGATTGTAGGAAACAAACAAATCCGGAAACAGTTTTGTTTTATTCATTTAACAACTTAAATTTGTAGCACAGTAGGAGCCTCCCTAATTTTATTCACGTGTCTTTGATTTTAAATTATCTAAATACAGCAAGAATATTCTAACTCGGAGACAGGCAGGCAAGATGGGGGTTTCCCGGCGCCAGAGTGCCGGGTTGAAAACATATCTGTCTGCAGTTACAAAGGATTAGGCTTGTTTTTCTAAAGGAACTATCACGTTTCAAAATTTCCCAAGGACACTATTCTCTTTGTGAGGAAAAAATTCCCGCGCTGGACGAAGGACCTATGAAGATTGGCGATCACACGTCACGTGGGATAGCGATTCCCTTGGAGGAGGGGAAGTTTAGCTGAGAGGTGTGAACACGAAAAATTAGCAGAGTGGTTCAAGACGTTGCGAGGAAGCTAGAGTGGTTCAAGATGTTGAAAAGGCAAGGAAGCTAGAATGGAACAAGACATTGAGAGTGCTAGGAAGCAGGGAGGCAGAGTGTTGCTCTAAAGTGGTAGGAACAGGAAGCCAAGGAAATAGGAGAGAAGATAGAAATGAACAATTAATAAGTCAGTGTTGATCGAGAGTTGAAAAGGAGATGAAAATTGTTGCTCTTGATTTAGAAGGAAGCGCGAGCAAGGACTTGCTTTAAGTTGAAAGAAAGTGGTAGTAACTGTGTGTTAGAGTGTGGAAGGAGGAAAACTGAGCTTTCCTCAATCGCCGGTCCAGAGTCTTCTTCAGTCAAAAGAGGGCAAATTCACTTCCGACTTGCAAGTGTTTAAAGTGGAAGAAGGAAAAATACTACGCAGAACTACCGGAATTGCTGAGTAGATGAAACAGGTTCGTCATGAGCGTGAAATATCTGCTGAACTTTGTTACCCCAGTAAGTAACCATGAGAAACCTTTGAAATTTAAAACAATCGTCCACTTTAATTAATATGTATAATTGCCAATGTGTAAATAATTTTTTTAACCTTTTAAAAGCACAAAAGTCAGTAAAATAGCTTAAATTAACCCCCATTATCATTTACAAATTAATTACAAAATCTGCAGAAAAAAGTTGTCAGAATATTAAGTCAGGTTCCACCAAAAATATTTTGCAGGGGGCGCGTCAATAAATTGGGAATACTCCCTCTTACTTGCCAGCATATTCAATCACTGTTGTTATTTGTGCTTAATAACAGTGACTTATTCACAACGAACTTAGATCTGAATAGTTTTGAAATAAAAATATTTACACAAGGAAGGGAAGTATCGAACTATAATACAAAAGCGTGTTCATTATAACGCATAAATACAAACAAGTTCAAACATGAACTAACTAACTTTACTTTGACCTTGCAGTTGATGCGACTATAAAAAATAAATAACTTTTACTCATTGAGGAATAGTGTTCGCTGATTATGATTTACATGATTGACGTTAAATTTGACGTTAGTGTGCAGGACTTAGATCCTGGTGAATATTTCTCGTTTCTAAGTCACCGCCAAGGATAATCGTGATGAACGACAATGAACTATCTCACTTTCAATCCTGATCTATTTGCTGTGATCTGTTCTCTTGACTATTTACCTCTGTCCGCTCCGTCCTGTTCTATCTCTATTACTTTTTGAATTCTCTGCCGAGCCACTTTACTCCTACATGGAGCAATTGCGCATAGCTGTAGATTGCACAGATTTTTACTAACTCGGAAAGGTTTGACCATAGTTCCCAAATTTTCAGAGGGTGTCTCGTTGTCAGATTTTAATTGAGGATCACTTTTGAAATGTTTCGTTGATTGTGCCAAGTTTTTTAGTACCCTTGAATTTAGATAGTTTTCAACTTTTTATAAATTGATTGTTCTACGCCTGATGTGGTCCCGAATATTATTCTTTTCTTGATGCTCTGAGAGAATAGCCAAAATTGGTATAATTATGAGTTGTGCTGTGATGGTCAGAAATGTGTTTTTAGTGACCTGCGGGCGCTATAATAACGTCCTGTGGGCCGCGCCCGAGTCTTTGCACCTGTTAACAGAGAAGGTCCAACGATGCTGGTATACAGCATCAATTTTGTCCGGTGATTTAGTTACCCGGATGCTACTGGTAGGGACTATACTTTCGTTGCTTCTAAACATTCGTTTCGGCATGTCTCAATATTAGCTTCGAAGCTTTGTTCATTTCGATTGTACGTCGAAAGATTCTTCGTCTCCCACCACAGTATTTCCGTTCTTCTTTCTTAATTACTATTACAGACCGTTACAATGATTGTTCAATCGTTTTAGTTCCACGATTACAGGTTTATAATCAATATCTCGCATTCATTTTGACAGCTTATCGAACTAATCCCTTCGGGCAATACTGATATGACTGGGGATTTCTTTAATCCATTTCACTAAACGGATTTTCCTCCTTTCCTTTCCTTCAATACATACATAAAACTTATTTCATTGTATAAATTTTTCGTATTATTATGATTCTAAATCATGTATTACAATACTGAACATTCATTTTTTCAAATAATGATCTTACACGATCATTTTAATATTTTGCCACTGCAGTGCTGCAGTTGTGATTTTGACCGTTCGAGCAGTGAAGCATAGTAAATTTGTGTTTACCGTTTGTTAGACCGTTTCAAAATGTTCAAAATAATTAAACGACCGGCCGACTGTGAAGCACATTTCCCGAGGATGGCGACGAATTGCTAACGCACGTCGTTAGAACATTACTCTCGAATCTAAGCAAAAATCTATGGAGTGAATGCATACAACATCTCCTGTGAAGAACAAACAGCCCCTATTCACTGGCATGAACATGTGCACGGCATTCTGGGACTGGCAGGGTGTTCTATAAGATGAATTCTCGCCCAGGAATGCCGAAATCAACAAAGAAGATTATTTTTAGACGCTACGTGATGCGTTAATTGATTTCGCGTTGAATAATTTTGATTCATGACAATGCCTGGTCACACACCGTCAGACAAACTCAAGATCTGATTGTTGGGAATATTTCTACCACCCTCCCTACAGTTCGAATTTGGCAATAAGCTATTTCTTGCTGGAAAAAATTTCTTTGTGGATCGACGCATTCCTTAAGACGCGTGCAGTCCAGGTTAACAAACCCAGCGGTAGCGCAGAAATGCTGACAAACACTGGCGTATAAGCGGTCCTACATATTAGGCCAATGACATCTACCACAAGTCTTTAAAAGCCTCTCACTCTTCGTTTTCAAGCGAAGTTGATTACGTACAGCTTGGCCGTAGGCTATCTTTGGATTTCCTTTTAGTTCTATCCTAACAGTCCTCCTTTAATTTCCTACTCCTTACTGTGTGTAATATTGGCTGTAATTATACACATATCTAAAACTACATATCTGTGCTTTAACTGGTAAACACCCCAACCTTTCGATTCTTACCTGATCAGACTCAGGTGAATCTATTAACTTTTCTGAAGTCTCTTGAACCAGTACAATCCTTTCAGATAATCCTCAAATCTCATTTCCTTTCCACGTTCCGAACCAGTATCGATTGAAGAGAGAAGACCAGATTCTGCTACATCGAAAAGCTGCAAAGAATTCCTTCTTTTCTTGATTACGGCTTCCGGAGGACCTACAACCTCAGGTGAACACGTGACACGATAAATTAATAAAGGCGATGACTATGTGGTGTGCTAGAGTGAGGTGTAAGGCAATGATGGACAGTAAAACAACTGGAAACAATTTTCCGTTAAGTTTTAAAAAATATCGGCACTTCATTGTTTAGGGTAATTCGTTTGTTGACCTTGTTTGTAAGTTACCAATTAAATTTAGTTAAACTCTTCTTTGCATTAACTAGTACTTTGGACAAGTAGTGTGGCATTTTTATTCTGTTTCTATTTGCATTACTAGCGGGAAACTTGTAGATACATTTCACATAGAACTGTTGATCTTAAGACGGCTCGCGTGTTATATTTATAGCAGCTTTGTAAATATTGATATTGAGAGCGCTGACTTACCGCCTTCTTTATTAAATCGGATTTCGCCGGTTGGTATTTGAGTTACCACGCGCGGTCGTGGCTAATGGAGCAGCATCCAGCCTCGTAAAGGCGATCGACCATAAAATGACACGATTTACGGGTGAGAGAGGCGAAGCGTTTATTCAAATGAAGGAAGGCAACTTTCGAAGGCAAGCGCCCTTTGCCCTTACGCGGCGTGAACGTTTGCCAGGTGACGTTTCGAAAGCTGCACCAGCCGGATCTCCTATCTCCGTATCAGGCTAAAATAATCTTTTTACGTCTACTTAAACGTCTCATTAATTAGTCGTGCTGCAACTCAAGTGCAAGGAAGCAGATCAACTTTCAGTTCGGCGTGTTCATGGAAGAGGAATGAGGAAGAGTGTACTGGAATATCTTTATAAAGAACCATCGTGGAGCCTGCTGAAGACATCAACTGCCAGTTTACCCCACCTACTATTACCAATCTATACATGCTGGCAGGCTGCGTGTACTTCACAGGCATGAGAAGCATAATAAAATCAATAACTTCTAATCAACTTATGTAATTATTAACGATACATGCACATAAACCGCAACTGAATTTTTACAATACATTATCTCTCAGTCAAATAATTAAAATAATTCTAAAGGCAGGGTAAGCGAAAGCTGTTACCACTGTGTTGCAATTGTCATTATGTACAGAAATGTGATTAATAAAAAAGGAAGTAATTGAATCTGTACTTTTATTTTATCTTTTTTTAAAAAAATTATTTATAACGGTCGCATCCATTGCCTTTAAATGATCTTAATAAAATAACAACCACTTTTTTGTTAGTTAATACAAGTTTAATTGCAAAGTTTTTTGCTGTCAATTATAATGGTATAATTTATAAATGTTAAATTTATAAAATTAAGTGCAAAGTTTGCGATAAAATTTACATTGGTATACATTTTAAAAAGAGGATATATTTTCATAAAAGCAATATTAAACCATATAGTAAGACTAAACACTTAGTTGAAAGAAAACATGAAGGGATGATGTGGAGGTTGTACATAGTCAACCATTCCTGTTCAAAAGGAAAACAATTGAAGGAACTTATATACAACAGAACCTCAAACACTGTTAATAGCAGGTGTGAAATTGGTGTGGTGGGAACCACTTTTGCTAATATTCTAAATAAAATGAAAGTGTAAGGAGAATATTGTAAAATTGTTTTTCAAAGATTGTATAAAATAAATTTTTAATGATTTGGTTTAAATTGTTTTCCAAAAATGAATAAATTGTTTTAAAAATATTAGTATAAAGTGTAATTAGGAACATTAATGTTTGTAGTGTTATATAATTTAAAGTAATATAAACAATGTAGTTCCATAAAGTTCCTGTGAAGGCGCTAGTTGTTGGATAGGTATCTATATAAAACCGCGACGACCACTAAGCTTATAATGATCGTTTTGATGTTGTTAACAGGTGTGAATGTGAGATATGGTTCCTTGTATATATTGCAAATGAGAATGTAACATATCCTATGTTCTGTTTTGAATATTTCAGATGTCTATGCCTATAACTAGGCCAAAGCTCCTGTTTTAACATAATAATTAGCATATTGCAAAAAAAATTGCAGAGTAACTTGTATGGACTAACAAAAAACTGGTTGTTTATATCATTAATACATTAAAAATAGTCCATCCTTGGTTGTTGTGATGCTTTAAAAGATAAGTCCATAAAAGAACTTATAAGGTTAAAAGTAAATCACTGAAGAACGACGAAACAGAAAAATGTAATTTCAAATAATAGCTTATAATATGACCTCAACCGAGGACTAATTGAGTTAATAATATTTGTAAATAAAATTTAATGAAATCACAAAGAATTTAATACAGTCGAATTCTGTGATAACGAGAACCCTGTTATAACGAATCAATCGGAGCTTTTGAATTGAAATAATTATTTCTGAGAATAAACTTAAGTGGATTTATCGTGTGAAAACAGTTAAACGAGTAAATATCTCGCTCGTCAGGCGATTACGACCAGACGGATGCAATTCCACACTGTACATTTTGACTCTAAAGGGCATAAAACTAAAATGCATGAAAAAAATAACCGTTTAACATTCGTTGTGCACCCGGGAAAATATTATCTTGGGGAAGTTTTACTTTGCCCTTTCTTAGACTGAAGTGAAAAAATTTCTTTAGTCGAAATTCTACTGAAATTGAGTCAAGACATTCCTTCGAAAAATTACCAGTGATGTACGAGATGTTGACGTGCAAAAAATATTGGAATGTACTTTCAACAGTTTCAACGTTAACGAAAAATTACCAATTCTACATTTCGTCCTTCGAAAACATAATTACAGGCGCAAAGAAATATTGTTGTCAACTGAGCAATTGAGACAGTAGATTAATTGAGTGGTTCAAAATTAAACGTAGTTCGGGCATAATGTTGACGGTCATAAATAAAAGTGAAAGCAGAACGACTTGTCCCAAAAATTTAATTGTCAACATTTTACATATCAGACTATTTTATGTACTCGTTGATTCTTTATAATCAATATATATAGAAACGTTTGTCAGTGAGTCAGTGTGTATGTCACAGCTACAGGCATCCAAACTACTGGTCCGAATTTGACCAAATTTGGCACACGTGTTTCTCAGAGCTGCTCATGGCCTTTTGAAAAAATTTAATGTACTGAAGTTATATATGTAAAAAAGTAAAAAACATTTTACGTTAAAACTTTTCGTGTCCCTCACACGCATGGAGATTTCCCAAAGTTGATACGGGTTACATATGTTCTTGAGATATAATACTTTTTTTAATTATTAACATTTCGCGACTTATCCTACCGATGGCAGAGAACTCTGAGAAGATAATAAACTTTGCATCGTCAAAACGATGTATACTTAAGTTAGTTTTATTTTTCGCGTCCGGTAAATTTTATTTTTTTCAATTGATCATTAGTGAAAGAACAGAAAATTTTATATATTTGATAGTGACATTCATCACAGGTAAAAGTGTTAAATTAAATAAACTTTAATAACAATAATACTGTATGTATGGGGAAAAAAGTAAATATGTCAACGAACCTTCGTTTTATTCCACTTTTTAGGGTGTTTTGTTGTGGTTTTCTACCATTAGCAAACGCCGTACTAAACTTGGGGAAACCAACACCCATCAATATATATATATATATATATATATACATATATATATTTATTTATTTCGAAGACACAAAAATCTCAATTTTGGCACCCCTACAACTTTAGGCCTCTACATTTCTAAAAGTGAGGATTTTAGAAAAATTTTGAGTACACGTGACGGATTGAAAATTCTATTATGTACCATTGATCAACGGAAATGTGTCAAATGACAAGTCTCTGTAAAATACTACCATTTTTTCGCCATTTACACAGCCTAGGATTGAAAACAGGTTTAGGCTGTTTGAAAACATATAAAACTAGTGTTTGCACGACCCTCCAGTTAAAAGTATGAGTGTAGTGTTCCCTCAAGTACAATGTTAACTCATTTTTATTTACATTCCTGCTTTTATATTTATGTGAGCGCGAGCAATGCCAAGCACTTCAACTAACAATAATAATAATAATAATAATAAATATATACGCGTTATATAATAAAAATCGGACAGTCTGGTTATAGCCGAGTTCAATTGTTTATTTGTTTATTAACGTTTAAAAGAGCAATATCTAAGAATCTTTCTGAACGCAGTAATTAGAAGTTTCAAGTTTTGGGAAATTGAGTCGTAATATGAAACAGTTTCCTCAATAAATTTTAATCGGATCAGAAATTTCCTAAACGGAAAATTGCCAAAGGAAAGGTTACACTGAATATTACTAGTATTTACAGATAAATACAGTTGTTCGAAACTATTTTACTGGGTTTCGATATGAAATTTTAGTCGTTATTTATATGTCCATTATGTCATTAGTCGAGCTAAAGTTTCTGCTGAGGAAATCTGTGGATCTAATAATGAAAGAAATAGGGTAGACATCTTATTTGATTGTGTTTTGTAACTAACTCCTCCACCTCGTCGAACTAAACTTATTTATATTTGCCCGGTTTTACTTTTGACGTGTCTAGTGTTACTAAACTTGTCCTACTTGAGACGAGTTTCTTACCCCCTAAAATGGAGCGTATTCTCATGACGGCAAATTATGATTTAAATCAATGATAATTTTTATTTGATACTAGCTATGCCCTTAACTTCGTTCTCGAGGTAATTGGATGCCAGAGAATTCAATTATATTAGTGACTATATGTCCCTGTTTTTTTGGGTTAGTCCCCGGCTTGAAACCTCTATCCCCGGTTGAAGGCGTATTCTCGGCTTTATCCCCGGAAACTGGCCTTGACCCTGCTAGGACGGATATTTAGGCTACGAGTAACAATATATTATAAAACCATTAATTTTATCTCATTAGTGATTTACAAATTTGCGTTGACCTGAAACTAAAAGCGAACACATTTTCACAACCCTGTATCTGAAATAACAATTGTCTCATCAATAATCCCGTCCAACAAAATTCCTGCTGCAACAAATAGATGGAGTGAGAAGGCTCGTTTCCCCCTCCTTCCCCCCGCTCTCTCTCTCACATAATGACAAAATGACGCTTATAATAATAGCACAGTAAGTCGGATGAATGGTATAGGAACGCCTAATAAGTTTTATAACTAGCAGTTGGTTTTCACGCCGGCTTTCGTGCAGCAATTCAATGCATTTATAAAAATGTATATTATTATCTTCCAAACTCTGCAAAATATCAAAATGAAACATTTACGAAAAATTAAGTTAAAATTCACTCTGATTTACACTGAAATCCGTTGTGACTTTTGGAGCCTATTCGAGAGAAACGTCCAGAAAGACAATTCCGTTTTATTTATTGGATAGATATATATATAGATATATTGACGATCATCTTACTTTATTGTAGGGGTTCATATCTTAATGCACTTATAAATCCTTTACATACTGCATTCATGCCAGAGAGATTTTTTGCTCCTCAGCGATTAAACACCAAAAACTCTTCTTATTCTTATTACGACAATAAACAAAATGTTTTCACAGACAGCTTAAAAACTGCCGTTACAGTTTTAAATTAAATTATGCTAGGACGATTACCTAATTTTGTGGCAGATGGAAACAAAATTTTCTCTTGAGCCGAAAATTTTTAGCTATAGCTCAGATCGGATACTGATTTCATTATCATTAAATGCTCCATCAGATCAAGACTCATTATCGTCAGGGAAAATTGATATTCAGTTTCTCATTACTTGTAACTACTTTCGATGCCGATAAATATTGATAATTGTGACCGTGTTTATCAACGCAAATTTGTTATTAAACATATGACGGATCTTATATTCATAAAATTGCTTTTTTTAAAAATAATTACTAGATTCAAAGCGTTTTAGGGTCTTTAAAGTCAATTAGGTGCTGGAGGTATTTTATGTACCTCTCGGTATGTCGTTCGGAAGTTTCACCTTCGAAGAGATAATGCTCGGACGATTTTACGACGAATTAAAGAGCGTTCCTGGATTCTGGAATTACTGGTTGGTATTCAGAGAAGTAGAAAATCAAGATGTGGCGGCTCTGACGAATAATCAATTAGGAAGACGGTCACTGTTTTACTGTTTAAGGAAAGGTTAACATCGTCAATGCGTGTGATCTGTTGATGTCGGTCAGCAAAAGTTCGTCGAAATCATAATTTCATACGGAATAATACAGTTATTAGTTTGATACAAGTTAATAACTACACGCGTGTATAGAAATAATAAATATCACTTTGAAAGTACTGCAAAAACTGTACTGTAGCTTTCTCATGGATTATAATATTAACTTCAGAATTACCGCTTTAAATACGCTTATTTAAGATAGACTTTGGGGATATATACTTCTAATTCATAAATATAATCCACAATTACAAATAGGCTTAATTTGTTTCTTTAAAAAAAACATGTATCCTTAAAACTTTTCAAATATTAATTAAAATCTTTAATAAATTTAATTATATTATATACTCCCATCAGTTGAAAATCAGCTCAAAACATAACAATAGAAGATTTGTCCACATAATTATGCCAGGTATATTTTCCCAGATGAGGAATTCAGAAATGCTTTAGCACCAAATACATATACATTATGATAGAAACACTAATAATAATAATATTTAGTTTTTCGTTCTCTATCTTTGTACTATATATATATATATTAATCATGAAATCCTTTTGTTATGCTTGAGTCAAATCGCTATATATCTCAGCATTTCACAATTTGTCATTTGCAAAATTGGCAAGACAATATTTTGTCCCCACCCATCAATTTTGTCTTCATATCTATGTTGATCTAAAAGCATGTATTTCAAACTCTGTCAATGTTTAGACGTAATAAAGAAAATTTCTAAAAATGAATTAAAAACAGTTTCGGGGGATACAATTTAACGACAAATGCGTTCAAAATCATTAGTATGGCCTTGCCATAAATTTGTGTGCGATTACGAATGTCATCTCTCGAATATTCACAACGTTAGTTTCAATAATTATTTTGTTTATAAAATAATTATTTCACCCGAAGCAGTTGATTTTTTTTATCACGTTGTACTAATTTTTCCTGCGATAATTTATCATATCTTTAGAGGTCAGCTTCGTAATGTCTAATTCATTCATATTCAAAATAGTTACTTATCTTCAAAAATATGTCGGATATTTACAAAAACCGGTGTATATCGCACAACAGTTCTCGGACTTGAAACCGAGTTTAACGTGGTCTGATAATTTGAAACTTAGGAGATGTATCTGCGCCATGTTTTAATGTTTCCTCGGCCATTTATCCTTAACCTGAAGAAGCTTTTTTCCTTCTTGGAAAATTGTTCAACCCACTTACCTCGTTATGAGCACTCTTCCTTACCACACATACTTTTATAAACTGGAAGTGGCACTGTAATTATCATTATTTTATCTTTCTAATGATGTAGTTGTAATTTTAAATTATTATGACGCTACTACTTACCATTTAAAATTAGTTTGTTGCCAAACGTATGTTATCACTTTTACAGAACTGTAAAAAACATGTTATTCGTCAAATACGAGTTTTTCAATGAGCGATTTGATAATATAAAGAATTAGCGATTATAAATGGCTATCACTACACTTGCGTAAATATTTATGCTAATTATTTAACATGTCGATTAAAGGATGACACGGTTTTCATAGTGAAGACCAAGCGATTTTTGTGTTATTGTAGAAAAAATTATTTTGTAAGCTGGAATCTCTCAAATACACAATAATCGTGACTTTATTGGTAGTCCATTACACACATTTCAATGTAAGAGTGGTTTCAATCTATACCAATAAATAAAATTGAACTGTATATTTGTCTTGAATAGGCTCCGAAACGGCTTAGCGGATTTAAAAGAAAAATTCAGAGATTGAAACAGGAATTTTAAATTATATTTTCGTGTATGTTTCATTTAGATATCATGCAGAATTCAGACTATATTAATGTAAATATTTATAAATGCATTGAACTGCCGCGCGAATTGCAACTGGGAGTTGTAAGTCTTATTAGGTGTTCCTAAACCATTCATCCTACTTACTGTGTTATTATAAGCGTAATTTTAGCAGCATAAGTAAGAGAGATGGGAGCGAGTCTTCTCACTCCATGTATTGTTGCATTAGGATTCGCGCCGTAATTAGCCTTTGTCGACAGAGGGATAATCGACTTCTTTGTGTCGTCGATGTTGTTGCGTCAGGTAAATTTAAATATTTAGTAACTGCTCATTTTTATTTTTTTGACTCCGAAACGTATGATGTCCAAAATCACCTGTGAGTTATAAGGTTTTCCCTGAAGCGATCATAAATAAATAATACCGTATCATTTTACATATTCAATCAATTCAACTTTATCAAAATTCTGTACCTGTTGTTTCGTTTTTAGGGCAAAATAAAAAGAACTATTTCCGTGCAAACGATGTCGCTGGCAAGCTAGTTAAGAATAAGTTTGGATTCTCGGAAACTTCTTTATTATGTCATGATTAAATTAAAATGCCAGGAGCTATCAATTTTTTATTATTTAATTTCATGAACAATCTACATCAACACTGAATATTAAGTAAATTTAAGTATTCAAGTAATATTCTAATGGATGGCCCGTTATTTGTCTCTTATAGTGAATACATGTTCGGTGAATCTCGTCTTTAATAAAGTTGTAATGTTTTTCGGATGTGGTTCTTCCACGTTAATTTTTGGTCGAAAATTTTAGCTCTGTATTATAATAAAACCTTTGGGGAACGATAAAATGACATAACAATATTTTCATTAACAAATATGGAAGTCAATATTCAACACCGAAATATTGTGGAATTGTTAAAAATTATTGACTACATTGAGTTGTTTGACCGTTAAGTGTTGATGATAAATAGATAATAAAAACCCTTACGGCCACAGTAGTTTTTAAAGAAATAATTTATTACAACGGTAGTTTTAGACTGCTTAAACTGTCTAATTCATCCTAATACAGAAGAAAATAGTATTCAAATCAATTAATTTCCTATCACATGCAATTATTTTCAAAAAAATAAAGTATAATCCTACTATAATTCTACTTTAACAACATTATCAGTATAACATACTTTGTAAAATTTAAAATGTTTGTGTTACTCAACACGTCGTCTGGTCAAAACTGTCGGAAACATCGGTAAAGAAGATAATACGTCATGCACTATTGATCAGTTAATCGGTACTGTATGATTACATAGATAAAAAATTTAAGTTTATATATATGTAGGCAATAAAATTATTCATTTTATTCAGAGTATAACATTGAAAATAATTTACAATGATTTTAATTTATTTATAGCCTCAATATAATGAGTACCAATTTCATTTCTGAAGTTTACTATATCTTTTCTAATAATAAAAATTTATTCAGCGAATCTAAGCTTAGTTTTAAAATTGTTTTAGAATAAAATACGTATTTTATGGAATAATAATTCGTGATTATTCGTCTTTACATGATAATGCCGTATTAGTTTTTGATTTGGCTACACAATAAACCGCCTGGCATCACATGAAAATGCACCATGCGCCTGATGACGGCCATGAATTTTGTTGTCTTAAAAAAAATTGATCCGGTCTATTTACCGATAATGCTTTATTATAACATAAGATGACTACACAATTAAGAATGTTTTGAATATCCGGAGGATTTACATTTGGTTGAAATCGTTCGTGCATACTGTCCCGATTAATTCAGAACATTAATTCTTTTTATTCTAACAGTCAACGTCTTCGGCATGTTTCACCTAATTGCATATATTTAGAACCTTGTCTTACGTTTAACGTGCAAACACTAATGCCGCCAGATTAGTTTAAATGTAATTCTTTAATTTTGAAATACAAACTTGGAGCCGGAATTTTTTTTCGCTTTCAAAGCGTCTTTCACGGAGGTTAAATTGAGCCAGAAATAGTATTTAAATGGTTTCGAGATGTATGCTAATTTTGATTTGATGCTTTTGACAGAAGACAGTTTTCCTTCTCCTCTCCGAGTCCTTTGTAGTTATTAACAGAGATACAAAGCATTCAATAATAATTAAAGAAAGTAAGGTAGTAAATGCGTTTAGTCATTATACAAACTATAACTTGATTTCTCTTGCAGGGGTTTTACGACTTTAAAGTCAAAAATAGCTTCATTAGTCCGCGCTCGGAGCAATTAATTGATAGAACAGTTTCTTATTCGAATACCAAAATTCCTACTGACGTTACGTTACCGACTATTTAGTCGGTTAAAATTTTAATATATTTATCATAATTAGACACCCAAGAAAGTGACAATACATTCGGTGTTAAGAAAAGTGTATCTGAAACAGAATATTGCTATGAATATCTTTCAGGGTCAGATAAAATTCTCTCGTAACATTAACAGCTTTCGTCTTGATCAAATTAGCTTAAGCACAATTGTAATTATAAATTACATTAACAAGCAAATAATTAAGAATAGGACTTCATATGTAATTGAAGAATCTATTAAATTAGTCCTTACGGCCCAAGTATGATTTTGATGTGTTCGGAGATTTGTTTTTTCAGGTAGGACGTTGAAAGGAAAATTACAATCCCTTTTTACCACAGGTCTCGGAAGACACGCATACGCCCACCTCGCCTCGGTT
The DNA here is from genome assembly GCA_034510155.1 of Eucriotettix oculatus. NCBI lineage: Eukaryota > Metazoa > Arthropoda > Insecta > Orthoptera > Tetrigidae > Eucriotettix > Eucriotettix oculatus. Next base: position 215,131,371 of record CM067376.1, on the reverse strand, counting down.
ATTTACGGAAACGTTTCTAATTTGCCGCTCTGCCATCTTCGGGACGTAAAAGCAGCTAATTCGAATTCCGGAGTTAATTAGTGAAAGATCCGTAGGCAGTTTACGATGCCCCCGGCAGCTGCCGCGAATAAACGTGTCACGTATCTCATGCGCTCTTCAATTTACTCCTTGACGGCAAATGAGCTTATCTTTGTTAAACACAAATTGATGGTGAAGTTTTTGTGAGCCGGGAGCTGGACGCTGGGCGTTCCCTCTTTTGTTGGACCCGGCGCCGCGCCGTTATAGGACAACGGGGGCGCCACACGCTGTGCAAAGGGAGGAAAAAGAAAACTCAACTTTGTCCCGAACCTCCTGGAATAAATTTCCCTTCTGGAAAACGTAAATGATATCGAAGTGGGAGAAAGGTCGGATTTTTTCCTATTAGTCCCGAAAATATATTACCTAAAGTTCCTAACACACTGGCTCATTAGCGCAGTCATAAATTTATGATATTAATACGCGGAACCTGTTCTTTTTATTTTGTTCCTTTAATTTATGGGCGCGTCATTCACTACCGAAAGTCGTAAGCAGCGTTAAGGGAAATTCATTGCACGTTTTTTCCCCCCGAATTGTCCCATAACTCATGCATTCAAAATTACAGGTGCAATGATATGCGACGGAACCGTGATTACGACGGCGCGCCAACAATAAAATTCTCGTCTCGAAACAATTCTAATTTTACTCATATGGAATATAAGGACTCAGGACATGGTATGATGCATTACACGCTGAAATAGTTTACAGTTAAAGTGGATAACGAATATTACACTCATTATTACCTCACTTACTCGTACACAATTTTCTTATTGCATTGTATTTGGACCATTGCATGGCGTAAAGTATCAATTTAAATAAAAATATTTCCTCACCGGAAAGAAACAAAAAATAGGAAATGATTACCTCTCAGTTAACAAACTGATTGCTCGGGTATTTTTCCATCGAAACTCTATCCTACGTTACGAAATAAATAAATCCTATATTGTAAAATCGAGGTAAGGTAATTATATATATATATATATATCTAAGTATAAAACAGTACATATCTTGTAACATTTTACAAACTCGTTACAATATTAATTAACCTCTGATATGGTTATAAAAATTATTTTAAGTGAATTAAGTCTTTCCCGGATTATTTGATGCAGAAATAGTTCTCGGGTTTCCTCTCGGGTACAATTACAATCGGACCTGTACACGAGTGGAAACCCGAGAACTATTTCTGCAAAATTGTTGTAGTCTAAAGTCCAGGAGCAAGAATAAATAAAATTTGAGTGTTAGCGACCACGAGTAAACAGTTATATAAATATGTTGACAGTGCTTTATGGACTGCCCATGTGACTAATTTGACTGTGGTTGAAACGCAAAGCTCATTGGAAATGGAAATCACCTCAAGTTCATATGAAGGTGAGTGATAAACAAGGGATAAAATCTGTTTCATTATTTCCATTCTCTGTTAAGAATAATTACCTAGATCTTCAAGAAAGTTCTACGTTAGCATTTGACTAAACATGGGTTTAAAATACACATCGGGAAAGTCACTTTCCGTTAACGGTGCCCCAAAAAATATTGAGACAAATCAGGAAGATTTATTATTAATCCACCCACACAAATAAATTAAAAATATAGAGGTTCAAAAGTTTTCGTGAAACATAAATATTCCTTATCAGTATTTATAGATACGTTTAAAAGAAGAAAAAGGCATTTTGTACACAACCATTACATTGAACATATTAAGATATCATTAAAGCAATAATTTAATTCAAAGGGAGAGGTTAAAAGTAATTTACTTGAATTCTTATTGAGTTCTGACGAAATTGGTGACACGGAAAGTTGTGGAATCGACACCAATCTCGGAAAGGACCTCTGATAATATCCTTGAATTTGAAGGATACTTCCAGAGATCTGGATTAGTAGGTATATAAAGGTGACCAAAATGATACATAAACAGAATCTAACAACAGAACGAACTTACATTAGGAACCCCATAAATCTCGATAAATGGATTAAAACAACACGGCTAGAAATATTTCCCTTTAACGTATTATATTCTATAAGCCAAAACTCAATATTTTGAAACTAACAGCAAAAAATATTTTCAGGCAGTTCACTTTTCAATTCCTTCTCGCCTTAGAAACCGCGTTTGAATTAATAAATTAGCACGCCGGTGTTTGTGCTTGATAGCGATAATACTATTTATTAACTCATTGTTTGGCATATGAGGGCTGTTTGATAAGTCTGGTAAAACAATAAAGAAAACTTTCTTTATTTCTCAACGTAGTCTACTTCCTTGTCCATACACTTGGCCCAGCGAATTTCCAATTTTTTCAACCCACCACAGAAGTAGGTTTTGTTAAACTCTGGAAAACACTTCGTCAAGGCCTCGATCACTTCATCATTTGATGAAAATTTCTTCCTACCTAATCAAATTTTCAAGTTCGGAAGAAAGAAGAGATCACTTGGTGCTAGGTCTGCTGAATAGGGTAGACAAGAAACGAATTCGAAACCCAAATCGTAAACTTTCGCCATTCAGACAGACTGTTGCTGCGTGCACTGGCGCATTGTCCTGGTGAAACACCACTGTTTTGCGCGCCAATCTTGGTCGATTATCAACCAACACCCGCTTCCATCGATCCAACATAGCAGTGTAATTGAGCCCAGTTATGAATATTATACCCCGAGAATCTCCAAAAGACAGTGGTCATCACATTTCCAGCCTAAAAAATGGTTTTCGCCTTTTTCTGTGCACATTCGCTAGCTTTAATCGATTTTTGATACTTTTTTGTCTCTGGAGTGTAGTGATGGATCCAATTCCTTCGACGGTTACGAATCTGCGCAAAAGGTCTTGTGGGTAATGATAGATTCAGCATCAAAATGTTTTTCTGACTCAAGTGTTTACCAGTCGCGGCATCCATCGAACAAAAGCTTTTTTCATCATGGCTAGTTTCTCGTGGAATATGAAATGCGCTCTTTCAGTTGAGAAACCTACGTTATCAGCTCCCTAACGCACTTTTTGTCAGCGTTTTTCCATTGTGATATTGGGAAATTTTTCTATATTTTCCAGAGTAGTGACCTCAATTGGGCTACCGGAGCGAGTGTCATCTTCCGTGTTTCTGCGACCTTGCTTAACTCATTAATCTAGAAGTGAACGGCCTTCAAAATTGATGCAGAGTCCACGTGTTTTTCATCCAGTTCGGTTTTTATTTTTTCAACTGTCCAACCTTTAAAATGGAAGTGTTTAATGATAGCACGCAAATCGTTTTCTTGAATTGTCTCCGTCGGACTATACATTTCAAACTAAAATTCAAATAAACTGTGACTGGCGAATATTTAAAACTTTTAGGAAAATATTTGAAAGGGTCATGTTTACCATGGCGCGAAATTAAGATTTACCAGACTTATCGAACAATCGTTGTACCAGCCTAGGAATAAGTTAACAAAATTAAAATCTATTTTGTGAACAAAAACTAGAAAATTTACTTTTTGTGTTCCAATAAACCACCAGTAATCACATTTTTAATATTTTTTCAATTAAATTGTGTAAAGCTCGGTGGCAACGTTCAAAATGTACAATAAAAATATAAAACGAATTAGAGAAAAATTGTTACTTTACAGTGAAACTTGTTACATACTATTAATAAAGTATAACTACCATTAAAACTGAAACTGATGTGACACAGCCCTCTGGGCGTCTTCTCACTGCACTGCACTTCAATGCAATTGAATTTCAAACATGACGTCTGCATTCAATTATTTTATATTTAACTTCACGCACTTTTAACTATTTTAACAATACATCCCTATCACAAGTCGTTAATATTGTAGTGTTGGGTGCTTTGTGAATAAACTTAAAGGGTAGTTATTGAGACAAACGGGTTTATTTAAACAAGTTTAACGAGGAAAAATACCCAGGACGCTACCTAGGCGTCTAGGATTGTGAAACCTGACAACGTACCTGATTCAAATGTAGCGTCGCCTCTCTGCCAGTTTCTCCGTAGGACGCTCTCCTCTACGTCGCAAGTTGACCTCCTTCAAACGTCCGGGACCCTTCCTTCCCCTTCACAATCGACCTTACAAATTGATCTTCTAATCCATAAATGCCATTGGTTGAGGTAACCACGTTGTATTTAAATATTTCCGTGTTTCCCTGGTTCTCGATTCCCACGTCTGCGTGATTACGGAAATTCCACAGCTCATATACTAACGTCCCGTAATGCCATCCCTGGGGATTAGTGTCGACATAAGGTCTCGAATGCTTTCCCAAATTCCACTTCCCAATCCTTGCTAACTTTATATTAAGAATTAAAAGCAAATCATCTGTCACTCTACTATCTTCTATTAATTTTTTTATACTCTGCAGGTCATTTGCTAACAAATTTGCAAGCAGGCTATAACAATGCTCAGTGGTTCTATTTAGAAACTATTTATAGTGAAGTAAAAATTAACGGCATCATTTTAGGTACGAATGGTGGGGATCACAATAGTGAAGAAAAGTTCAAAGCTTTAAGGAGAACAAAAATGTAGTTTAACAAAAAGCAGGAGTTGAATTCTTAACTTCAGGCTTTGAATCTCTGTGTTCATTGATGCAGGTTTTTCTTGCATCTGTCAGCACTGGTGCATGTAATTGTTTCGTGCTTAGGAATGGCCCTCCCATTCCGCAGCAAGACTTAATGCCTCAATGGCAGAAGCCACAACAGAGCTTGCTATCATTATTCCATTAGGAACATTCAAGGTTTGTCGGCGAGCTTTTGATTTGAACGTCGTGAATTGACAAAGCCAGCGGTGTGTTTGCAGCTCTCCCAAACACGCAGGGTTCCTCATTAGGGAGAGCTGACGATTTATTGTGAACTGCTAATAAATGTTCAGGTCGCATTAAGCCTCTCCATCTGTACAGAGCTATAATAAGCACGTGATCTCATTTCGACAACAGTTTCTAACAACTGTAAAATAATGACTTAAGGATGCTTTCTCTGATTCGCAAATGGAAGATGGTAATAACTAAAGTAAGTTGATTACTTAGGGACTACTGTAGAAGAAATGCACTGTGTTTTTTCTTTCCCCGTGAAGAGATGGCGGTACATAATCAAGATGAATCTGAAAGCAAAATAATATGAGGAATATTTATGTATGTTGAAAACATAACTTAACTTATTCGTTCTAACAACTGCACATGCTGACCTTTTTTTATCTCTTAACTTCACTCTCGCTCATGTGTTAACTGAAGGCATTCCACTTCTAAGAAACTAAGTCTAATTTAGTTGTTACAAAGAAACGAGGCATTTTTAGCTTAAGTAGAGAAATATCTCATCCTTTAACCACTTAGTATAGATGAGACTGTAGAGCAAACAAAACATGATTAAGAACAATGAAATAAATAAATTAGCCAATAAGTCAGAATAATAAAGTATACAAACACATCACACAAGGTTTTATCCTGCCTCTGGGATTTCATCCACTGATAAATTTATTATATATATATATATAGGATATATTGTAATATACTACGAGATGAGTACTTAAAATAAATGATAAAATTTATTCAAATTAAAAGAAACTATATTGTAATTAAACACAAAAATAATGGAGTACAAATGATCTCAGTCTCAGGGCGTTATTTAGGGCCTCTCAAGAGTGAAGACGCAGAATCTAAAAACGAAACAAAACACATGGAATTAATAATTTTTAGCAGCAAGCTTTATATATTCTTTCCTTTTTACTCACCCAAGATAATTTGGCTGCATTTATGATTACTTCACTCCCTGTCAACTCAACCAAGTGCCCTCTATGAATGCGTGACAATAATTTATTTATGCTTGCAAAAAAATAATTTAAAACATATTATAACTTATTAACAAATACAAAGGAAATTTGAACATGAAGTCACTTTGAAAAGACAGTTTGAACTTGACTATGAGATTGCAGAAGTCAGATTATTTCATACGATACCACTTTTTATTCAGGTCTGGTTGTATCAGTGTTTGGAACACACGTTGCACAGTTGGAAAGAACAGCGGATAGCCAAACACGTACTCCAAAAAATGGTGATATACAACCGTCTCTTTGGTTGCCGAACAGGTTCTCCTTCTAAATCACTCGTCTGCCAACACTGTGCAACATTTCTCACCCATAATTACACGCCTTTCTTTTCTCGGCGTCCAACGCCCATCAGCCACACAACTTATCTCCTTGCCAACTTTGGCCCGCTTTCAGTACCTCAGAGAGGCACGTCCCCACCACCCTTCTTCCTCGGGGTTACACACCCTTCACTCTCCACGTTCACACACCGTCTTATTCACCCTAAAACCTGGATCCAGCCATCATGCCAAAACTAGTCCATGTGACCTGGCCGTCCAATCTTATTCAAGCTCACTAGTTCCCTCACTAGTCCAAAAGCCTAAATTATTTAGAAAATCTTCCCGAAAGCATTGTGCACACGACACTAATTCATCTCCACGCGGTATTGGTGTCACGTGCTTGGTGCATGTGCCAAGCAGCCAACAATACCGTCTGCAGAGCTACAATCCGCTCTTAAGGCGTGGTACACATGGTCGCGTGACAGAAGTGCGGCAGCCGGCGACAGCAGCGGACACATGGGAAGTGACTTGGGTCGTTGTTGACGAGCCATTATTGACAGTCGGAATAAGGCAGACGATTGTACTCCTAATGCTAATTAAATAGAATTAATTAAGTAAAATCGAAGAGTTATGAAAATTCATTGGCCGAAACTAAAACAGTGAATAACTGAAAACTTTTCTTTTATAATTAAATGTTTTGTCCACTTTTCAGTTAATATTTTAAAATTCCTAACACAATAAAACTTGAAAATTTTTATGCTTGTTATTAGCAAAACCGAATTTATCACCACAAGAATTGCTATTTGTATGTCTCCAATGATCTTGAGCTTCTGTATTTGTTGAAATTACCTTAGAAAAATGTAATTTGATTAAGCCCTGGACTTCAATGTCGGTAACTGAATCATTACTTACTCCACTTAATCTATTTGGAATTATGTTCATAAGTTTCATCAATTACTTTCCTCTTCACTCAACTTCTACAGTAACTTTTTGTTTACGCCCCCTTCATGATTATTCGCCAATTTCGCTTCCATAATAGTTATTTTACTTATATTAGTAGTTATAAATTTCTTGGCAGCTTCATCGTTTGTTATAGACTTGTAAAATTTGTTATAACCTTACAATATAACCGTCCACAATGAAGATATCGCTTCTCGTTCACTGGTCATGGGCACTTCGGAATCCATTTTAACAGAAGTTCTTGCAACAATAAATTGCAGTGTTAAATGATCACTACTGGATTCCTCACAGACTGCTAAAAATCTGGACTGTCATTCTTTCCTACTCACCTCATGGATTTCGCACGTGGAAAATTCTACCGGTAATTTGTTACACGGAGCTTACCTGAATTCACAATTGGATTACGGCTGTTTTAGTGACTTAGTCTTGACTCGTGTTTTACATGGCCCAATCCCCAATCGGGTTACAGTCCTTTACAGGGCTGCTACACTTAACGTCTTCCTGTAACTCTGTTTCTCTCAACATAGTCAACGACATTCTTCTCAGACAATTAATTAGTAAACGGTGCAATAAAGTATGTTCTGTCCAATTTGTGATAAAATACGAATTATTGCAATTATTTATTAGCAAACCACATCTCTTTATATAAGCCCAACTCTTTTCAAAACTATCACATTTGACGTAATCTGTACCCTCTCGGTCTCAAATTTAAGCCTTCAATTACCTAAAATAAACAATCAACACACGAAAATTGAAATGCGGTTATGGTGAGGTGGCATTTACAAAAAGAATTGATCCCCTCATATTAAAAATCTTAAATAATCAGGTTCTCGACAGCCAAGTTTGTTGGGTCGGTGCATACCTCCGTATCGTTATTCATTGGATTGGCACCGCTAAATTGTGAACGCTTTGATTTCATTATTCTATTGGTTTTCTTTTGTTTGAAAATTTATTGTTGTTTAACTACTCGTATTGGTCATTTTCAAGACTGATCAGTCACTTATAATGACACACAAAAGTGAACACCCCGACAAATTTTATTCGTCGCAGACGCAGAAGCCGCAAGAAGAATTTGTGGTGTGAGTATAATATTTTTTGAGAGGTCTGCGCAGGTATGGCTTTCGCATTTTCCAGAAGAAGAATTTGACTTGCCTGATGAAGCATGATCAGGAAGGTCTTCTCTTTTCGATGAAAATCGCCTGAAACAGTTCAAAATAATCCTCACCAAACAACGTGGGAATCGGTACCAATTATTGAATACTGTGATAACTATTGTGCGTCATTTTCATTCATCATAAGGTGCAAACCGCATATGCGAAGCGACACGAAAAAGAAAATCAGATTGTAACCACATTGTAATAACTACATTTGTATGAATCAGGAAGAAAGAAGAAGAAAGACGGATGCCGGAGTATCTTTGGAGAGTTGAGCGTTACCGTTTTAGTTTTGTTATTACGATGTTCCTGGGATTTTGGCGAACAAAATTGCTTTATATCTGTGAAATTTAAAATAAATATTTAATAGTTGAGCATTACTCTCAAGTTAGTATACCAACGATAAGCAGACTATCCTCGAGTTCTTTTTTATCGAAGATCATTCTTAGCCTAATTTGAGCCAACCCACGATCCTTACGAAGTACACAAAATATGAATTTGTTGTCAACGATGCGATAATTTTTTTAATGTAATAATATTTTCTTCTTTACTAGCCGTTACCGTTTGGCTTGTCGTAGGCACAATAGATATTCCTTGGAAATAGTGGAACAGCTGACGATAAATGGCCATGTATATGAAAGAAGCCCATCTAAAAGGTCAACATACCGTGCGGAGGACGGTGCACGCCCTCAAAAAAATCGTGTGGAACCAAACTGGCATTCTTCACCATGAACTTCTACCAAGAAATGAAACAAAAACTTCTACGTATACTGAATAGCTGAGAGGCCACGAAGACCTGGATACGGCTACACTTACCACAGATGCGATTGCTCAAGTTAATTGGGAGCTTCTTCCTTGCACACCATATTCACCAGACTTAACAGCTTCAGATTACCATCTCTCTAAGAACAGTCGTATACAAGTGTTTCATGATGAAGCTTAACAACTGGCTTACAGATTTCATCAATAAGAAACCACAGATCTCCTACCTGACAGACATTATTGGCAAAGATGGTCATTACATCACTGAGTGAATGAATAGGTGATTATCAATCAGTATTGTATTGTAATATAATATAGAGTATTTTATACTAATAAGCTCGGACTTTATGAACCGAGGTAATTTACAGCTCGGTTTTTTTAATTCTCTTTTGTAAAGTTACGGTTACCTTAAAAATAATATTTATAGCACTAATATGCCTATATATTAATAGTTATTAAACTTTGTTAAGTATTTAATTCAACAAATTGATGACCCTGTATATAAATTTAGTCGTAATAACGTTTTTATGCCTTATTCAGGTTTTTTGCTCCCTGTAGAGGAAAATGTAAAGAAAATTAACCCTAGGGCGGTGAAATTGAGACAGATTTTGTAAAAAAATATATGGAAACAAAATTTTACCACAACAATGTCAAAACATAACAAAAATTACATCAGAAGTCCAACTATATGGTAGAGATCAGAGGCACCAAGTAACAGTTCAACTCCTTTTCCACACGTAATTATTGCCAGACTGAATGTTGGCCAAGTGGCATTGGAGTGACAAAGAGTAACGGGAAGCGTCGTACCTCAAATATTTAAGTAACAAGAGGGAAAGGAATTATATATAACACTAGTAGTAAATGAACCATATAAAAAACTAAAACAATAAAATAAAATGTATATATACATAAATAAATAAAAAATTAAGACAATAACGTGTTATAAGTATAACTTAAATTACTCGTGTCATTTTACGAATTGAGCGTGTTCTTAGTGATTCTAATGTGTATCATTTCAGATACGTTCCTTTTGTATAAATTTTGTTCAAAATCAAGAATTTCAACCTTTTTCAAGTCGAATTGGTGTTTATTCCGGAGCCTATGTGTGGTGACTACATTATGGATCGTAGTTTTGTACTTGTTCTTATATTCCATAAGTCTAATTCGATAAGCACGCTTCGTTTGACCTATATAACATTTTTGGCAGTCGGGCCCACCGTAATTAATTTTGTAAATCACGTTATGTTGCGAATAATTTTCCAAATTGTCTTTTCCCTTTTTCATATTAATTTATTCAGTTTATTAGTCATAGTAAAAGTAACCGAAAAGCCAAAACTAATAAGTAATTTTTTAAAATTTCTTTCTGACATTTCATAATAAGGTAGCACCATACATAGATTATCGCTATCAATATTCCTAACATAATCAACTGTGGGTGAATTAGAATACTGGTGTTTGTGAATTATTTTAAAAATATGTTTATTAATAAAGTTCAAATGGCACGAATTACTAAGTAAGATATCTTTAACCAAACTAATATTTCTGTTGTGGAATTTTGAAAACACTAAGTAACGGACTACCAATCGAAGATACAAATCAATCTATACAGTTATTAAGTTTTATGAATTTCGGTAAAAGTAAACGCGAGGGCCAAATTAACGGAAGTTAGAAACAATAAGGTTATAATCAAAATTGTTCCCCATCTCTTGGACCTCTCTGTACTTCTCTATAACTTTTAAAATAGAGTCAAAGGAGATTCGAAGAATAAAAAGCGTCGTCTATTCAGCATAACCATTCAAAATTAGCGGAAGTTAGAAACAAAAGTTATAATCACAAACATTGTGCTCCAACTACCAGGCCATTTGGTACATTAATATAAAGAGATGTTATATCAAGCGACGTCATGCCATTATCTTTAGGAATATGACAATTTTTGATGTTATTAATAAATTCAAAGCTATTTGGTACCGAATTATTCGTCTCGACCAAATCATAATTTAAAATTTTGAGTGAGAATCGCGAAAAATTAAGTAACGGACTACCAATCGAAGAGACAATCAATCTATACAGGTTATTAGGTTTATGAATTTTCGGTAAAAGTAAACGCGCGGGCCAAATTAACGGAAGTTAGAAACAAAAGGTTATAATCAAAATTGTTCTCCATCTCTTTAGAACCTCTCTGTACTTCTCTATAACTTTTTAAATAGAGTCAAAGGAGATCGAAGAATAAAAAGCGTCGTCTTTCAGCATACAATTCAAAATTAGCGGAAGTTAGAAACAAAAGGTTATAATCAAAATTGTGCTCCATCTCTTCAGAACCTCTTTGTACTTCTCTATAACTTTTTTAAGAGAGTCAAAGGAGATCGAAGAATAAAAAGCGTCGTCTTTCAGCATACAATTCAATCGAAGAGACAATCAATCTATAGGGGTTATTAGCTTTATGAATTTTCGGTAAAAGTAAACGCGCGGGCCAAATTAGCGGAAGTTAGAAACAAAAGGTTATAATCAAAATTGTTCTCCATCTCTTTAGAACCTCTTTGTACTTCTCTATAACTTTTTTAAGAGAGTCAAAGGAGATCGAAGAATAAATAGCGTCGTCTTTCAGCATATAATTAACTTGTGAAGTATTGATGATGACTAGAATTTCACTGATAGAAGCAAGCACCTGAGGTTTGAGCGTGTCTTGTGGTGGCAGAGCATGCTCGTGCGTCCGTGGATGATATTGCCCAGGGCAAGGTGGCTGTTTGGGCAGACAATGAGTTGTGTCCGGTGCTGTGTGGTGCGGCGGCCGCGTCGGATCTGGGGGTAAACACAGGCCCTGCTATTGTGCTCCACCGGAACCAATTCGCCATGAAAATGAGGCTGCGCACCGACCAATGCCCGCCTTTCAGAGCCGGCATCGCCTCGGGGTACGCGCGCCCCCAACTTCATTCACCTTATGGAATATGATAGATTATCCTGTTTTTCCGAATTCACTTTTGCGGAAAAACGATCTGGACCGACCCGTATTCTTTTGCGGCTAACAGGAAGTTATACGGGAGGGACATGTGCAGGCATTCGCTTTCATAAATCATGTTGAAAAATTTTCGTGTGGCAGTGGAATAAAGATCGGTTGTCAGTGTGGCGAAACTGCCGTGTCATACACTGTCTCAGTAATCTGGTTTTGAAAATGGTTGACAACAGTGTGGTGACCTTTGTAGAAACTTTTTCAGTTATCGTTAATCCATTGTTTCTAACATCGAGAAATGCAAATATGGCAACAGTGAAGATAATAAAATAAGGAGGGAGCAAAAAAATAAATAAATGACCAAACCACGGTATTGAAGGAACCGATTGAACAACCGCGGATGAAATTGGTTAATGCAGAATAATGAATGAATGAAAATAGCTTATGTTGTCCCATTCAGGGCAAAGGCCTCCTACAAGCAAGGGTAGCTTTTAGTAGTCTCACGCGGTGAGCTAATCCGCGTAAGGTGTCTTATTAATACACTACACTGTCACTAAATTGTAGTTCTAGTTCTTTCCACTTATTTCTGTCTATGGCTATTCTGATCCATTGTCCTCCAGCTTGTTTTTTGAATAGGTCCGTCCACTTGCGTCTTGGTCTTCCTTGGAGTCTCTTGCCTATGTAGGGGTCCCATGTAGTAGCTTGTAACGTCCATCTTTCGTCTTGTAGCCTCACAACGTGTCCTCCCCATTTCCATTTGGTCTTTGTAGCCTGTTGAGCAACGTCTATTGTTTATGGCATCATATGTATCAAGATGTTTGATACTCTACCTTTCAGAGAAATGCCAAGGATCTTCCTCTGTATTTTCCTCTGGCATACTTGTAGAGTGTTTCTCTCTTTTACTCTGAGAGCCCATGTTTCACACTCATTCTATCGCAGAATAAAGCGATCATAAAATTATATTCTGGTGAAGAAGAAAATAACACTTTCAAGAATGAGATAAAACTTTCTCTTGTTGAATTATGATTACTCACACTCTCCCAAAATATCGTTCCCGGGCCAGTTAATAACGTTAAGCAAATATTATTGAGAGAGTACATATACTATTTAGTTTCATATTTAAAGCCGACCTTGAACGGCATCAGCTCATTTCGAGGAACGTTCAATAAGTAAAGGGACATACTGATGTACTTTCGTGACTTTCGGTTAGTGAAGAACTGAGAATATAGCACGGATAAGAATAGCATTTAACGATGGCGTGTCCACTTGTGTTTTCTCTTTCTGAAGGTAATAAAATCAGGTGAAACATTTTGTGAATGATTTTACAGTATGGTGAAAGTTGTACGAACAGTTTATAAACAGTCGAATCTCGATCGGCCAGCCGAAGGGTCAACTCCATCTCTTCAAACTCGCATTGGAAACATTGTTCATGAAAGAAAAATTATAGTAAGTGTTGACAGTTTATGTTATCAAGTGCAAGAGAAAAACAATGGTTCTTGGTTGTTCAAGGAAACGACTCAAGGTGCGTGCCGATACACAAAGATAGTTCCGAGTTGAAATATAATAATTCATCATGTGGGCGTCAATTTGATAGATGGGGCAGTCTGAAATTAATGGCTTTGACAGAATAAAATCTGTACGAATAAAAGTTTGTAGATTCAGCAGTTTACAAATGGGATGAAATTCTAAACAAGGAAAATTGTTTAAAAAGTCAGTGTATATGAAGTGTCAATAAAGGATGCTGTAAATATTGTAGCAATGATATATACCAGGAGCCTAATACATTCAACTAAAGAACGTGTAAAGCCCAATTAAGACACAAGGTTTAACATAGCACATTTAATTTTTTGCCTAGTTCAATTTTATGGAGTTGATAAAGTGTGTATATCAGCGATTAACTAATTGCGGAGCACCGGGTTGATTATATTACATTCAAAGCATTCAGCCCTGTAAATGATAATGTAAAATCCTTTCACTTATGTTCGCAATCGGTTACGGCACACACACACACACACACACATATATATATATATATTATTCAGTTAAGGAAAAATTCTGTATTGATTTATAATAGATTAACATTCAATAACAATGCTTAAATTGTTTTATTTAATGTATGTGGTGACGATAATTCCCTTAATATGAAAGGTTAAGTTCACACAAAAAGGATACGGGTGGATGGAACATCAAATAGAATGCGAATTAGAAGATCAGTTTGGTTTTAGGAAGAATGTGGGGACAAAAGAAGCAATACTAATTTTGCATCTAATTTAGAAGACAGGATAAGAAAAAAACAGGCCTACGTTCATGGCATTTGTCGATTTAGAAAAAGCGTTTGATAATGTGAACTGGAAAACACTATTAAGGATTTTGAAGAGCACTGGAATAAAATATCGCGATAGGAGGCTTATACATAACCTCTAAAGAAGGCAGGCAGCAATAATTAGAATAGAATATCAAGAAGAGAAAGCCGTAATCGAGAAAGGAGTAAGAAAGGATGCAGTCTGTCGCCCATTCTGTTTAACTTATATATAGAACATGCGATGAAGGAAGTTAAAATGGAATATGGAAAACGAATCATACTGCAAGGAGAAGAATTAAAAATCCTACGCTTTACCGATGATATTCTACTATTAGGGGAGTAAGAAGATTTAGAAACCATAATAAATGACATGAACGGGGTCCTGGAGAAAGAGTTCAATATGAGCATTAATAGAGGGGAAACCAAGGTAATGGAGTGTAATATGGGAAACAGTGGAATAACAAAGGGTGTTAGATTGGGAAAGGATATTTTGACAGAAATTAAGGAATTCTGCTACTTGGGAAGCGTAATATCTAGGGATGGTAGAAGTATAGTAGACATAAAGAGTAGGATAGCACAGGCAAGGAAGGCTCTCTTAAAAAAAGAGAGGAATTTACGTACGGCTTATATAAGTATGATTATTAGGAAATCCTTATTAAAAATTTTAGTATGGAGCGTGACGTTATATAGGTGCGAAATGTGGACGATAGGAGTTGCAGACAGAAAAAAAGTATAGAAGCATTCCAAATGTGGTGCTATGGGATAATGCTGAAAATCCGTTGGTTGGATGGGGTAACTAACCAAGAATTTCTATGCAGAATAGGGAAAGAGAGAATAATTTGGAGGACTTTGACCAAGAGGTGGGATAGATTAATAGCCCACGTTTGAGACATTAGCATTAGAGGTAAAACGCGTGGGGTAAGATCAGAATATGTAGGAAATGGATGAAATACGCTAAGCAGATTAGGGAGTGTTGTGATGTGGTAGTTATGTAGACATGAAAAGGCTTGTGCAAGGTAGGTCAGTATGCAGGGTTGCATCAACAACATATTTCCTTCACTTTGTTGTTATGTTAGAAATCGCATTTGAAGTGCTGCAAGTTGGTTGTGACGACATGGCAGTCTTTTCTGCCCTATCTTTATGTAGCCGTTTACCTATGATCGTTTAGTGAGAAATAGAGGATCTATGATTTGAATCAAAATTGGATTTTTATGCTCTTCTAATCAAAACAATATATTGCAAATAATGATAAAAATTCTAACAACAAACTGCACCACACATACACACGTATCGGTCGAGATATAATAGCCAAATTGCGACAAATCACTAATTCCAGAGGCATTGTCATGAGGAGGTTCCGAAATTCTGTTTATCTCACTGGCGACGGGGTTCCATGTTTATAAAATCCACTATCACTAATTAAATTTATGGAAGATATTCTAAGGTTAACTTAATGAGAGGAAGGGATATAGACATATATACACTTTAAAACAGAAGAAATATTTTATTGCTGCATTTCATAGAAATGATAATAATATAACAACTGTGGTAAATATGATGTGCCATGTAAGTAATGTAGAATAAGCTTATAAAGTGTTATTCTCGTGCCATTCTGGTCGTATGGAAAGATTCGTCTTCTCCATGATGTTTCCACCCGGAGGGTGAGATTATTGGAGATATTTTGACCTGATTCCAGATTTAGGACTAGCCCTGCTTTTAGCACAATAGGTGCAAAAGCTTCGATTACAAAGTTGATCTGGAAGGTCGTGGCCCTGCGCAACAAATTTAATGCGTCACCTATCTTATTCCACCATGGTCCCAACCACAGCATTCCTGGACCGAGCTAAACCATAGAGTAACGATGGGTACCTTGGATTGCCAGTAAAGGGCACTACTTTGAGGGAGACGAGACGATGCTTAAAATATTCTACCCGCAAAAGGACAAATTGGCGGATAGTAATTAAATTCGCGGCCAATTTACAATCAATCAGTGACTGGTGCTCCAGATAGAACGAGGAAGTGTCGAAATAACAGTGGATAGATAATCTGCATTCAGAATTGAAGGACAAAGAAGCTATCTCCAAACACTCGTACGGGCACTAACATTTTTGTTTGCCCGGAGATTCGTGGTGGAATCTCGTAGTCCACCTCTACCGCATTCTCGCAACAGTTAGGGTAAAGAGCTGCTAACTCCAACAGAGGACTGAAATACCGGGATCCTAGTTTCATCGTCTTCCAACCACCAAATTTCAAGCATTCGAGACGCAACAGCAAAATCATCGATATTAAGTGGTTAACCACTTAATTTTCTCACGTTGACGTGGTATTTTGTTTTTTCTAAATGTTTGTAAATATAGGGGTTATTAAATTACTCTTTTACATCTTTGATAGGGCTTTGAGATATAATGGTCCGACATTTCCATATTTTATTTTTATTTTAATACGTAAATATTGTAAATTTTTGTACATAGTTTTCTTCTATTTTTGATAACACATTCATTCTCAATACTAATCCACCTAGAATCATTTTAATAACTTCATTAAGTCGATTAATGCGAAAATTGATTATAATATTGCCCAAATAAATGGGAGAATAAAATAAGAAGGCAGAAGTATCACACAAAACAAAGCTCTTATATTACCCATTATTTGATTTTAGTTTATAGTTTACGCATACCGTGTATACTAGTTCTAAAAATTAATTTATTAATACCCAATTTTTGCGACGTCCATTCAATAGCTTTGTGACCTCCCGGAGGATTACTCAACTCTTTTTTGAATTCTATGTTTATAGTCACACCAACATCTAAGTATTTGTGTGACATTGAATTCAAACACAAGATTCCCTTGCGTCAGGGATTTGATTGGATGGAAGACATCAAAGTGATAAACTGAAGTCCATGCAAAATTCTTTTTGGGCTGGTGCAGTTTTCACAAGGTACTATATAAAAGTATTAAATAAATGGAATTTTATTAGTTTTTCCTCAAATTAGGTTTCAGTACCGACAAGTCGCGGTGGTTTAGGTTCGCGTGCAGCTTTCTCGCGTATTCAAATAGCTGTTTTTGGGCTCGTGTTCGACTCCTGGCGATGGAACCAGGTCGTCTCTTCGACATTATAGGTAGGCAGGATTCTAATCTGCTGGTCTCACTTCGACTCCGTAGATGGTAACAAATCCGGAATGTCCCAGGCAAAAATTAGCTCAGGCAAACGAACTCCTCTGGGATGGCAATGTAGATTCTCGCTGTTGCAGTATACACTCAGGAGATAAATTTTAGACAATTTTCAACCTACCCGTTTCAATTCCCTTCCAATACTATTAAATGGGAGGTGCCTGCTGCATCAGTTAGATTATTTGACCGATTTATTATCAGCCAATCAAGTCCCTACGGGCTCGTAGCTTATCTTGGACGATATACCCTAGTTGTTTGAGTATTACAGACTTCACGCAGTTAATAATAAAATGTGTGGTGAAATAAATATTCCTATTGTCATTTCACAATAATTAATAACGTTACAGTGTTAAAGCAAGCACAAATTTATTAACAAATTTTTCAATAATATAAAGAATCCAGCCAATTTGTCAGCAAACAATAATAAGATAATTTTAAAGGAATTAAATTAACCACCAGTTTTTACAGACAATTTTTATTTAATTTAACGTTTCGTCACTACATTTGGAACTTCCTCAGATGAAGTTACTACAAACATGATACAAAAATTAAATTTAAATTTATTTCATTATCAGAATATAAATAACATAGTAATAGTAAATAATAATAATTTTTAAATTTCGATGAAATGAAAAAGATTCCAAATCTGTTACAATCCAAGCTTGACTGCCTACAGCTTTAACTTAATGTGATACAAGAATACAAGAGAAATACTGTAATATTGTCAGTTAAACTAAACAATGTGTAAAAATGGGAAGGTAAAAATTGGTTCATTTAACAGTTAAACAAAACAATGTAACTGAACATTAATTTATTTCATAATTATTTTATAATTTTAATAATTTAATTATTCGGTCACTTCGACCTCTTCGCTTGTACAACGCGTCATAAATTTTCATCTTGGTAAATTTTTTGATTCCTAAAAATTCTCCAGATGTGGTTCGAAATTGTTGGAACGAAATGTCGTATTAATAATGTTTATATTAAATTTTTTATGACATATAGACCGATTTACTACTTATTAATTCCAAACAGTAATCCTATGTACCTGGATACATAGTTAATTTATTTTATTTAATTATTGGAAAATCAGACGTTAATTGATTTACTAATCTTAAGATAATATTGTTTGCTAATAAATTGGCTGGATTTTTATTTATCAGATTATTGATTTAATATGGAAGATAATTTTCAATTACCCATACATCCTGATAACACATTAAATAAATTATTTTACGATAGTAACTTAATATTGAGATAGAAATGAAATCCCCAATTGTATTTAATTTATTACAATACGCGTATACTTTTGATGACGATTTGTGCTGAAAAGTCTTGATGAAGATTTGTGCTGATTTTCAGAATGAGAATAGTAGTTTTTCAGTTCCGTTATGACCAACTCCTTTATCACTGTGTTATACACGAAATAAAATATACTTTAAGTCTCCCCTAATTATGTATTTATTATTTTCTGTGATTGCATCAGTATTGAACTAACGATCACATTCGTGTACCAGTTAAATTCTCATGTCATTTACAACCAAATATTTATTTCCTAATTACACCTGCATGTTTTATTCATCAAGAATTTAGAAACGCACGGATCTGTCTATCGGCCCTTAAATCTGGCCCTAAAATTAAAGGCTCGATCGAACAAGAGGCTTCGTCCTCGCCCCATCAAATTACTAACAAGAAATCTATATAATTTCGACAGCTATTAACACCTTATTCGTCCTTCTCGTTGTAATGTTATATTAGTCAGGCCGAATACATTACGAGTTTGAATAAACAGCCATTAAAATGCATGTATTATATTTGATTGGCGCCTTTTATACTTGTAAAATACCTTAAGCATACCGGTTCCATTAGCTCATCTTAAATTCAAAATGAGTGTTACTTCCAAATGATTATACAGCTGTGAACTGGTCCAAATTAATAACGACGCCCAGGCGTCCTCCGGTTATTTCCCAGGCGCTGTCCCCTTCCACGAACGTGTACTCGTCCTTTTCCTTTTTGCTCTCGGCACAGCGTCAACAAGTTAACACCTTCTCATTGGAAATAATTTGAGCGGTGTCCAACGCTGACACTCCATATGTAATGCATAATGCAAGCGGCAAATGAGGCCTTAGCATTTCAAATTCAGCCGGTGGCTAGCGGTGAATAGGTTTTCCGGTAAGGCATCTTTCCTGGCAGCTGATCTACAGTAAACAGGTTGGGGGCTATGTTAGTTCAGGAATCCAGACAGAAAATGTTGTCGTGCTGTGCTACCAGGAACCGTTCTGCTATCCTTATTAAAGGCAATGTAAGAACATAATTCAAGATTTACTTTTCTTAAAAATATGGTTTCATACTTCTTTTGTAGATGCATTCTGAACATGACACAACATTTTATATTTTAACACAAAATTATAAAAAGAAATATATTAAACTTTGAATTAATAATGCCATTAGAATGTCGTTGGTTTTCCCGGTGAACCTTCTGAGTAAATAGTTCTCGGACTTCCACCCGGGTCAGGTTTGTATTTTGCCACGACGTTTCGATGGTAAAGATCTCTTCCATCTTTGTCAAGTGAATGATAAAGAAACGTCGAAACGTCGTGGCAAAATACAAACCTGACCCGGGTGGAGGCCCAAGGAATAATTCTATTAACCGTAAGTTTTCACTCACGGTTAGCTTATATCTATAAATACATTACGAAAGTCAACATCCCAGCTATTAGTTTTATCTATAATACTAAAAATGTTTTATTTAGCCTCAGGTTTTAATAACATACGTTACAATGTATTAACACACAATATTTATAATTAAAAATTATTTGACAGTTATACGTTCCGGTACTTCTTTGTAGCGTCTTCAGGCTGTGGTCAGACTTAATAGGTTTGTCTTAATGTTATAAATGTTTCTTCAGTCTGGATATGATTGTTACTGGTCAGTTTTCTGCGGTAACAGAATATTAAACTAATTGATATGCGCATTTACCTATTTGCTGTTTGCCCTGAATAATTGATTTGCGGTTTTACTTATTATACATATATAATTCTAGTAGAACTGTTATTGAACCGTAATTACTGTTAAGAGTTTAACTTCTATGTAGTCTTGTCAACCATAACTTCAACTTGGATAGTATTCTATCCATGCCGCTAATGTCTTTTATTTCTGAAACAAGAAACTTAATTTATTTTCTTATGACTTTCCCCTGAGTAACGTTCACCAAAGAAGGAAACAAAACATTAGTTTTACATCAGGTTTTGCCTACGTAGAATCATAAGTGACCAACCTGGTGGGTTTCATCATTTGGTGATCTGCGATTTTCTGTTGTATTGAATCATTAAAAGTTATTTGAGAATTAATCATTCATCCTTCCAATTGAATTAAACTCTACCGTTATTATCCAACCTTCGAACGAAAAGTTAAATGAAATTCAAACAATCACCCACTTAAAGAGAAATCTCCCCGTTTCCCAAATGGAAAGCTGTTTTCATAAATACTTATTTCGTTACGAAGTTGGAACTCCCACTTAAGACATTCAACTTATTTATCTCGGAAGTAACCCTGTTGCCAGAAACTAGCTGATAGATACATCGCTAGGTACGTGAAGGTAAAAATATTAAGACAAGTCATTGGACATTTCGTCATTCCTTGGGCAGTTATTTAATGTAAATCCAGGATTTACGAATGGTGTTTTTTGGTGTATTGTTTGTTTTTAAGTAGCAGCTAAACAACCAAAACTTGTTTTATTTGAAGAAGAATGGATAGTTGATCTGGTAGGGTTCTTTCTTCTGAAGTTGTCGTAGTGGAGAATGTCCTCGTACAATTGAAAGTAATTTTACAAGAACTACATTCATTCCACTCTGAGACTTATACTGATGTTTTCCACATACAGACACAACGGTTTCGTTGGTGCCTAAGACAAGGAGCTTTCGTTTAATTACGTAAAACGTCGCCCTGGGTTACCAAGACGGGAGCGCTCTTGTAGCGTTCCGGCAGGAGTTGGTCGTAGATTAAACTGTCAAGCAACGTCAAAACCGAGTTCTTTATTCAGACAACAGTGAGTGTGTACTTCAAAATAACACAAACCCACAGTCACTCCCAGAGGCCAATTAGCTAGGGCGTTGGTTGGGGCTCAACAACAAGGCTTCAAGGGCAAAATAAAACCAACTGTTCTCCATTCTTTTG
Source organism: Eucriotettix oculatus (assembly GCA_034510155.1). Lineage (NCBI taxonomy): Eukaryota > Metazoa > Arthropoda > Insecta > Orthoptera > Tetrigidae > Eucriotettix > Eucriotettix oculatus. The sequence continues at coordinate 215,109,788 of CM067376.1, read as the reverse complement.
AACGAGGTTAAAGGATTCTGTGACGTTCATAATTCGTGCGCCCTACCCTGGGGCTCGATAAGACGCGTGTGTTTTGAGACTTCTGATCCGCAGCCTGATGGGTACAAACTAATCGTAAGCACGCTAAGTAATGCACTCTGACGCGATAATTATCTGTTACAGTGAAGCAGACAAATATGTTATGAGGCAAGCAGACTTCCCGGATAAATTAGAGGCTACTTTGGTATTACCATCATCATCCATGACATTCAATAAAGCCCAGTCTGAAAGTTCAGATATTAGCCAATTATAGTTGTGGGTGGCTGGGTTATTTCGGATCAACGGGAAACACATGCGGGAACTTAGAACATCTGAACCAAGAACGACAAGAGATGTTTAGCTGAGTAAACATGAAAAGGATATTGGGACAATGATAATTGGCACAGATATGGAATCTGCAATAAATGTTGTCTCGTACAAATTGCAAAATAATAGTGACATGGGTGGATATGGATGTAAAAGGAAATGAACAACTTACAAGATAGTGATTTATACTACAAATTGGTGGTAAAAAGAAGAACGAAGTCCTTTTTGTTTACAGGGTCCATTTCTGCAGTCCAAATCAAATAAACTAATGCGATTATTTTAAAGATGCGGTTAGGAGTCGTGCTCAAACAGAAAGTTTTTTATATAACAGCTTTATTTCTCACTGTAAAATATTTTAAGTATTGTCTCGTCTCCCTCAAAGTAGTGCCCTTTACTGGCAATCCACGGTACAGTATCGGACGATGCAGTCTGTGTGGTGGAAGGAATGCCTCCGGTAGACATTCTGGTGCCGCAGACTACAAACAAATAGAGATCTGGAAGGCAAGAGAGTTGAGAGGTTCAAAACGTCTGAAGAATGGCAACGCCGTTGGGATGAGTCCAATAAAGGCCGATAGACGCATAGGATTGATTGGAAACACGGAGAAGTGAATTATTATCTCACTCAACTCTTGACCGGTCACGTATGCTTCAGGTCATACTTCTACAGGTTTGCCATAGATAATTCACCTGCATGCACTGAATGTGGACTTATTGAGACACAAGAACACGTGTTTTTCAGTTGCTCGAGATTTTCATATGGGAGACGAGCATTAGAAAGCGATATTGGAACTTCAATAACACCAGATAATTTGGTACCCAATATACTGCTTTCACCTAATACCTGGAATAAAGTAGGCGCATATGCCTCAACAGTAATTCAAAGATTAAGAAATTACGAAAAAGAGAAAAATAATTATGTTTAAAGGAGACAGAGAGAGCTTGACGCTACGACTGCTTCCTGTGAAATAATGTCTAACGACGGTCCCACAGGAAGATACACACAGTTATCGTTGGAAAGGGAGGTGTTTTTAGTGGGTAGAATCCCACACTACTATCCAGTGCGGACTCTGAGATAGTGTCTTTAGAAGATTTTCACCTGGCCTCGCAAAAATAAAACAAAAAAACGGTACCCATTGGTACTCTATCGTTTGGAAACGACATCTTTTCAGCGTGGTTTTAAGTTTGTGAAACAGAAGAATGTATGCTGAGGCTCGGTCCAGGAATGCTGTGGTTGTGACCCAATGGAACTGAGATGTTTTAGTAGACAGCTACGGACAAGGATTGACGCATGAGGAACATGATCAAACGTCTAGTTGTCCCTTTCCCTGCACAAACGTTTCCTTAAACGAACTAGAATTTCCTGTTTTCCTTGTTTTCCACCTGATTAAGTTGTACAAATTCCTGATGTACAATGCCTTTTGAGTCAGAAAATTCAAGCAATATCATCTTCATCTTTTAACGACTCATGCGTGTTCATTTTGGACGACGAGAATCTTTGCCCATTAGCTCCGACAACTCATACAGTCCTCCCGTAGCTGGCTTGGGAATTGAAATGGCTCTGTATTTTTTTTACCAATATTGTAGCAAAATTTCGGAAATGCAGTTATTCTTCGAGTTATTTCATTATCACACTGGCACTAATCTGATAAACATCTTGTCCAGGCCCTAATTTCAATGGATGTATCTCGCCATCTAACATTCAGAACGAAAAGCGGAAAATGGGAATTTCCTGTCTAAACTGTCCGTATGTGCGCTGAGTAACCACTATTTCAAAAACTCATTTTCATTTTGAACGGACCCCGAAGCCGTATATCCATTAATTTTTCGTCAGGAAGTATTTGTTGATTTCTTTTTTTAAAAAAATTAACAGATTATACTAATTATTCTATGTTTCCCTAAGTGCAAGTAAAAAACGATCTGTATATTAACTATTTCAAACCTGGTTTCAGTTTAAAACTGATAGATAACCTATCTTATGCAACTACCAAGTAGATTATTTGTTTACAAGCTTCACTCACAGTTGTCCCAGATATTTACCTAACATTTAATTTTCATTGTGTATAGAAATATAAAATAAGTTAGAAAAATAAGTACATTATATATTACAAACAAGACACAGCGTTTCATATTGTGACATGAGCCTTTCGAAAAAGATTAATAACGAAGGTGTGGTATTACAACTGCGAATTAAGGCGTGATTCTCCAGTGTAAAAAAATTATTTTTGTTTCCTCTTAAAGAGGTATTTTACTTTTGTATAGCCACGTGTACTTTACAAGCTAATTAAATTTAAAATCTGTAATGTTAATTTCTGTTCGACAGTGATAAAAAATTAGAAATAAATCAATCCGAGGAAGGATACACTTCCTTTTCGTGTACAAAGAATCGTCTACCATTATAGAAAGTCCGTAGAATGCACAAATAAATAATATTTTTTCATCACCCTTTCTCTTCTCCATTAGCCTGAATCTGTTTGTATGTTTTTATTTTATCATTGTTGTCTTGTATGTACTGAGCGCCTGAAGCTATTTCTCTGAGATAAGCCGCTACATGCACGCCTGGTACTCCAATTTCCATTTTAGTGTTTGAATAAATAATATTTAAGGACACGGTAAAGCTCCCTGCGGTCGTCAACACCGGGGGATATTTTTTGTGCGGGAGGTGGTAGTGATGTATGGCGACGTGGAGGTTCCCATACGCGTGGACCAGTGATCTACGGGACTCCATGCTCCAGCAGCATTCCTAATGTAACTTTCGGTGGAAAGCGAACAAGCGCTCCTGGAAGCTTGTCTTGTCGGAGGCTGAAATTAATAGACGCGCAGTTCACAAAAGTCGGCGATTAATGCGCTCTTCTGCCCTTTATCAGTCTAACAACTTACTACTTCCCGCCTTGCACTGTGCAACACGGTTCGGCTACATGTTACGCAGAGAATGAGTTTTTAGTCCTTTCAAACTATGAGACGGAGGAATTCAGGTAGTAATGTTTTTAATTTTTCACGTTAAGAAGTAGTGCAATAATTTAATATATTACATGGTTATATTAAAAAACTTGTGAACTTCGGTGCGTACATATGAGTATTTTCCAAAATGAAGACCAGGTTAAAAATTTTAATTTGTCACGGGGATAGAAAGGATCAAAGAAACCCTGTTTCTAAGAGTCTCATTCTGTGTCATAGTGACACCGCAGGAGGTCATTTTGTGTTCTGGAAATTGCGAAAAGTGAATCCCTTGTTAACGTGCAGCGCGCACAAGTCGTAAGTTCAACATAGCACCGTCTCATAGACCGACCTACGAGTGTTAAAATAAAAAATGGCAGCAAATACAGTAACAAAAGCACTGCTTATTCTCGTGTATGAAATGATGGGCGTTTCAGAGTCCTGGAAAGTCAATCAAACAGGTCAGCGGCCAACTTGGAATTCCATAATCAACGGTAGGGCGTATTCACAAAAATAAACTTCTGCATCTTAAGGTGTATAAGTTGGAGCTAGTTCCAATGTTGCAGTGAGAACAGGTTACAATTTAAACGAGAAATCTGCGGGATTTGGAAATCTACATTTTCTGAACTTTTAATTTATTTGGATGAGTCGTGTCATCCGATTAATAATCTTCAGCACCACAGAATTTGGAGCACCGTAAACCTTGCAGAATCAACGAAAATTAAGAAACTTACAGAGACTGAATGCCATTCGCTTTATTGTTGTTTAGTAAAGTTTTTTGGAACTTAAATCTTTGTGTAGTAATCTGGAACTAGAACATAGCATCTGAGAGTGATATAAAACTGGTTGCTTCCCCAATTTAAAGACGATCGGAGTGTTTTTACGCTGAAAGTTATTTCCAGTTGAAGATAACGGCATTATCTAAACGATTCAATTCATGAACGATAGAATAAGTAGGAATTGTCTGTGGCCTTTCAGGTGGTCACCTCTTACTAATTTTGTTCTGTCAGGCATGATGTGCTTATTTAATTTAAATTCAACGTGATACACGGGAACGTAGTTTTTCCATCGGCTGCCGCCACAGAGGCGACCAGTTACAGTTTTTGGGCAAAACCTTACGCCCGCAAACATCACCATCAAAGTTGGCCCTTGGAATCAACGTAATGCAATGTCACCCCATAAGGGTACGCCATTATGACCACGGTCCAATGATGGCAATCAATCAGTGATATCTAGGATCCGAGAACTATCCGTTCGAGACCGCGGACTGATATTCAATGCCACTCCGGAAGCATCACCTGGGTCCGCAAACCGTCACCGTTGAGGTCACTTCAAGTGTTAGAGCATCCCAACAGACATCACCACTGGTAAGCCGCTAAGTCATGTGTCTAGATAACGCAGCCATTTACAACAATAATTAAACTACAGTTATTTATGGGGAGACGGAGTTTGCGTGTTCTCTGAACGTAAGTTGACATATATATATATTATACATCCTTTTGTTCGTTTATATATAATAAATTACTTTCTCCAAAGTTATTTGAAATACAATTCCCTATCACACATGGTTTCCACAAAACCATTCATGGAAAAATTATATGGCCGAGACCACTTCCTTTCGAATTTTCAGTAATTGAACACGTAAATACATAATAAGAATATGTAATTTTGATAATGGTTTGGTGAATATTTCAGTGTCGTTTTCCGGTAATTGTGTGTGTGGAAGAAGAAATAGATATTATTCTATACGCCGCAGACCGCGAATTATCTGAAAACATCTAAGTGGTTACTTGAAAGAAAGATTATAGTTTGGCATTTGTATCTTATCTAATAGTCCTGAATCTCACACAAAATAGGCGATGAATTACTCTTCTCACAGAAATGATGTTTTCCTTTCCTTGGAAGTAGATGCATAATACCTACCTATTGCGTGTTTTTTTTCTGCTTTAGAAAAAAGCGTGTTAATGGTAGTGAATCTTGAACGTTGATATAAGTTCCGCGTTCCAGAAACGTTTCATTATTGTAAATTGAAGGGAGGCTGTTTTAACCTAGAATTATTGTCCAGATACGGAATCCATCGGTGATTAATGAGTCGCGGCGGTCCTCGCTGTTAATTGCGGTGGCTCGCCACGCTCTGGTAAACCTGAGGCAGGTGTACCAACCGACCTGGTGGGCAACTCTAATTATCCACAGCCTAATGAAGTTGTTTATTTACGGACAAACTTAACGCTCACATATTGTGACCGCGTAATTATTTCGAGCTTGTCGTTCGGGAATGTTATTGCCCTTCGCGTAATTTGCCTCACATGACATCACATCGATTAATATTCGGATATACAAGAAACTAAATCTAATTCCCCAGCTTTTATTACCTTTTGGTCTTTAAGCTATGCTCATAAATTAAGGAGCGTGGAATTTATTTAATTTAGACACCCCAGGGCAGCAAATACTGAGCTTGAAAACGAGGTAGGCCTATACGAAAGAGGCTAGCATCACTTATCATTTGTATTTGATGAATAATATGATAAAATTACAATTAGTAGTATCATATAAATCAACATCAACTTAATTTTGTGGCTCGCTTCACTTTTATAAATTGTTAATAATGGAACCTTAATTATCAAATATTAATCGTGGCAACAGCTGATAAGAAAGTAATTAATTGTACAAGCTAAGCGTTCTCTTTTAAATTTTATTTTCTAGACTCTTAAGACTCAAGGTTTAAATATTTCCTTTTCAACTATATTCTATAGACATTCCAAAAACATTTGCTGAAAATGTTAAGCTAACATACGACAAAAGGGGAAAACTTATTATTTTCAGCATTTATGCACGCGAGATTTCACATATTTACTTTTCATTCGCGAAGCACTAAAGGCTATGAAAATAAATTAAATATGAACTTAGATGGTAAAAGCACCATGTACCAAGTGGAGGTCTTGCTTTCAATTCCCGGTCCGGTCACGATTTTTTATCACGTTCCTTTAATTCAGTTTCATGGTATATACCACTGAGCTTTGATTGAAAGCCTTTATTCTGTTCTTGATTGACAGTAGGTGACCAGAATGACTCGGTTAGCCGAGACAAGAGTTTTTACGTACTAAATGGAGATCTCGGGTTCGATTTCCGGGCTGGTTGAAAATTTTCTATCATGATCCATTAATAAGTATAAATTACTCTTTTGTGAATTTCCCGGATCCAAATGAAAGTTTTGTTTATATGAGTTGTAAATGACTTAAACCGTGTTTTACACGCCATCTGATAATAAAATATTGTCACAGATTAAAACATTAAACTGATTCCAAGAATATTTTATATCTATATTGTTCAAATAATTTTTCTTAGAAGTATTTGTTGTTGTAGTGGTATTCAGTCCTAAGACTGGTCTGCAACCCTCCATGCTAACCTATCTTGCGCAAGCATTTGCATTTCCTTATAACTAGCACATCCCACATCCTCCCTAATCTTCTTAGCGTATTACATCATTGGCCCTCTTCTGTTCTTACCCCACACACTTCCCTCTAATGCTAATTTTACAAGACCATAGTGTCTTAAAACGTGGCCTATTATTCTATCCCTTCTCTTAGTCAACGTCCTCCATATTGTTCGCTTTTCCCCTATTCTGTTTACAACTTCCTCGTTAGTGAGTCTATCCACCTATCTGATTTTAAGCATTCGCCTATAGAACCACATTATTTTCCCCAACTCCTATCGTCCACGTTTCGCACCCATATAACGTCAGGCTCCATACAAACATTTTAGCAACCATTTCCTAATATTCACACTTATATTACCCGTAAGTAAATCCGTCTTTTTCGCGAAAGCTGTCATTTTCTGTGCTATCCCACTTTTTATGTCTACTATACTTCTACCATCCCTACTTATTACGCTCCCCAAGTAGCAGAATTCCTTAACTTCCGTCAAAATATCCCTTCCCAATCTAACACCCTTTGTTATTCCACTGTTTCCCATACTAAACTCCATTATCTTGGTTTTCCCTCCATTAATCCTCATAGTGAACTCTTTCTCCACGACTACGTTCATGCTATTTATTATGGTTAGAAGTGTTTATATACTTAAAAACATACAAGTTATGTAAACTACTTGTTAACTAATTGAGTATATTTAGACAGTAAAAGTGTTCCTCGAAACGTCTAAGAAAATACTTGAATATAGTAAATACTTGCTGTAATTACCCTATAGTTGTATAATCCTGTCTCTTCATTGAATTTAACACCCGTTTTGATCTCTCCTTACATATACGACGTGAATCAAGAGAATATGTTTTATGATAATAAATTAAGTGTTGCGTTGACGAATTTTTAATATTTATGTATTACTAGAGTAACGTTTCATCTCTACATTACGTTAACAATATTAAATTGTGATGATCGAGTATTGCAATTTAAACATTTATTAATCTGCGTGCCGCAATTACAAATTGTTGATGTAATTTGTATCTGACCATGATTGTCGACTCGCTGTGGATCAGTTTTCGCTTCCGGAGGATGCAAGAGACGCTATTATTGGTCAAAATAATCCGAATCTGGGATAAGTGAAGGAGGCTGATTGGACTTAATAAGGACTATGGAAATGCTTGTTCCATAGGACCTCAGCGCAAGAAGTCCATCGGGAGAGCTCAACCGGTGTGCATTATGCAGAAATATTTCTCGGGTTTCCACTCGGGTGCAGGTGCGATGAAGATGACGACAGAGCACTTGGTCGTCGAAACGTCGCGGTTTTATCGCACCTGCACCCGCGTGGAAATCCGAGAACTATTTCTGTATCAACTACACCGGGAAAGCCTCAGCTCACTTATGGTGTGCATTATGTTGAAAAATCTATCGAAATGTTTCTAGAATACGATTTTTGAAACGCAGATCATTGCCGAAAACTACTGTGAGCGATTCGTTGGAACCACTTCGAGATTCGACGCCCGGAGCCAGGTCTGTAACTTCCAGCGAGACGTGGACCAGAGGACACGCCAGCCACTGTACATATGCAGTGTGTGGAGAAACTACAGACTGACATCGGTACCGTAAACTGTCTTCAACATTTTCACTTCCAGTTCTAAAGTCCACGTGTATTAAAATGCTGAATTCTTAAGATCTACGCAGTGATTTTCAGCTTTCTTGTGAAATGGGTTGTTTTCACAAGTAAAACGGGACCAACATACCCTGCAGAGACCCAGCGTAATTTGTTCATTTTTATCATTTTAATAATGATAATGAAAAAATAGAACTTCCACATTTTTGTTTTAAAATAATTGGATAGACAACTTCAACATAATTGTTACTTTTGATTTATATAATTATCTTGAATCTTTTAATGGTCTTTAAATTCATAATGACTTAATAAATGGTAAACTTTTTCGATTAATTTATTTTATAAATTCCATAATTTTTAATTACTTTTCCTGTGTTAATCAGACTGTGTAGTTAGACTTTCATGAGAAAAGTATGGTGTCGACGAAATAAAATTTTGTGTTATTTAATATTGCCTATCAATCTTTATCATAAAACTGTTTTCAACTGTGGTGTATTAATATATAACTATAAATAAGTCATCACATACTGTTACCGAATATACGTACAACCATTAGGTTTGTATAATATCTTATGAATTTTATTGCCGTCTCATATTTACCTTTCGAGGACTATGGGAAAAATATACGAATCTTCGCCGTACGGCGTATACTTCCGTGCTTAGTAAGGGAAATTAAACTGCTATTGTTCAGTGGAAACCGTTAGGAATGAAATATAGTTACAAAATAACGTTAGTTTGATACCGGTCTGTTGAAAAATAGTTTCTACGACACTTCTTATTCAATGCAAGCCTTCCCTTCAATTATATCCTTGAGAGGCATGTGTCACTTAGGCGCTAAGAATACGGCAATTACGAGGACGTCGGTATCCGAGGTTCGGCTGGCTTAGGGCCCAGTGAAAGTCTCCTAAATAGGTTCCTTAGATGTGGCGATGCTATCGGACCACTTCTCTAACGAACACTGATCGCTAATTAAAATCACCGCTGCCCACCAATTACGCGTTATTTGTATCCTCCCGTCTCCTGTGACTCCGCTTTACCCAGGGGAGAGGTCCAATTACCGGGATGAGGAACCTATTGTTGTTTTGGAATCTGGCGGCGCATATATCACCAACCGAGTAGCTACTAGCTACCAAACAACTACTGGATCGCGTGACACGTGCACAGACTCTCTCCCGGAATACAGCGTCTGAAAGGGTATAGTTTGGAGCCAACAATTTTTATTTGATTTAAAATGGTTCACCTTGTATACGTATAACGTACGACTGCATTATAGATGGAACTCGTTGTGAAGGTCACGAAAGGAAAATTAAAATAAATCACCTACCGGATCCACCTATAGTTAAAAACCATCCAGGTGATCCCATAAATACAAAAAATAATAGCAAAATCGGTCAAAAAATTTAGGAAGACAAGAATTCACGCACATAGGAATTTTATATATGGAGATGACTAAGAGATTAATGTACCTGATTAAGGTTTCTCATAAAATAATCTGGACTGTAGTATTAAGATCACACAGTATGTTAATAATTTATTCTTTAAAGAAATAATGTATTAGCTTGTGGCTGTTTGTACCATTTCTTAAATTATTCGTGACAAGTAAAGCGTTGTTTAATTTAATAAATCATTTTAAAAGTGATATAAAATACACAATTTCATCGACACAAATATACTGTCATTCTGAGTAACGTTTATCGAGTGAGGTGAACATAAAGTTTGTTGGTATGATCGCAGAAATTTTCAGAACTTAGTTTAGAAAGACGAAGAATTACATATAAATTTTATTTCCACGTTGTTTACCTCTTCCTTACAGCAATAACACTGAGAAGAAAGAAATATAATGCTACAGTATGTTCTTGAACACTCAACTGGAAATAATTTTGGAAACTCCTGGATACAGTTAAATATAACGTCGTAGGTTATGTAGACATTGCTTTAATTTATAATTAAGCAGTACACCACCAACTACGAACTGGCGATAGATTAATATTTATTTGGTTTTTTCATTACTCTTCCAAAAGGAAATGTGTTAAGTCAATAAAATAAACACAAAATTATATATGCAGATTTACTTAATATTACACTCAAATCGTAATAAATTTACAATATCGAGGACGTCATGTCAAATTAACACGTCAATTTAATTACACTCAGTCATTCAGGAGTATAAAAATAATTAAACCTTAGGCATAATCAAGCAGTAGATTAAGATTCGCCCTTAGTTTTCGCTACATTTCCCAATATCACAGCCACTGTACCGGTGAGAAAAAACTGTCCTACAATGTTCGGATCCATCATCAAAGACATCATAGTTATTGTTTTGTCGTTATGTAAGGTAATCATTTTGGTCAATTTACTCCAGCTGTTTAAAGTTACAGACAGTAAAAACCGCTGCATTTCCTCAGAGCTCGTTGCATTGAGTACATTCTTTTCACGTCTCCAGATGCTTTATGCTGAAAATAAGAACGCTTTGATATTGCAACTGACGCAAGTGCAATTAAAGGAGCGTTACTGACGCACCAGCTGCACGATACGAAGCTGTTTTTCCTGCAGATAACTACCAGAGAACTTGGAAAGCACATCCTCTGGAATGTGGCCGCAGAAGCTGCTGATTTCTTGCTCTTCCCATCGGTCCACTGGTAATGAGAATCAAAGATGTAATACACATGGCTCTCTATATAGTTTACAAGAAATTCCCTTACTCATTGGAAAAAGCAGTTTATTATTCCTCTCGTGCTGTACTTGTAAAATAAGTCGCAGACATGGTTTCTGTGATCCAAATTATTTGTAGTATTCTTTAGACTTATTTATTGATTCCAGTAACGTAATGAGAAATTTCTTCTTCTTCTTCTTCGACTCTACAGCCCACTGAGGGCCTGGGCCTACCGGGTAGACTGCGGACTGCCATCTTTGGATGATGAATTTGGAGTGACACGTGGTCAGCGTATTGGTTCTTCAGCAGTCTTAATCCTGGACTTCGCGACCATGGCGCCACAAACATCCAAGCCCATGCCAAGATTCGAACACAGGACCTGGGTTGTGAGGCAGCGAGCAAAGAGATCGAATAAAAATAAAAGATGAGATAAAATTGTATGTTAACACCACAAAAATTTATTAAAAAGCACTACACTTTGGATAATACCAGAATTATTTTGCTGGCAATTGAACTCAGGAGAGAAATTTTCAAACTGGTTTTCGAACGGTGAGAAACATGAGAAAAGAAAAATTGTACTGTATCAGATGTAATTACAAACCAACTGCAACTATTACATATTTCAAACCCTTTTCTCACTTCTTTCAAAGGAACTAATAATAGTGAGAGTCAGAGTTTTACAAATAGATTGGAGATACTAATATTCTTAAACGGGTGAGGAAGACTATTAAATAATTTTATTTATAAATAGTGTATACTTCTTTCACAGAGTGAGAAGCGATGTTTTTCGGTTCTCGGTATCATACAATTTATAGCATTACGATTGTAAAGTTCATCGTTGTTAAAAAGTAAGTTATCATTACGTTTAAATTTTTTTTAATGTATGTTCTTGGTAGTGTAATGAATTAAGAAGGGCGACTGCCATTTTATTTAATCAGTGGCGATACTCTGGTTGAGAAATGACATATTGGCATCAATCAGGCGGTAATAACAACCCAGTTCGACGGAAATAAAATGAAGCAAGACGTCAGTGAGGTGGGACAGCAGTGAGCCGGGCGTGAGAAATTCGCAGTTTAGGAGATTGGCAGATGCTACAGGGAATTCCGAAGGCCTCTTTCTCCCTTCACGAAATATGAAGAAAATCGCGGGCCAAGCTGGACATTTTATTGGAGCTGGGGGTCATGTGATCCACCATCTACCCCCGTGGTTGGAACACGAGCAGAGTCGACATGGAGAGGAGAAGAGAAGTTTACAGTTTGTAAGGAAGTAGGAAGTCAGTGGGAAAAGAAATTCAGACAAGAAGGAGGAAGTGGAGGAGATGAGAGAGTGAACTGCAGTCGGGGATGGAAGTTTGAAGTAGGAAGATGGAGAGGAGAGGGAGTATCGAAATATGAGTCTAGAGTGGCATTTTGAATAAGGAGGAAGTCAGAGGAAATGCGACCCGACAAGTGAGCTTTGTCGTCATGATAGAGACACGGTAACTAGTAATCTTGCTGGCGTAAGAGAAGGAAAGACGACTGGCGCAGGGCTTGGTAAGGTGGATTCGTCATCAACGTAATCGCGGAACCAGAATTCTCCGAAGAAGAACCAGGTTCTGGGACGCGATCTCCGGGATCGAGGTAACCGAGATGAATGCAACAAAGGAAGCAGCCGCCTCGATAACGCGTAAGCACAGAATACAGATGTGTCATTGCCAAATAATGCATCAAAGTTCGTAATGACTATATTTATGCTGCGCAAATCCCCACTTTCGTGTTCCTGTATAAGATTGTCTCTTTCTGAGGAAGTTATGGCATGTTGTTGGACCCCAAATTTGTGTTTCATATTTTTAGTTTTAATATTTAATTTGTTTTAATATTAACTTAAAAAATTGTACTTATGTAATTTAAAAATTAACTTTTCCCCATCCCATTATAGTAGTGATAGTATTTCAAGACTTTGAATAACTTCTTATAGTGTTGCAATGTTCGCGACGTATTATTCGCATCACTAGTTTTTGTAATTCGAAAATTTTCGACCAGCGATAAGAATATCCCATTCATAGGCATTGCTAGCATGATAATATGCACCAGAAATTAATTTTCCTGTCCAAGTACCAACTAGTTATCAGATATTCGGTAAAAGAAAAAAATTAAGCCACATAACATATAAGAGGAGGAATTTGATCGATTGAGATAGATAGGTAGTGCAAAGAGACTTGGCTCCAAGACGAATGCAAAGCGGTTGAAGATTTCATGGTGAAAGGGAAAGTAGATGCCGCTAAAGGAACAATCGAAGAGAGGAAAAATATTAGCAAGATCATCAGGAGAGAAGATGGGAAGCCAATTCTAGACAAAGAAGAAAAGGCGGAAAGATAAGCCAGTAGAAGAAGAACAGGTGGGTGATGAAGAGTTGGAAGACAAAATTTTAAAGTCGGAGTTTGACAGAGAGCTGACTGAAATTGATAACATTCCAGTGGAGTTAATAAGATCATTAGGGGAAGAAGCAATCTCGTGGCTGTTCCATAATCTACGAACAGGAAGAATACCAAACGATGTTGGTTACAAGATAATTTTACCCATACCAAAGAAGAATGAATCTGATAGATGCAAACAGTACAGGACAATTAGTTTAGTACCCCATACCTGCAAAATATTATCTAAAATAGAATATAGGAGTATGAAACGTCAAATAGGATGCGAGTTAAGTGAATATTAGTTTGGTTTTTAAGAATGTAGGGATTAGAGAAGAAATATTGACTCTACATCTAATTTTAGAAGACAATAAGAAAAATCAGGCCTACGTTCATGCTATTTAAAGATTTAAAGTACGCCTTTGATAATGAAAAAGGGAATACAGTACTAAGAATTTTGAGGAGGACGGTAATAGAATATCGAGAGTTATCCATAACCACTACAGAAGGCAGTCAGCAGTTAATTAGAAATGAAGGGCAAGAAAGCAGAAATCAAGAAAGTCGTAAGACAAGGATGCAGTCTATCGTCCATACTGTTTAATATATATATATATATATATATATATGTATATGGAAAAAGAATCATATTTCTAGGAGAAGAAATAAAAACCCTACGGTTTGCCGATGATATTGTAGTGTTAGGAGAGTCAGAAGAAGACTTGGACAACATAATAAATGACTTGAGGAACAGTACAACATTATGATTATTAGAGTTCTAATCCAGAGGGTTCGCTTATAGGTCTTAGTGAGACAAAGAGAATAGGCCTTTACTCGTTTCTAAAAATTGTGTACGAAAATTGCTAGATGCAGAAAACCACTGAAAAACACCTTCTAAAAGTGGAAAAAACGAAGGTTTATTGATATTTTTACTTTTTTCACATATATACAGTATTGTTGTTGTTATTTGATATAATACATTTATCTTTGATGAATGTCACTATAAAATGCACATTTCATTTTCTTTTATAAATGAGCAATTACTAAATATTAAAATTTAACGTATGGGAGAAATAAAACTAATTTACGTATACATCGTGTTGACGATCCAAAGAAGTTTATTATATTTCAGGGAGTTAACTCTCTGCCAACGATAGATTAATTATGACGCGAAATGTTTATAATTTTAAAAATATATTGTATTATAGATCAGGAATCTAGGCAACCTATAATTCTCTTTAGATCTTGGTGCGTGTATGGGACATCAAAACTTTTACGTAACATGTCTACCACTTTTTTCACATACATAAATTCAGTGTATTTAATTTTTTTAAGGTAATGGACGGTTTATAATCGTGAGGAATACGTGTGCCAAATTTGGTTAAATTCTAACCAGTAGTTTGGACGCCTACAGCTGTGACACGCATACTGAACGACGCACTGACATCAGATTTTTGATACATAGATAATGAAGTAGGTCATAAAATCTATCTAAAAATAAATTCAATTACGTTACACCTATTTTCATCCTATCTTCAATACAGTCGGCCGTCGACTTTCCGAACTATATGGCACAATCTGTATAGTTCGGATAACTGAATCTATGAAATTTAAAAGAACCTATTTGTTAACGTTATACAAAAGTATGTTAAAGATGTAGTACTTATAATCAGACATTGCACCGAACCTTTTTTTGGGGGGAGGGGTTAACAGGCTGAAGGAGGGTGATCCTGAAACAGGCAACTCCCCTTTAATTTTTTTTTGGGTTAACAGGCTACATATCCCTTACTTTTGTGACTGCGAGTTTTTAAGTTCTCATAGAAGCTGAATCGAACAACATTCACATTGTTGTTCATAACACAACCTCTCCGTTAGCTTTTCAAATTTAGGAAAACCCCATAAGTTACTGCATTCATACTTTGGAAGTTATGATCCTTTAAGTATCTTAGATTGAAAAAAACAAGGAATTTTTGTACACAACAGCGCATTAAAAATGTAATGCCTTTAAAATTAAGGTCTATAAAAAATGAATTCTAATATTTGACGGCTTGAATAGCTGACGTTCGTATAAACAACGTCCGACAGTATATCTTACCTCTTAGTTGTTCTTTATATAAATAATCCTAGTTGTCCTTTATATAAATGATCCTGCTTTCTGTGGGCTTGTCAGTTTAAACGGGCACCGTAACTGCGGTAATACTCATTATTAAATATGTGCATGCACTATTTTATAGTATCCAGCTCCATTGTCCCTCTCATGAAGCTGCTGGTGCATTCAGGTCAACCATCCTAAAATTTCTTTTTGACCACGTGTCCTGGGCGGATGTAGCGGGAAATCCACGATCGGTGTCAGTTGTTTATTGTTGACGTCCTAATGCACACCATTAGCGGCTTGTCCTTTGTCTCTACCTTCCGGAAATCACGCCAATCGTATCAATAACGTATTTCACCGTCACGTGTGTTTAAATTCAGCCGAGCTATGTCGAATAGCGACATGCCGATCGTTAAAGTCTATTTCAGAGAGCACTTATCTAGATATTTTCTCTTGTGAAGCGGTTTTGGTACTGGAGAATGGAAATTATGTAACAGAAAATATGTCGTTGCTGCTGAGAAAAGACGCAGTTCTACTAAAATTGTTTATTTGTGTGAATTCTCAAGTGAAGCCTTAACTTGGACCTTGCATGAGGTGAACGCGGACTGGGAACCTTAACCTTACTCGGAAAACACTAACCGAGTTACATAATCGCTGCCCAGAAGTTCCATTCATTCATATGTACACAAAAAATTTATAATCACATGAAAGGACGTTTTACACAGTCACCTGCAAGATAATTTCCTCTATCGCCCCATCCCTTTCATATCAGTGCATCAGAATTATTTTATCAAAAAGCCAATTCGAGGGCGGTTCTGTACCTGTAATAATTAATTTCTTTTCTATCTGCTAGCCAATTATGCATCTTCGGCAGCGACCTATAATTGAGCTTCCCTTTGGAAATGGCCGCAGCAGTTCGGAGAGATTAGAATATCAGGGGAACGCGCCAGGTGTAATTAAGAAGCGCGGCTTCGCCGTATTTCACAGGTGACGAGGCCCGCGGTGTTAAGGGTTGCTCTTATCCCCTGCCCATCTGACGCACCCTGCCTGCCTCTAACGATCTATTTGTCGGCGTCTTTTAATTGCCCTCGATCCAGATCGCCCGTGGTGATAGCAAAGGAGGCTGCACCCAACCCTGATCAGAAATCGGAGAAGTCGCGGGGAGTGGAAGAATCGAACACAAATTGACGTTATTCCGTTTTCTAAAGGGTTTCTCCGTGGTGATTTATGGAGCTGTAAACGAGAAGGGACAAACACTGACATTCCATGTGTTGACTTAATTCATACTGGTTGCCTTGAAAAAACTCTAACGACTGTCGAGTCGGCAAACAAAGACTCAAAATTAGTCTTTCTGAACTTAACTTCCTGCTATATATATAACAACAAATAATGAATTATATAAACTATTAACTTAAAAAAAGCACCTATTTATTGCAGAAATTTTCTTCTTCTTCCCACGAGGCACAAATGGCTAAATACTATACTTGACCAATATTGTTTATTAATACAATTTAATGATTGTAACTTTAGAAACGTTACATTATTTGTTAATCTATTTATATAAAAACCTTTGTCAGTATGTACGTCACGGCTATAGACGTCCAAACTACTGGTCTGAATTTGACCAAATATGGGCCGGAAATTGCTCATGATCTTTTTTTAAAAAATATTTTGAAGTTATATGTGTGAAAAAAGTCGTTAACATTTCACTGAAAGGTTTTCGTGACCCATACCGGCATCGAAATTTCCTAAAGTGAATGCGGGTTGCCTATATTCTTGATATATAATACTCTATATTTCTTTTAAATCAAACATTTCGCGTCGTAATGAACTTATCGTTGGCAGAGACCTAACAGCCTGAGGAATAATAAACTCGATACCATGAATACGTAAAAATTAGTTTTATTTTCTCAGCAGGTACATTTCAAAATTTATTACTTTCTCATTTGTAAAAGCAAATAAAATGTTATGGATTTGATAGTGACATTCATCACGCGTAAAATTATTAAATTAAATAAACTTTAACAAGAAAAATACTGTATATATGTAAAGAAAGTGCAAATTTCAACAAAACCTTTCTTCTCCACTTTTTGAAAGTGTTTTCTGGTGGTTTCCGCCTCTAAAGA
The DNA here is from genome assembly GCA_034510155.1 of Eucriotettix oculatus. NCBI lineage: Eukaryota > Metazoa > Arthropoda > Insecta > Orthoptera > Tetrigidae > Eucriotettix > Eucriotettix oculatus. The sequence goes on along the minus strand of CM067376.1, from coordinate 215,092,203 downwards.
GGTTTTTTTGTCTCATTTCTTTAGGTCCCTGTAGTTAGGCAACTGAAGATTTTTTAAAAATCTCAGGACACATAGTCGATTGGAAATTCTATTCTCTACAATTTTGGTCATATAACCTTTTCTTCTCAGACCTCCGGAAATGGATTCAAATGTGTGTAAACATTTCCACTTTGACAATTATTTCTCATTTACACATTCTTTTCTTAATTACATTCCTGATTTATTATTTACGTGAATGAGCAACGCCGGGTAGTTCAACTAGTTCTTTTCCTAATCTTGATAATTTCTGGTTATAGAATTAATGCTCTTGAATTTTTTAATAAAAATTATTTGATACAGCATTATAATCTATGCTTAAAAGCACGCTATAATACAAAAAGCTTAATATGTGCCAATATAGTTAAACGCTAAATTATAACCGAAAATCCAATTCGTCCCACACTTTGGTTAACAAGTCCGAAGTATTGGAAGCTATCGCATCTTGATTTGTGCGTCTCACATCTGACAAATAATTACGTACTTGCGGACATGATCTTTTATAAAGCCCCACAGGAAAAGTCGCATGTCGTCATGTGACGTGAACGTAAAGACCAACGGAAAAGAGCTCTGTCCTTTTTTTACAACAGCCACTGACTTCGCCGTTCAACCTCTCTCGTACGAAGAGATGCCAGTGTGGAGGGGATCCATCTTGTTGCCAAATAATATTGGGTAAAGACCCATCCAGGTCAGTCATCCCTGTCACCATAGTTTCAACGGAATAAAAAATGTCCGTGAAGTGGTCGTCGCAGTAAACGTTAAATTTTGGATAATCTCTTTGATATTGTACAAGTTCATGATGATGTTCTGACTCCCAGACTCCAACATCATGGGTATTTAATCCCCTCTTCAATTTAAAGTTGAATCTTTACTGAAAATCACACGGTGCTGTAAACAGTATATTACACCATTTGTAACGTTAAAGAATTTTTATTATATTGTAATTTTAATCATCTTGAATTGGCAAAGTATAGTTATGTACTCTTAAACTTATAATTATTATTAATAGTGCTTATAATAATTATTTAGAGTTTGTATGTCATAACGAATCCTATTTCCTGCTTCACGGATGTGGTGAGCAATGCAACTTTTATGTTATTTTGTATATAATTTTGGCAATTTTTAATCGGTTTACCACATTATTCAAAGGGGTAGGCGCCTCAATTAACGAAAATGCATTTCATTCCTATTAAATACATTGTAAAAAGTAATTTACTAAATATACATACTTAAATTATCCTCCGGCTAGTTGTATGGACTGATTCCAATAAAATTTCATGATGTTGTGGTATTCAGTCCTAAGACTATTCTGATGCACCCCGCCATTCTAACTTATCTTACGCAAACCTTTTCATTTCATTTTCTATTTATACATCGCTACCACGTCCCACATCTTCCCTAATATGCTTAGCATATTCCATCCTTCACCCCCCACTTCTGTTTTTACTCCACACACTTCCCTCTAATTCTAATTTTACAAGACCCGCATGCCTCAAAACGTGACCTATTAATCTATCCCTTTTCTTAGTCAATGTCCTTCCCCTATTCTGTTTAGAACTTCCTCGTTAGTGATTATATCCACCCATCTGATTTTCAGTATCTTGCATTTCAAAGGCTTCTATTCTTTTCCTTTCTGCAACTCCTATCGTCAAGGTTTCGCACATATATAACGTCACCCTCCATACAAATATTTTAACAATGATTTCCTAATATTAAAATTTATATTACTCGTTGAAAATGATTAGGGGTTTCATTTAAATTATTTAATGAAATTACTTGCGTTTGAAGATAAAATATAATGATTTTATTTATAAAAAACAATCACTACAAGGGGTCATGCGCGCTATTACAAACAAATTAATTAATTCAAGGGGAAGATTTTTAAATCTCAGGGTTAATTACTTATGGGGTAACCAAGTGTAGCAGAGATTTCGATCACTTGACGAACCTGTTTTATCTTTTTCGTGTCTTGAGGCAGGTTACTAGGGAACTGGAACTTCTTCCTTCGGGTGGAATTGTAAATTTTCCTTATGCCCGCGAAAAATTGGATGAACCTGGTACTGGCGGTGATTGAGGAAAACCCAGTTTTTCCTCCGTCATCCCTCTGGCCTTCCTTGTTCTAATACCTTCTCACTAAAGAGCAACAATTCACACCTCACTATCAAGCCTTGTTGCATTATCCAGCTTCTTTCTCTCTATAAACATCCGTTCCAATCTCCAGCTTTCTCCTCTATTTCACGTTCTGATTAACTCCCCCCTTCATCGTAAATCCTTTCTCAAAGGGAAAACGCTATCTCACGTGATGTTTGTTGCGGCAATCATCATGTGTCCTTCCAACACGGAAAATTTTCCATGACACAGGGAACGACCTCCTTCGGTAATTTTGAAGAGTGAATGTTCCTTCAGCAAAACAAGCTGAACACTACAAATCCGCAGATAGGCACGTCTCCCGACCGGCAGCCTGGCGCCGAGATATTCCACTTCAACCTGCCTGTCGCCAGTTATAATGTACTTGCTGAATTTTTATATCCATTAAAATACTAAAAGTTCGAACAAGTTTACGTAGGGGTCCGACTGCGCTACAACGTAAGTAAATTCCTATTTTTCGCGAAAGTTTTCCTTGCCTGAGCTATCCTACTCAGTATGTCTACTATACTTTTACCATACAGAATTCTATATTCTAAACAAAATTAAAAAAATGGTTCCCTTAAATTTAAAACTCCTTTTAAGACCAATAAAAACAGATTTATTATCCTATAATTTAAATTATTTCAATACTCTGAAAACACAGCGTCACTTGCGAATTTGAGATAGTTATCCTCTTATTGAGGGATAATCGAAATCTGATGGTTAATGATGATTAAACCAGGACCTTGGTGTTGCAGTCCGTTTAGCGTTCCTGTTGTGTCGTTGCAGCAATGTCTGTGTTCGTTACCTGTTCCAGTCTGCTGGAATTCGCAGCTATTTGCCCATAAGCAAACTTCGTGGATGTAGAGGTGGACTTCAAGATTACGCCTCGAGTCCTCTCCGGGCAGATAAAATATTTGGTGCCCGTGCGAACGTCGAGAGAGTGATCATTTTGTCTCCTGTCCTTTACAAATCTTCAGAACCACCCTCACTTTTCCTTTCCACCAAAACCCAGTTCTTCGCTGAATCTGGAGCACCATCAATAATAACCACGCCCACATTTGGCAGCGAAATTATGAATTTTCCGCCAATTTGCCAGTTGGTGGGGTGAAGTAAATAATGTGGGAGCTCACTCCTCCAGGCGCTCTTTTTTTTTATAAATATTTAACATTTACAGAGCTAAAAGCATGCTTACTTCCAAACCTGGAGCCAGGCTAAAAACACCTGTGGCTTGACGCTCAAGTTTTCCACCCTCTAGAGGAAATGACAACAAAAGACGCATCTTGCCACGTGACCAACAAGATAATAATATTAGTTTAACAATGTTCTTTAAATATATACAGTTATACTGCATTACGTACCTAAATGTAGTTAATATTGAAACATATGGCACATTTGGTTTACCGTGAGGACTAATGGAATATATAAATTAAATTTTAAAATGGACTGTACTTGTTTATTTTCCGTTGATTGAGTGATAAGCAGAAAACCAGTGTAAAGGCTTTTCAAAAGTAGTTTACGTCTGGTTAATATACGAATCAATTTACTTCCAAGCAGAATTAGTGACTTGGTTCCACTGTTATATGTGAAATTATCCTTACAGCATCATAGTTAGTAACATGCTAAAGTAGAGCAATAAACTCGACATTGAATTGAAACGTCAGCGTTAAATCCGGATAAATTTAAGATTAGTTATATCGAAACAGAGCTTGGTTATATATCATAAAAGCCGGGATATAATAAACTCCTAGGTCGAATATTATTTATGAGAAGCATTAATTACACCAGTCTGCAGACCTTGCATATTATAATTCCGACTGACACGTTTCAGTCTTTTGTCGTGGGCAGGACGCTTCCGACCGTCTCTGTGGACCGTGTTCAGACTGATAAATTGCAAAGGCTGAATAGCGAGACGCTTGGCTCTGCATTGTAGTGTAGAGCGCGTGGCGGTGGGACTTAGCAGTCGCTTACAGATCTCACAGCGTGTAATTTGAATAATGAATCTCCTGGACCCGGCCTCGGCAGCGAGATGAAATATCCTTTCCCTGTTCCCTGCCTAACGAACCGGGGTCCGCCCCGCGTCCTGGGTGGTCGCCCGCGGGTTCGAAGCCAGCCCACACTAAATTACTCGCCATTCATTTATTTCGCTACTGGCACAATGGACAACGCCGCTAGTTATGGGCGAATCGAAGAGTAAAGAACACGACTCGTGTTGCCCAATACTCAAGTAATTGTCAGATGACAAGCAAAATCGTATTGTAATTCCAACAATGGTCTACTATTTTCGTTCGTCGGAGTGACAGGCAAACTTGGATCGTTAGTCTTCCCCAGTTTTAAGACTGTTCGCTAATGAGAATCTAACAAATACCAAAGCTGGTTAACTTAGATGTTATAAAGTTTTACATTACATTCGTACAACCTGAACACATAGACAAGAAAATCGACATTACCGTAATTTGGATCTCTATCGGATAAGTCAGAGTTGTAAAAGGTACAGTAATGGTTACTAAATTTGTTAGAGAAGCTTGTATTGGCTTGAAATATACCGTATTCAAAACATACTCCCTTTTAAAGTTCATGCAATTCAAATAGCTCCAAAATTCAAATACATAGTTACAGAATATCGATACGTGGAACCGAAAGCTCAAAACAAATTCATTTTCTTAAATTTTAATATTTAAAATGAAAAAAATTCGTAGTTCTAGGATGTGATTTGCACCTTCCTCAGTTATTTTAACGAATCACAATTCTATTTCTATCCCCTCGACTTATGGTCGCATTTTCAGATGAAGTATGTAACTCTTGACGATGTTCGTAGGTTAAAGAGCATAACTTAACATATACTTTGCGGTATTCGACTGCGTATCACATAATAATTAATACAGTTTTGTGTTAAATATATTTAATGTGTATACAACAAGTAACAAACGTTAGATCCAAGCTAAACGGAGCCTGGTCCATGAATGAACACGATCTGTCCAGGGTCCAAAAGTCAACAGTAGCTTGTTAGTAAAAGCACAAAGTGGACACTTTACCCTGTATGTCCGGAAGTCTGATCAAACAGACATGAGTTCTTTACGAAAATAAGGGTTATTGACAAATGGTTACGCCGAAAAACCATCGCCTTAAGCTAGGAGATATCCCACTGAGTCGTGTCTCCAAAATTTGTCTGACAGATGTCAGAGAGACGTGTTTGGCCGAAGACTTCAGACGCTCATGCAAATCGTGCACTCTGTGGATGGTTATGTGCTGTTCAATCAACACACGAGATTCATAACTGATACAGCCTTCAAGTCTAGCTGCAATCTCGGACGGGAAGCAATCATTGGCCATACAGCTATGACGACAGGAAGGAAGATCAACGACATACGGTGATAACAAACTTCCATCTATCCCACCTCTGGTCATTTCTTTATAAAGTATTCTGGTCTTCCTACCCCACCCCCTTTATTTTCGTAATTTCCCACTGATATTCTCGGAGACAAGAATTTATGTTCCCGATAAAGCTAGAGAAGACCAATTTGGAATCAAGCTTATTTGAACTTTTTTGCTAAATATATCCAAATAGTTTTTATTCATAACCTTATCTTAATTAAACAATAAAATTGAAAGTTCTTTATCCTTCACACAGCGAATAATAATTTTCCCCCTTTATTAAATAAAGTCAAAATCAATAACAAGGACCACAACTTGCTAAGTACCAAGCCGTTGCTACTATTAGCCAATAAAGGAAAATTTGTCTTGTGAAACCTTACCAAAACGAATTCTTCTGGCTATCGCGCTACAATGGAATTATCATTCTGTCATAGTTAATTGTAAAATCATGAATTTTAACGTGATTAGACATGCCTATATTATTTTGCGGAAAATTAAATTTTTTACCGTCATACCCTCCACATTATTAACACGGTAACCCTGTATCATGTTTTGGACCGAACGGTAAACAACCAGAAGACTACAAACCTTGTCCATCAAAAAGGAGGGAATTTTGGGTTCTTTGATGAGCAAATTCACTATACCATTTTAAAGTTAATCCTATCATTACCAGGTAGATCCACGGTTAGGTCCATTCCTACATTGGCGCGCGGAAGAGAGCAAACCAATTTGATCAGTGAAGCCCTTTAGTGTCATTATATTTTGAATAATAATTCAGCTTTGAATAATTTTACTTTCTAAATGTGCTATATTTTAATGCGGACTTTTGTCATCAGGGATATAGTTCTATCAATAGAGCCTCTCCATGACAAGAAACCTCGGAGCCGCACATGATCATTTCCGATTCTGATTAAATTTTTACAAATTGTACTATGAAGCCTTAGATGGACATATGAAAAATTTCAGTTTGAAGTATTTATTTCTGGCTGAGATACGGGCTTCGTAGAAGTGAGTCGTTCGTCCGTGTCGACGTCCCCATAAAAATTCCCTTGAAGCTATAATAATGCGGCAATTTTTATAGAAAAACGACTCGAAATTTTTTTTAAGGTTAAACTCGTGCGTAGGTGACAGAAATAATACAGAAAAGTTCACGAATATTAACTCTGTCCAGTATGGGGCACTAAAATAGACCATAAAAATTTGACCTAATTATTTTTCTGATTTTCAAAGTAAATAAAGTAGGTGAGACATTAATATTTTGTAGTTCATCTGTGTACGTATCTACAATTCGGAGATTTACAACTTTCCAGATCTCATGCTTTAATGAATTTGTCGCTGCTAACTTAACGCCAAAATGAAAAACACCAAAAGTGAGATTTTTCATAGGGATAAATCGTTCATACGAACAGCAGATATCGTTTTCTTGTTGACACTATTGGAAAGAGCAGGACTTTTTGTAGTCTCCTTCTGGTGTCTTGACGCGTAAGGTCTAAAACTCCATTATTGTATGCTGTCGACTAATATCGTCTCATCGTGTTTCATTCTGCAAAAATAACTCGGAAAACGTGTTCTTAAATGCCATTAAACTATTTTATGTTTCTGACTTATATATAAACTGAAAGTAAACTTGTTTTGAAGCAATCACCTATTTATTATTTTTATTTCCACGAGGTCACCAAAAGACTAAGTTCATCTTCCTAGACTGTGATTTTCTTTATCAGTGACGTAACAATCATTGACCCGCTATGAATTTCGTAACATGACGAGTAAGAATCGAATACAATACACACAAAATTCGTTGCGTTGGTCCAATCAAAGATTGACAAGACCAGCCACTGGTAGGTTTCTTTACTTGAGGTTCCCAAGCCTGATAAATTAATATAAACACATATTTTATGTTAATTTAATATAATTGAGTGTTTCGGCCAAGGATCTCAAACTGACAATTAGCGTCCTTATGGTTCCTATACTGTATTGGAGAAAGTTCAGAAAATTCATAACAATTTAAATGTTGTTGTAATCAGTTCTTAGAGTGGCCTGATGCAACCCTCTACGCTAACATATTCTGCAAGTCTTTTTATTTCTACATAACTACCACAATCCACATCCTCCCTAATCTGCTTAGCGTATTCCAAACCTTAGCCTCCCTTTTATGTTCTTCCCTCTAATGCTAATTTTACAAGACCGTCATGTCTCAAAACGTTACCCCTTCTCTTGGTCAAAGTCCTTCATGTTGTTCTCTCTTCTTTTGTTCTACTTACAACTTCCTGGTTAAAAATTTTTGTTCCTATATAATGAATTGTCTGCCTGGCGCTACTTTTCCTGTTGTTCTATTCTTCATAAAAATACTTGCTGGATTGTTAGACGATACAAATACGTTTTTTTAGATCATTTCTTACTGGTTGACAAATGAGTATCATTATTTCACCACTTCTTAATGGGGCCATGAGTAATCTTCAGAAGAATCAGATGTTGAATTAGAAGAGTAACTATCGACGTCATTCTTGGCAACACAATTTATTAAACGTATGATTCTTACTCAGGTGACAAACGAGATTCCGGCATTTTATTAATAACCTCAGTAATGGTGGGTTTTCGTTTCAGCAAACATTTCGGATACCGCGGACGAACTATCACGGCGTAAAATCTAGAACGACGTTGAGGCTACTTTGTAACGCGCAGCCAGAAGATGCAAATTTATGCAAACCAGAGTGCGCTAATGGCCACCTATTAAATAATATCTCGAGGTTGCTCGTAAATTACCTACGCGGCGTCTTTCTGCGAGCAGATTTTCGATGATACGATCTAATCAGGTTAACGACGGGCAATAATTTCCAACTGAACCGCATTTTATTAATTTTACTTTACATCAACGTGCTCTAATAGTCGGTAATTGTCGTGCCTGGCCGCTCGGAGCGCCGCTGAGGCCGAAACCTGGACTAGTTACCCGCAGCTTCCATAAAAACCATAGGGGACGACCGTGTAATTTGATCAAACAGCACACTCGCAGCAGGAATTTAGATTAACATTTAAATTGGAAAATGCTCCGCGTAGGCCATTAACAAATTTGAAATGCATGGGGATGTTTCCATAACGCCTGTTGCCACAATAAGGTGTCAACGTTTATGGGTCTACAAATTGTGCTCGATTTTGAGGGAAACTGGTTGGGTTGTAGTTCGGGTCTGATATGTTTGTGTTTACCGTTCGTTTCATGCTGTTCCTCCTCAGATGCGTCCCTAATAACGATGAGGGTTCTTGTACCGTTGTCTACAAAACACCATTTCCGGGAATCTGCTGCAGGTGGTTGTGAACATCTCAATGTTGAGAACAATGCCCTTAGGTGCATAAAAACTACCGCCAAGTTCAGAAAAGTCAACTAACATAAAATAGACTCATTTTAATATTTTCGAAGTAATAGAAACAGAATGAATTTTAGATTACAAGCTAGTTAAAACCAAGGACGTTAATTTATTGTAAATTACAATAATCAGTAAGTTTAATTAACCATGCTTACAACAAATACACCTAGTAACTAATCATAACATTGATCTATGAATAATATTACTTCTTCTGAATATGATTAATCATATTTACGAAACTAAGCAACAACCCCATAATGGAATGTTTATTTTGAACAGTTGATGCACAATGCAGACGTAAATGTTGTTTTGTATTTTAATAATAAGCAAATTTGTACCCAGGAAAGAAGGAATTTGGAGAGTGCATTTGTGTACAAATTTATTGAGACTGAAATCAAGGACTAAAAGCAACGGACTTTTCTTATCTTTTTCACGTATATGGCGCACGCGTATTTGTTAGATTATTAAGTCCATGAGTTATCATTGCAGAAAAATTTCACTAGCCATATTTATAATCTCAATTAACTAAGATAGTAAAAAAGAGGTAAATTTATGTATACACCTTGTAACGTTTGAATGGAAATTGTATTTAAATTAAGGGATCAGGTAGAATAAATAATAAGAAACTAGGTAAGAATTCAGAGCGTCTCGCAGGTTATGGCAAATCTCTTCCTCCTTCACAGGCGGGTGTGACCTCAGCAGGCGGAAGACTGGCTTTGCACTGTTAGGCGTCGAGGGAAAACCAGTTGCCCGTCTCTACGACGACGTTTATGTCTCAGACGAGTATTTTGGCTAAGATAGTAAAGTTTCTGGCGGGATTGTGTTTTTCTTTCAATGACTTGCTGAAAGCGTCTTCTTTCTCTTATCTCAGTGGATCGTTTTTTCTTTCAAACAATGAATTTAACGATTTTCTCTTAATATCTTCTTCATTCGCCTTTCTCAGACCACCCTCTTTTTCTGGTCTTCGTAGCTAATGTTTCTAGCTTTACATCTTCCTTCTCTCCTGTCCTTTCTGACCTCCTTTTCCTTCCAAGTCGAGTCGTGAACTGTTATTCTCCTCTCCTTTCAATTTCCAACCTCATCTCTCCTTCATGCCCAACGTGACGTCTCTACGCCGATCTTGTTGAATCGCGGTCTTCTTTGGCCGGATGGACGTGGGTTGACCCTGGGGAAATTTCCACAGGTCTTCATCCTCTGATGGATGACCAACCTTAATTTTCAAGCTTTGTTCCGACACACGAACTTACGATTTTAAACACAACACTACAGCACCAGACGAAGATTGGAAATTCCACAACTCCGCTGTCTCTTGCTATATCTGAATACATTGCAGCGCAGTAGGACCCTACCCAATTTTAATTAGAATTCATGAAATTTAAATTATATAAAATTTGATCAAGAACATGCTAGCTGGCGACGAGGGATTTTCCCCGGCGCCGGGCTGGTGGCTGGAAGGCATATCTGTCTGCGTTTTTGTAACCGTAAGCTTGTTTTTGGCTGAAAGAGCATTCACCTTCAAAATTTCCAAAGGACAATGTTCCCTCTGTCATGGAAAATTTCCCGCGCAGGATGAAGAACTCACAGGGATTGGCAGATTAACGTCACGTGGGATAGCGCCCTTAGAGGGGGGATATACGGATTTGAGCTGTGAAGGTGAGCAGCCGAAAAATGTGCAGCAGGGTGGAAGACATTACCAAGTCGAGAAAGCAGCGGAGTAGTGTGGCGCTAGACGGCGATTGGGCGAGGAGGTAGAGATGGAGTATTGATCAGGACGTGGAAGGGAGGAGAAAGATAGAGAGTCGAACGGATTTTGAAACGGAGGAACAAGCTGGAGGGTGCAACAACAATTGGAAGTGAGTTGTTGCTCTTTAGTGAGAAGGTGTTAAGAACTAGGAAGGCTAGAAAAAAGTAGGAGGAAAAGCTGAGTTTTCCTCAATACCGAAAGCAACAGGTTCAGCTCGAAGGAAGAAGGAAGTTCCGGTCGCATAGTAACCTGCATCGAGACGCAAATGAAAACAAAAAAGTTTCCTCCAGAGAATGAAATCAGCAGAGATTTCATTCACTGGAGGAACCTGTTTTGTTTTGCAGCAGAGCACGTGGTCACCCAATGAATAATTAACCTTGCGATTTAAAAGTCGTCCCATTTCATTTCTTCATTCATTTATTTGTAGTATCGCGCAGGACCCCATTTAAAATGATTGTGTTTTTTATAAGTAAAATTATCATATAATATCTTAAAACAAGCAATTTCATGAAATAATTAAAATAATACCCTTGATCATTTACAAAATATTCCTTTAATTGTAGAAGAATTACATAGTAAATGATTAAATAGGGAGTATTCTTTGCGTTTCACTGTGATTCTATTTTGTCTGTGTTAACTAAATCAGAATATCTTCTGTTTTTATTCTTTTATTTCAAACAGATTACATATTTAAAAGAATTAAAATGTGACGAACGTTGCAGAACTAGCCGTAAAATAATCAAATCGGTTAGTTATACAAGTATTAAAGTTGTTAACCTATGTTTTTGACCCAGGATTCCAGATAAGAAAATTATTAATGAACAAATAAAAGGATTTTTTGGATTAATTACTTATGCTTGGCAATGTTACTACTACCGTATGAAAGATGCTTCAAAACAATAGTGTGTTGTTCTGCGTTGATAACTGATACTCCTCAAACAAATATCGGTGGCAGTAAGTATTTTTAACAGTTATGTGCAATCTGTTATGATGATAACCATAACCAATCGCGCCACTTTCTAAACCAGCTGTAGATAAATAGTCATTGATATTAACTCTAATGTATGGGAAATAAATTCGTAGTATTTAAGTGGTTTAATATCTTGAAAAACACACGAAATTCATAATTTTCTTTATAAAATGTAGCCTTGTTATGGCAAAATAATTTTACGTTTTTTAGAGTTCTTTTATTGTGATCACAACATAATTTCATAAATTTAAAAAGTTATGTGAGAAATATTATTTTAACTAGAGCATAATATTTTTAATAGATTTCTTAAATTTGTAGAAAAACCTATTCTTAACTAATATGAGAGTAACAATAAAACGTACTGTTAATATCATAACAAGAGATACGATCTTATGTAACAGACAAACCTTAAGAAAAAGAATGAACTAATTAAAATAAAAAATATAGGCCGACGTTTCGATGCGAGCTTTAACATCTTTCTCAGTTGGCTCTTAAACCAAAACTGGCGTTATTGAAACTGGGGAATACCAATACATAATACTAAAGATCATCTTTACATAATGATATGTAGATCATATCTTTGGTATTCTCCTGTTACAAATATTGTCAATTTCAGTTTAAGAGCCATTTGAGAAATATGAATTTCGCATCGAAACGTCGGACTGCCTAAATATATTTAATTGCTTCACTCCGTTTTTCTAGGGTGTCTAGTTTTTTAAGTTTGTTAAATAAGGTCGTACCACAAACGTTAATTTTTATATTATTTTTAATATTACTGTAATTTGTGGAATATATTTTATGTATTTTTGAAATTCCCTGCTTGCATCCAATAAACTATCTACTTAATGGATGATTTAAATTAAAATTATTTTCATTTATAGGGAAATTATCATGGTATGTTTTTATTATTCTAATCTGTTTTAGTTTTATTTTTCGTTTTCTAGGAATTGGCCCAATTATAATTAGTCACGAATACATTTTCAAAGTTTTCGCTTCACGTTAAACGTCCCTTATAAGAAGGTGTGCCAGTTTCGCACTTTTTTACAAAGACTGTAACGAAGCATGTATGGCCCCCTAATTTTAGTGAGAGATTTACGATGTCGACAGTAAAATCTCTAATTACGAAACGTGCAGTGAAATGTAATGAGATTCTAATTACAAGCAACGCGGCTGCCGGTTAAAATATCAGTGATGATGACGTTTATTACGAACCTATAAAAGCTACTTTAATTTCTAAAGCTCGATTCGGTTAATTACGCCGAACGTTTTCGTGGTTATGTTTTTAATATGTTAAATGCGTTACACGTTGCTGCAGTGGGTGACTGCAGAATTGTAGGTGTAATAAAAATCTGTTTCAACAAGAGTTTAAATTCAAAGGAACGGCGTGTTATTAATCAAATGGGTAACGATGTCTTAGGGAAAAAAGTGTAATGGGAAATAGTGATTGGAAACGTGCCATGAAGTTAACGCCATAAATGAAGGGGGTGTAAATTAATTAATAAATCATAACGAAGAACGCGTCTTAGAAACTAATGCGCGTTTCTTATTAAAAGAACACGAGATGTAAAAAATGATATATTTGACGATATTGCACCACCGCACTCGTAATCTAAACTACAATTCTCAGGGAAGAGAATACAAACTTTTATTTAGAGATATAATTGAAATTATTTTAATTATTTTCAAGATTATGCTTCTTTATGTACACAGTATTTCAACTTATACGTGACGATTGGTAGGTCAATAGTCACACATCTTAAGATTGGAATTCAAGGTTTCAGTTTGTTTGTATCAGAAAAAACAGGGATTTTAATGGAAACATGACCAAAAAACGCGAGAATACAGGACGTTTACGCTCAGTAATAAAGTAACGAACAAGGGGTAATTTTATCATATTCCTTTACATGCCCATTTTTTAAATTTCAACTAATATATCAAAATAACTCAAAAAATGACTGCAATAGTCATACATTGATATAGAACAAATGTTATTATTTTTAAAGTTAAAATGTGTTTGGACTAATGTTAACCTTCGGTTTTAATTTCAAATTGAGATTTCATTACAACGTAAATTGATTTTTTCCCAAACGTTGAATTAATGGGCAAGAAATATTTTTATTATCTGGTAAAGAAGGCTGTCAAGTAAAAATACCACAGTGAAAATCTAATTACGTTACCAATATTCAGTTACTAAATTCATACCCAATCAATTTCATCAACAAACATGTCAAAATTAGATTGAATAAGATCAGGTATTCCGACAATAATTTATCTGTTAAAAAGATTAATAACAGAAAAATGATTTTAATAATTTTCATAAATATAGCGAACATACAACGTAAACTAATTAACTTGTTTAATAATTACGGTGTAGATGTTTTTAAATCAATAAAAGTTTTAAATTGTGTTCAAAATATTAAAGACGAAATTAACTTTTTGGAATTACAATGTTATCTTCAAAATTAATTGTTTAATTTGTAATTATATATCGGACAAACTAAAAGAGCTTTAAAAACTCGCATTAAAGAACACAAAAAATATCAAATTAGATATTCAAAAGTACACAGTTGTGTCCAAACACATACATATTAATAATCACAATTTTGATTGGAGAAATATGGAAATTATAGACGAAGAAAATAATTACTTCTGGAGAATTACAATTGAAATGTTGTATATCAGGTGCAATCGACATGCATTAAAAATTAAAAATGACACGAATAATTTGAACAAAATTTACGATAATCTTTTTTTTAGTAGTTTAACTTTATAGTATTCTTCTTCAGTGTTAAAATTTAACTGCTGAATGTAGTTTTTGTTACTACATCATTTCGGCCATAACCATCACTGGAGATGGTCCATGCACGACACTAAATTCTTCATATATACATTCAACAATCTTTTCGGTTAAGGGAGTCAAGGTATAATTGTGATGAATTGCTAAATTTTGAACCATGTTTCTTATAAATAAATTAAAAAATTGTAACTTAGAACCCATATTTAATTTCTTCTAATATTATGTTTGTAGTACGCCTGAGCAAGTCTCAAAGAGGACACGAAACGTCGTTTTTGAATATATAGTGATAAATTTATATGCTGACTTATTGACCCCCCTTTTATTTATTGGAAATATTTTTTATTTCAGCCTTCTCTCGTATTATTAATGAATTAATTTCCGGAAGTCCGAATGTCCTTTAAGTTCCGGTTTGGACCAATTGAACTCTGTAGCACCTTTTAGAAATTAAAATGCTGAGAAATACAATGGTAGCCAACATTTTAACAGGGAAGATCAGTTTTATTCTTTATTTAGTATTTATGTCAGAGAAATTAACAGACTAAATTTCCAATTTGACTTCTTTTATTAATCAGGAAAAAGTCACTGTCTATTAAGTACTGTAGAGTAGAATTCATATAGGCACGATTTTCTCACTGGTAACTACTAGGATTCGTAAATTAATTAACGCCCAGGGATCGTTGTTAACCCTTAGCTACTTTCATATCCTTAACCGAACTCCTCTTTCAAATCCTTTCCTGTTCTCTCAAAAGGAAAAACACACCACGTGGGTTATCACAGCCAAAAAAACAATATTATTGAGAGTTTATAAAAGACTTGACTGTATAATTCTAATGTTATACGTATATTTAAAAGTGCAAACCGACAATTTCTAACCGGAACAGTCATATAATAGTTGATTATTATTGTCATGAAATTTCTCTTTTACTTTCGGAAGATATTTATATTTGACAGATAATTTATTCCAAAATAAAACTGAAATGCCTTATGTTTCTAAGTTTTTAATAAGTATTTGTATTAGGCTAAAATGTGACATCACCTAAAAACAATTACAGATCACCTAGGATACTAAATTTGATATTGATCGCAGATGATATTATTTAGTAGATATTTCATAGGCTTATATACTCCTTCTGTAAGTGTCAATACAATAAAGATTGAGTGAGAAATATCTTCTTTTCATAAAAATCAGATTCCCTTCAGAATTATCACGCACCTACCAAGACTTGTTATAAATATCTTAATTACACTACTAGACTAGACAGTACTAGATTAAATAAAGGATCATGCTGAAGTTGAATATAATGTACCAGAGTATTGCAACGTCGGAGTCGCAGTGAAGTTGCGGCTTTATATTTTCAAACATCAGACAGGGAAAATATGACTGTTAGATGAATAAGCTATATCATTATACACAAAGCATTGGTTTATAAAAAAATATTTAAGGCTGCTTCAAAGTTGCTAGTTATTAGCGTCCCAAAACGTTGTAGTCCATGGTTCTTCTGTCCATTTAAATGGACAAAATAAAGAAAAACCGTTCAGTACAAATAAGTACTAAATCTTAGAGCTATTAAATGAAAAACAATAATTTTTGAAATTATTAGTACTGTCTGTTATTAATACATCTTATTTTCGTTCTTACTTCAATTTCTGTTCCTTTATAAACGGCAGAGTTCTTGGATCAACAGACGTTTATAATCACTTTTCAAGAGCGCAATAATCTAGAAACTTCCATCGAATTTTGTCTTTGTTCACTGCGCATTTACGTACCCTGCAAATAGATATTCGTAATTTGTTTCAGATCAAAAAAATAAAGCAGTAATCAAGAACAGAGTAAATCAATGATGCAGTCTGTCGCACATGCTGTACAACTTTTAAAGAGAACAGGCGATGAAGCAGGTTAAAACTGAATATGGAAAAGGAATCACACTGCAAAGAGTAGAAATAAAAACCCTACGCTTTGCCGATGATGTTTTAGATTTGATTTAGATTTATTATTATTCAATCCGTTAGTCCTCGGTTGAGGAAATAGGATACGTTAAATATAATATTACAATAAATATACAAAATACTATGTTGTAGTATTAGGGAAAAACCAAGGTAATGGAGTGTAGTATGGGAAACAGTGAAATAACAAATGGTGTTAAATTGGGAAGGGATATTTTGACGGAAGTTAACGAATTCTGCTACAAGGGAAGCGTAATATCTAGGGATGGTAGAAGTATAGTAGACATAAGCAGTAGGATAGCACAGGCAAGGAAGTCTCTCGCTAAAAAGAGGAATTTATTTACGGGTTATATAAGTGTGAATATTAGGAAATCGTTGCTAAAAATGTTTGTATGGAGTGTGGCGTTATTTGGGTGCGAAACGTGGACAGTAGGAGTTTAAGGAAAAGAATAGAAGCCTTCGAAATGTGGTGCTATAGGCGAAAGCTGAAAATCAGATGGGCGGATAGAATCACTAACGAGGAAGTTCTAAACAGAATAGGGGAAGAGCGAACAATTTGGAGGACGTTGACCAAGAGAAGTGATAGATTAATAGGTCACGTTTTAAGACATGAGGGTCTTGTAAAATTATAATTAGAGGGAAGTGTGTGGGGTAAGAACAGAAGAGGGACGCAAAGGATGGAATACACAGAGAGGATTAGGGAGGATGTAAGATGTGTTAGTTATGCGGAAATGGAAATGCTTGCGCAAGATAGGTTAGCATGGAGGGTTGCATCAGACCAGTCTTAGGACGGAATACCACAACAACATAAGAGTTTAAAGAAACACTGGGGTTTAAAAGGGTTCTAATGGTTGAACTGTTGTCCCAGCGATAGTTGTACGTCAACTCATCTATCATCAAATATCATTTTTAGACGGTGGCAGAAGCAGTTTTCATTAAACACTTGGGTTTAAAAGGGTTCTAATGGTTGAACTGTTGTCCCAGCGATAGTTGTACGTCAACTCATCTATCATCAAATATCATTTTTAGACGGTGGCAGAAGCAGTTTTCATTAAAAGCAAGTAAAGGAACAGAACGAATTGGAATGTATAAACTGCAGAATTAATTCCAACTCATCCCTTTTTACTGGTTATTTAACATTATAAGAGGGGTCTGTGTTTCTCATTTGATTTGAAACTGTAAAACGTTTAACATTTTAATCACTTTAATGAGGGTCCATTTTATTAGGATAGCAACTAAACTTCGTTTACAATCAAAAATTTTAATTAGATAAGATATTTACTGACCAAAAAATTGTATGATATATAGAATTGATTAATTTCATGTTCTTATCTGATACATGTTTAATAGTTTTCTGTTTGTTGTACATTGTCAATCCCCGTTTATTAAAATAATCGTCAGAATAAAACAGAAAGAATGGGAGCTTATCGCATATCACGCATGTGTTTCTCTCCAGAGTGACAGGGGGCCTTACCTTGGGGGTTGTCTCATTCTCTTCTGCAATACGGTTCGTTCTATTATGAATAATAACTATTTATCAACATTAAATCTGTCATACTATTTGTGCTATAATGGTAAGCACAAAGAAATATGGAATTTGACGGTACAACATTAAAGGCAGTCGGCTTAGAGGAATTGAAGAAGGTTGCATACAGGGTAATAAAACCTAGACACTTTGGTGCTGGTCTGGATTTTCTACAGTCATTAAGACTCCGGGACTCCAGGCTGTGACTAGACCTGGTGCTTTCCCCAAAACATTGGTGGTTAGTGGAGTGAATAGCGCCTCCCAAATTCACCGAAGTAAATCTAAAATGTAATGAAGAAAAATCACTAAAAACGAATGAAAATTGATTTTCGGCCTTTAAGAAGTTTAAAGTTTAGGGATTGCAGATTAAACATTAAGACATTAAAAAGTTGGAAATTTATTATTAAGAATCTGGCTTCTAAGAAGTTGGCCATTGGAGTTGGAAATTGGCGTTATGAGTATATGATTGATCAGAGAGAAGGTGTGTTGCTAAGAGCAGGATTGGTATACTATTTCAATCTTTTGAGAGGTCGTGAATTTGATGATGCTCATGTTCTTGGCACCTTATAAGCAGTTTAAATAAGAAAGGTTCCCATTTTCTAAAAAGGAAATCGTGAGGTATCTATGATCTAAGAACAAGCGGCGAGTTACAGGAAAAGCAGAAGACGGTAATAACCCTGTATCCTTTCTGCTGATTTCTACGTAGGGTTTTATTTTTAAATCTTTATCTATGAGAAGTTCCTTAAATATGATGAGAGATAGATCACACGTGTCTAAATGTTCGTAAGTAAGAAATTTAATTTGTGTAAATATTGTATAAAGTATACTTTATTAATGATAAAACAAGGTCGGCGTTGTAAATTCAATTTGATTAAATTATTGTATACTGTCAATTAATAAAGGTCAAGTTAATTCATTTTCATATCTATACATAATATTTTTTATTAAAAACAATATATCCCCACATATTCATTTCAGGGCATTGGAGTTGTTGGGAATGTATTGTGGCAGCTTACTGAAATTTCCATTTAATTAAAATCCAGTTTGTTACTGTACATAAAATTTATATCGCTGATATTTGCAAACATTCGGCGTTTACGTTTCTTGGCCCGTTAGTGTAAACCAAGAACCAATCCACTTTTCTATTAAGTCTTTAATTAATCAGAAACACCCGCTTGACGGGGGTTTATTGTGAATTTAGTATAACTGAGGAATGTATAAATATACAGCGAGAGTAAAAGCGATATTTATGAGCTGTGAAATGTAGTGTGATGTATGAAATATTACAATACAGATAATAATAATGCTGTAATATTTTGTTTAGTATGCGCATTAAAAGGGTCAAGAAAGAGGTATTTTTATTAAAACCCGAGAGGTGGTAATATAAAGTGTGCAGTAAAACAAGTGATATTCTGTGTAATAAAGGTTACGGTTTTAAATCGAAGTTGAAGTAACTTGAATCAGAAATATTGTAGCGTATTTTATCACGAATTAAATTCAGAAAATTGAAAAAGTATATTCGAAGACATGCAGAGAAGATGCTGAAAATTCAGAATTAAAAAGGCGCCAGACTGTTGCGAAGATACGTGCCTGATAGGTAGGTGCAAGGGATTAATTATGTTTGTCCACTAGGGGACGGTGAAACATGAAGTTTCCCTTCGTAAGTACGCAGCCCGCGATCGGCGAAAATTAATGACGGTTGGTGATAACACGTCATTTGGGTTGGCGTTTTTCCGTAGAGAAGGGAAAAGGAGAGATTGGCTGGAAGTGACAAGGTGTCGAAAAAGGTCAGTGTGGTTTTGATGTAGGAAGGAACTGGAGGTCAGTAGAAGAGAAGAGTAGTGTTCTTCGAAGTTGGAAGGAAGAGGACTTAGGGGGATGGAAATGCAGTCAGAGTACGTTTGAAGTGGGAGAAGAAGTAGAAAGAGGTGAGTACAAATGTAGGTCTAAAGTTGTAAGGAGGAAGTTTTTAAGAAGAGAAAGGAAGTTACATTCAATTATTTGTCGAAAACAAACATATCTGCACAATAAAATTATGTTATATCAGTCAAAACTCTCTGCCGAGACGGAAGACTGGTTTTTCCTCGGCGCTAGACGGTGTGAAATATTCTACTTTCCAGCTGCCGAATCATAACCTGTGTAAGGAGGAGTCCCAACAACTTGCTGCTTCCCTGCAGCCACGAGGAATTCCCGGAAGTCATAGCTGATTTCTGGACGATAATGTTCCGAAACGAAGTACGAAAACAGGTTCGTCTTAATAAGTGAAATCTTTGCTACCCTTTTTTGCCCCACAGTAATTAACCACGATGAATCTCATACATAAGAATACTCTGAGCTAAGCCGTTGCTAATTCAATATATAATTTCCCTAAATCACACATTGTTGGTCATATATATAGTGGCGGACCAGGTACGAATTTGTGTTAAATATATATATATATATATATATTTAATAAAAAATTCCAATTAAAATTGATTACAACATAAGGAGTCTTTTATTGTATCTGTAATTGTTAAGCTTCCTGATTCTACGGTGTGACGTATGAAGTGAATTTCAGATGACTATGATGAATTAACGTCGAAAGCTACTATGTATGACTTTGTGATTTTGATTAATAAAATACTAAAAATTAACATTATTTCACCAACAAGATAAAACTCAAACAGCTAAGTCGTTGCTAATTCAATATGAAATGACGAAATATTACAAACGCCCCAGAAGCTGATGTATATATTTCTGTGTGATTTTAAAGAGTTAAAATGACGGAGGCTTGTATTAATAATGTTGAATTATCGTGTTGGAATTATTACAGGACGTAAATTCTTTTACACTTTTTCAAGTAGTGCAATGAATGACCTGCAGTGTTAATTATGCGAGTCTTTTGAGGAATGTTATTTGAGTATCGTGTTCGGCCATGCCCCAGGGAGATATGAGCTGCTCATAACAGAGATATCACTGGCCATGCGCTGAAAGCGTTTCTGTGACGCAATGGCACGGATTACAGTACCTGGGCTCATTTATCGCGACTAATGGATCGCAGCCCTTTTCTCGCCCTCACGACCTGCCGATTGAGCCCTTTCAGCCCTTCATCCTCGGAAATATCGCAGACACACGGACAGAGGGTGAGTTCCAGGTGTTGAGCTGCCAAATAGTGGGATTCGAGTGATGCATCGCTGTTTGTGGACTTCGGTAGGAATTGTAGGATTGTTTTCCTTTGTAGCAGACAGGAACAAAGGATATACAGGTGCACCGTTCAACAGGTAGCTCGCGTAATATATTTACGAAGCAGCAAACGCTTCTATACCATGCACAATGCCGAGAAAATTTAAATTAATACCACATATCATTACTATTCAAAAATTATTATTTTCCGAAGTACACCTAGGACATCTCTAATCCAGGTTCCTTAGACTTACTAAAATTAATGTCATCGACGTACATAATTATAAAGAAAACTTTTCTAATACTAATATTTTATATATATTATCAACACTATTATATATAATTATCTTGAACGATTACAGATTAGTTTATATATTTATTATTTAGTAAAAGACCTTTTCGCTAAATTTACCAATGTCATTCTATAAATATTTTATATATAAATATAAAAGATAGGTTAATTTTAGAAAAAAATATAATTCTACAATGTACCTGATTTTAAAAAAAATATTCTAATAACGTATTATTTGTTGATTGAGGTAAAAATTATTGTTTTATTTGTATAGTAAGTATGGTTAATTGACTGAGATATGCTCTGTTATAAGTTATTCAAAAATTTAATTCGTTTTAAATGCTAGCTTAAATATTTTTCATAAAAACTACATAAGAATTAATGTCCCGTGTAACAGACAATACGATACAATTTAGAAAAACATAAAATAAATTCTAAAAAATATTTTAAAGAATGATAATGGGAAATATAACAGCATTTTTAGTACAAATGTTTAAAATTTCCATATGCAATAATTTTGTATTGTGCTGGCCTCAAAAGATCGGCAGTATCACATATATCAATACAATAATAATTACTGAAGTAGCCAATATATAGAAACGTTTCTTCAATCTCTGTTGCTTTTGTTCGTAGCAGAATAATCATAAGAACTACTCTCAGAAAACTTTTTAAAATAATAACAATCTGCTTATTGCTTAAAATGGCAATTTTTTAAATTTTCATCTTTCATGTATTAGGGATCACGAAGTCGATGTCACATTTTCACGAGAAGACAGTTGAACCGTTATCAATGAAAGTTTCTGTTACAACTGAGATACACCATGTGGAGACAAAGTTTCAGACTTTAGAATACTTCTTCTTTAGTCTTATTTAAGAGGTAACAGATGAACTTCATCAAAAAACAATTTTCCGTTACATAGAGCAGATTGAAGGTTTTCAGGAGTATTAATTTACAATGCGCCAACTGGAAACGAACTGGTTGATATGAAACGATCTCACATTGGTAGGTTCTCATTACAGAGAAGGGACTTTTTTTACCAAGTGGTATATAACTTCGAGTTGATCTTAAATTGCCCAAATGCATGAAAAAACATTTTACTGTCTCTGCTTGTGGTAGAGGCGTACTTGGAGAACCCATAAAGGGAATACGAGAAAACTACTAAATTATAAATAAGTAAATACTATTGTCTCATAGGGAGAAAACAAATTTATGGAGTAAAAATAAGTTATCAAACCTGTATGGGCCCAATTTTGGGATGCTTCAAGTACATCCAACATTGAAATACTGGAAAAGCTTCAATAAAAAGTTTCCGAAGGGTACGTCCGTAATTCTGTCATCCGAAAAGTCTTAAACAAAGTAGTCAAAAACTTCAGAATCATACATTCTCTAGCCCTTGGCCTACTGGACAACAGAAATAATATACATAGGCTGTGAAGAATAACCCCACTAGATCTACTCTGCAGGTTCCCCCAACCAATCCTAAATCATGCTAAGAGGTTACAAGAGATTCTAAATATTATCGTATGGTGAATTGTCAAAGGTCAATTACCAATACATGCCAAATCGATGTCAAACCACTTACTTAATTTTCTAACAAGAACAGATTGTAATGTTACTCGAATATATATTTTTAAATCTTACATTGACATTCACTGAAGCGTCGAACTGCCAAATTTGCTTCACTTCATGTGGGAAATGTTAGTAGTATTATAGCTCGTAACATACGTACAGGGGTTGGGCAAAATAATATAAACACCTGCAGTTACACAATATTTATTGATTAATAAGGAGTTGGACCACCATTTGATTTGAGAACAATTGCAATTCGTCGTGGAATACAATCGTAGTGTCTGAATAGTTTCCAACTGAATGCCCTCTCACCTTTGTAGCAAAACATCCGCCAATTGCCACAACGATTTTGGAGGTGGAAATCTGCTCCTCACTCTCTGCTCTAAAACTCCCTGTAACTGTTCAATGATGTTGAGGTTTTGCGATTGTGCCGGCCATTCTGATGCTCTACAAACTACACCTGAACCTTTCTGGCTGAGTGTATGGGCGCATTATCATATTGGAATATGGCAATGTCTGGCAGAAATATGCTAGTCACAGAAAGCACTTCATTGTTGAGGATGTAGAGATATTCAATCGCAGTAATCCAGCCAGTAAAGGTAATGATCGGGCCCGCGGAATACCACGATATAGCCACCCAAATCATAACGGAACCTCACCCGTGCTTGACTGTAGGAAGCAGG
The DNA here is from genome assembly GCA_034510155.1 of Eucriotettix oculatus. Taxonomy (NCBI): domain Eukaryota; kingdom Metazoa; phylum Arthropoda; class Insecta; order Orthoptera; family Tetrigidae; genus Eucriotettix; species Eucriotettix oculatus. The sequence continues at coordinate 215,068,619 of CM067376.1, read as the reverse complement.
CAGGCCGGATCGTAGGCTTCTTTTGGTGTTCTTCATACATAAACCCGGTCGTTTGTATGAAACAATGTAAACGATGATTAATCGGACCATACCACATTCTTTCCATCATCCAGTGTCCTGATTTTTTTATCGTGGCACCACATCTTTTGTAGCTTTGCGTTGGAGGGTTTCGAAATTGCAGCCCTTTCATGAATTTTAGCTTTGCGAAGCTCCCGGCACACTGTTTTTGTCGAAACAGTATTGATAAAATCAGAGTTGAATTCTGCAGTCAGTTTTCCGCGGACATTTTATGTTGTCTGATCACAATCCTTTTTAATGTTCGTCTATCTCTGCCCGTTAACTTCGGATTTCGCCCACTATTCCTCTTCGCTGATAATGTTTTAGCAAGTTTTGTGAACACTGTCATTACTGTGGATACTGCCGCTCGTGAAACGTTGAACAGTTGAGCCGTTTTCGTCATAGATTTTCCCGAAAACAACGTTTTGTCCTCTTCCGAACTCTAATAGTTCACCCATTTCACCGATCACAGGTGTTAACCGTCGCAGAACGAAGTTTATAATATACTGCAAGATAACCTCGCTCCGTGACACGTCAACTGGACACTGCAGCCGCTTCGCAGATTTTACACGAACACAGTGGTGCCAACCTGCAACAAGCCGTACCCTATTACATAGTATTCATATTATTTTGTCCAACCCGTGTATTAACTGCACTAAAAAAAAATAATGCTATCATGGTTGAAGACTCATTCACAATAAACAAGAAATATATTATATTTAATAAATAGTATATAAAATAGGTGACAAAATACTACTTTATAAGTTATTTGCAAGTATTGCAACTGTCGTTTTCCATAAAGAGTAGGAACGTCGTATCTTGCCGGTGTTAGAATAGGTATCTACTTATCGGAAACCGTTATAAATACAGCTCTCAAATTATCACTGCTTATTTTAAATTTATGATATATTTGTCAAAGGAGAATTAACTATTTAATTACTAGTTATGGATAAAGAATAAAAAAGTTTGGATATATTAATAATAACTTTTACTCTGTGTCAACACGGGGACACAACAAGGTGAAAAATATACTGTGGATAAGTCTAGTGCTGTATGAATAATGGCTTCCAAGGAAAGGGTACCCAAAATGTTAACATTGGCAAGGTAGGGCCTTCTGACTCCCCTTAAAGGACTGTAGTGTTTTAGTATGCCGTACTGCTCAGTTGTGTTAACCGCCTAAGGGAGAACAAAGGTGTCCGAATGCGGCTGGAAATGGGATATCAGGCTGGATGTGGTAGCGTTCCTTGTTGGAGGCGACTGTCCCACAATATCCGAGATGCGTATGCTTGGGCACGCGCCGAACAGGCGGCTCCATTTCAGAGGTGTTTGTGCCAGGCGGAGTAAATAATAGGTAGGCCTGCGGAGAGGAAGCCGTACAAAGAAGCTGCCTCTCCGAACAGGGAAAATATTTTCCTTGTGCTGATTTCTTGGGGCGGATAGACGAACACAAATACTGGAATTCCGTTGTCCTGCGGGAGACAGTTGGTCCATCAACGGCTTAGGCCAGTCGGCTGATCAAGAAGCCCCGCCATAATCGTGCCAACACATTCGGGAGCCTGCACTACTGTATCGGGTACCGGGGGACTTAAGAGTTGTGGATTGGTTTATTTGGCTATCACGTCCAGCATCGACAGTGGTTGGTCTCCTAATACCAATACAATTCAGGTTCTATTGCTATTACCAATTTGCTATTATTTTGGTCCGCTATAACAAACTACAATAAAAGAATTCATAAAATAAATGAACGAAAAGACAGCTAATAAGTCAGCAAATAATTTGATTAGTATTAAATTAGTATAAATACAACGTTTCATCCAGCTTAGTGGACTTCTTCAGGTAACTATACACCAAAAAAATTATAAAATCAAAATTAATTTCCAATACACAAAAATTTGTTAGAACACAGCGGTGCCAATATGCAACAAGCCGTACATGGTATTCACATTATTTTGTCCAACCCCTGTACTAACTATACATCGGTTTATAACGTCTTGCGTCTTCTGATTCCTAAACGCCACTCCTCTCTGTCTTTCCATAAATTTTCTTCTATTCCTCTCTCTCGTTTTTCTTCATTTATACCACTAATCCAGCTCTTTCTGGGCCTGCCTTGTTTACTACTTCCTTCCAGCTTCCATTGTAAACTTTGTTTCGGTAGTCTTGTTTCTGGCATCCTTTGTACGTGTCCAAACCAGATCAGTTGTTTGTCTCTTATGTCATGGCCTATGTTGTGTTTCACATCCATAATTTCTCTAATTTTTGTGTTTGGTATCCTGTCCATTTTTGATCTGCCTACCGCCCTCCTCCAGAAATCCATTTCGGTCGCTGTTAACATTATGGCCATTTGTTCTTTTAGTGGCCAGACTTCCGCGCTATAAGTTATTATATTTTATTACAATTGTATTCTTTGTTTGTTATTTTTCGTAATACTTTTGTCCCATAAAATACTATTTAGCATGTCTATCGCTTTCCTACCCTGTACATTTCTTTCTTGAGTCGCCTCATCCAGTGTGCCCTTTTGCGATACTTTTATTCCCAAATATTTATATTCATTGCATTGTTTTATTTGTTGTCCATTTTCAATTTCTAGGTCCTGTTGTTCTCCTCCAATACACATGTATTCAGTCCTGTTCATATGTATTCCTAATCCCCATTTGAATACTCTTTTATTAATTTGTGGGTCATGTAATTCATACCGTCATAGTCTTGGTCGTCCGCAAAACATAACGTGAATAAGGTGTTATCTTTTAAGGGTAGACCCATGTTTCGGCATTTTTTCTTCCATTCCTTTAGTGTGTGTTTGAGGTAGATTTTGAACAATGTGGGGGATTGGTTGTTGTGAATCATTCTGTGCCCATATAAAGTAAATAAATGACAGACTTACATTATTACATGGATGAAATATATACATTGGAGAAATTTGGTGTCACAGACGATCTCCCGCGACGAAATTATGTGGTAGCAATGAGTGCTTTTTTAAAATATATGTCGTTAAATCTTAACAATGGAAAAGTATTTAACAAAGATTAAACTATTATAACAGAAGAGAATCTTATATCTTTTGCAAATTACTCTTATCATTTTTACATGGAGGCCATGAGGGTTGCACTTAATTTGTAATATTTCACTCGTCGTTTTGAGAAGTAATTATTTTTTTAATCTAAAATGTATACATTTTGCAAATCAAAATGAAGATTCTTAAGATGTACGTGTTTGGATACAACGATGTACTTTTGAGTATCTAATTTAATGCTGTTTATACGTCCTTTTATGCGATAACCATTCCATTACAATCTATATTAAACTTTAAGTCAGAAATTGATGTTTGAAATAATTCCTAAATTAAACATTATTTGAATTAACGACTGAGAAGAATGGCCACAATTCAATTTAACGTTTTAATTGACAATGGGATTTCTGAGTGGGAATTGGTCAGTAAGTTGAAAATCGCTTAATATGCACATTATTTAAAAGTTAGACATTTTTAAGCGACACATTTCGGATCCTGAAATTGTAACGTCGTGAGCTGTAACCGGGCAATTAGTCTTACAATAAGTATTTATTACACGAAGCAATTAACCAGAAAATATTATTAACTTAATTTATCATTTATTGAAAACCAATCTTTATCAATTGGGATAATTTGAGGATTTTAGAAAGAAAAAGTTTTTATATATTCACATTCCTTTTTGAAATGTGTTTTAGGCATATTATACGTTATATATTCACCTATTGTTAAAACCAAGACACATTTTAAAAACAATATTCTAATTCAGTATTTATAAACATTTACATTATAAAAATTAAACATTTTGTGAAAATGGCTTATTTTTGACATTTAATTAGCTTCATTTTTATTAACTACAGTCTATCATAATTCGTATAAGGGAACAATAAGGACGGATTTTTCATGGTAAAGTTGGAAGACAAGAATAGCTGAATTTGCCATCCAAAGCTTAAGAGGCGCAAAAGGCATATATAACAAGAAGCTCCGATATCCAAAATAATAATTGTATCGGTAAATGGGAGGATAAATTTGAAATAAAATGTATTGGCATTTTTAAATGTTTTTCAAAATAAATGTCTGCTATTGGTCGGAAAGCAAGTGGTACAAATATTATTTGTTTAAAGATTTGAATTATGAATTTGATTTTCTGTATTATAAGAACAGTTTTATTGGTTTAAGAAAGACTATTAACAATAGTTAAAATATAAACATAACGATATATCTGCCAATTATTAACTGACTTTAAAAACGTTAAGAAGTCAGTATATTTAAGTGAAGTCTTTTTAGTTCATAATCTGTGGTTTCTCTCACTATAAGTAAACGAATTCAGAAGTCACGGCGTAAATGATATTTGGTATGGGATACGAACATTAATAAATCTCAGAGAAATAAAAAATTATTATTCGCTTGGTAATCTATTTCAGATCGTAACTTAAATCAGTAGATTAGGATAAGATGGATAGCATAGTAATTGCTCCATCAGTCATTTCAGTGAAGACATTCCAAAATGAAATAGTCTAGCCGAAGGGATATTTTCACTATGAATGCATATATTAAGGAGGAGCCATTGTTTTCGGAATGTCGAAGCAAAGTAATTTGTTTCCAGTGGCATGTGGTAGAATAGGCCATTGACAACACGTTCCGTGACATCCAACCCTTTCACGGAAACCATTAGAAGAGGTCATTTACTGAGTGCTTCGGAATTCCGTGACATCACACGGTGCCGACGAAGATAAGCTCTATGCTTCTTTTCTTTCGAGAGAACATAAAACACAAGATTTCAGCTCGGTGTCCTTTTAAAAACCAACGCTCCTCTACGGGTATCGATAAAGTTTAGCTACGGCTACAAGTTTTCAATAGGAAATAGCTCTTCAAAACCCTCGTGGTGACTTCAGGCGAATGAGTTCCGACGAGATTTGATCAAGCCCCTCACCGAATTTCAATGTGTTTTAAGATATTTAAAAAAATGTGAAACAAATATAATTTTATCCTATTTATAGTAAAATTTTAATTTAATATTTGTTAATCTCGTAGATGCTCATTTTGTATAGATAAACAGACAAAATTACATTTTGAATAAAAGGATAGTCTACTAATTTAAATCAATAGTATCGGATATACTCCTGAGATACGTGAACCAATGGAGTTTATAAAATGTTATAATAATGTCTGACACACAGGGACATTTTATGCAACGATTTCCTAATATTCACATTTATATTACTCATAAGTAAATTCCTAATTTTCGCGAAAGCCTTCCTTGCCTGTGCTACCCTACTCTTTATCTCTATTATAATTCTACCGTCCCTAGTTATTACGCTTCCCAAGTAGCAGAATTCCTTAACTTCCTTCAAAATATCCCTTTCCAATCTAACACCCTTTGTCATATCACTGTTTCCCATACTACACTCCATTACCTTAGTTTTCCCTCATATTGAACTCTTTCTCCATGGCCACATTCATGCCATTTATTATGGCTGCCAAGTCTTCTTCTGACTACCCGAATACTACAATATCTTTGGAAAAGTGTATGGTTTTTATTTCTTCTCCTTGCAGTATGATTCCTTTTCCATAGAGACTTATCCTGCATTATGGGCCATCGCGGTAAAGCTTTTTCACCTTCAGGAGTTTCAGTCCGGTTGCCATAAGGTTAAACGTAACTAAATTGCAACCAAATATCAGGCTTATTTCGCCATTTTTTTGATTTTAGTTTATGATGTATTTTTACTAGATTTGTATTTTAATAAACTTAACAATTTGGATATGTCAACTTTGTTACTCTACACTTAAACTTATCAAAGTGAGTAGCCCGCTGTTAGCTGTCAAAAACAAATTCGATGAATGCGATATTAAAGAGATGGGGGGGGGGGGGGAGCGGTCCTACGCATAAGCTGCCAAAACTGGCTCGTGGTGTTCGAGACAAAAAAAGTTAGCCGATCTCTGGTCCAAGGAATGCTTACTATAATGTTGCATTCATTTTTAATAATAAACTTGACAGTTAACTGAGAAATGTAATGTGTTCTTCCTCGCATTTCTTTTGTCCTCAATGATATTTTTAACAACGTAAAATTATAAATATACTTAAAACGTCTGTAGTAAATAGCATTGAGGCAGTTTTCCATTACAGATCATCAGGTAAGACAAAAGTAAATTTGTTTAAAAAAAGTGTTTGTCAGTCAAAACGTGTGGCCAAAAATAAACATTGCATATAGCTTACGCAGTTTTAAAATCTAATGTTACATTTGTAGGCTCCAAACTACAATCTTCTGTACTGTATAGCCAGTTTGTGGAAAGTTTCAACCATTAATATTATAAGTAAAAGCGCTCATCTTTCTGTAATAAATAATAATTCCATTAATTATTTACTCTTCAGAGTATATTATTGAACAGAATTAATGTACAGAACAGTTAAATTTTTTGAAAACATTAAATTTGCTCTCACAATTAAATTTTTACGTCCTAGTAATTAATTGTATGTTTTTTGTGCGTTATTTAAAAACAATAAATAGTAAAACATCCTATAAGTCAGAAAAAGAATTAATATGAACTTCGCTAGCGGTAATTATAACACTACGTTTCCTTACTGATTTGGTACCTCATGTGAGGAAAGGAAATAAGAAATTACGGATGAAAATTTTTTTTCTTGTGCGACATACACTTCTTAATTTTCATCCGCAATTTCGTATTTTCTTTATTTTGCTCTACTTATAGGCTTTTTTACTATTTATTGATTTTCAAACGTTGAGATATTGTACCTGGTTAACTATAACAACTGTAGCACTGAAAAATACTCAAAAATAATTGAAAACATTACGTTTCTCATTAAAGTTTTTGAATACTAGGTGTCTACATCATGTAATCGATGACCGGAACTAATAAATGATTAGTGTTTATTACTGACACAATTATTGCGAGTATGATAAGCTGACTAAATTTGAAAAGCGTCTAGAGCAATAAATATTAAGTTAAGTTATATTGGATGTTAAGATGTTAGTTAACCTAATCTGCGTAATAAATAACTTAGAAGGGGTTTATTACTTCCATTATTATTGTAAGTACGATGTGTTGACTAAATTTGTAAAGATCCTAGAGAACATGTGACCAAAGCGTGGCGCATGCGCCAAACGTAGAGATTAAAAGTGGCGCATTGCATCCTTGAGCCTGCTTTTATTTAGGAAGAGAAGTCCCTTTACATTGTTAAAAAGCATAGTACAGTTAGTCATTTATTATAAATAAATAAAATGTATGGTCAAAATTAATAAATACAATAATTTAAAAACAGTTCCGGCAAACAGGCAATTCCAAGTTCCCAGCTGATTTCGCTCTCAGTGCCAACAACTACAGTCCACAGTTATCTTCACCAAACGAAGCTCTCTGTCAGCTATAGCAGCATCTTGCAAGTATCACCGTCCCGTACAGGAACATTATTCTTGACTTTTGTAGATTAGTGCTTCATTAATTAAGTCAATTATATAATTTAACTGAGTCAAATTTATTCCTTTTCGCTTTCTAAGCGATGAAGTTTTTATCCTCATATTTATTTACCAACCCCTAATCATGAATGTAAGACGCTAAGAAATGTGCTACAGTTATATGGCGGACATGAACTTGTCTGTCAAAAAATTGGCGGATGGTATGCAAAAGGTAGGCTATCCCTGGCCTAGAGCAATAAATACTAAATTTATGTTCATATAAATATACTGGATGTTAAAATGTTTAATAAGCCTATTTTGTAATGTATGTTGAAAATAGTGATCTTTTCGGTGTTACAGGAATGGAAATGATCGAACACTTTCAACCGAAAACAACGCACATATAGAGACAGTCATAATGAGAGATTTAACCTATGCGTCGAAAAATAAGCGAAACAGAAACACGAGCCGCTAATGGATCCCTGACGGAATCAGAAGAGCCGGGAAATTACGCCGACAGTAATTCCTAGGCCAGCGACAGAATTTGTAAACGCTAAAATGAATAAATTTCCATTCGAAATTAGCTTTTCTTAGTTGGAATCAAACGATTACGGACTGTATTATTTCTTGTGGATTTTCGTTGCTGAATAAACCTATCGGATAACTGGAGATGTGCCAGAGGGAAAAGCCAACAAACTTGTAATTGGAGCCATTCCTGGATTAGAAGCTTAAAGCGGTGGAGGATCGTGACATTGTTTACTCGTCAGAGGCTGAGGCAGAGGCTGAGGCTGAAGATGCTGTTGCGCGGTGACATTTCGCGGAAGTCTTCTGGCAGATGGCTCTAATGAGGTGTCGTCGTGCTTTATTCACACAGCTGGCCAGCCCGCGGTAACGGTTCTTCATCTCGCTCCGAAGGCGAAATGCTAATATCGCTGCACTTATTAGCGAGAGATTATGCTGATGATCTCTCCGTCCGCCGTTTAATCTCTCGGTCGTAAATGGAATAGCTGTTGCAAAACACATACGATGCTGCATGCTTTGAATACAAGAGAACAAAAAAATTAACCAGTAACTCTGTATTAAATTAACCAAGAATACATATTTACGCATTTTACATTCACCTTGTCCACAACTCTCGTGAGCATGTTAGACAGGAAAATTGTTCAATTCATAATTATATATAACATATTTCAAGCATTATTATGCAGACGTTGCTCTACGCCAGAGAATTCTTTGACTAGTTCTTTCTTGTTAATAACTAGCTTCAATTATTATCTCCTATAACGGAAACATGAACTCTTAACCTACGCACATTAACATAAATCATATTGATCTTTCATGTTTGTTAACAATTATTTCATTTTATCAGTCCAATAACGGCAAGATAAAAAATCAGCGCCTTTACTAAGCAAGTGTATGATTAAATGCAAGTGTTTCCAGCTTATTTTTTTTACATCGATACATTTGACAACTTTTCATTTTGTATATACTCGAAATTATTTTTATTATAGTTCATAAAATATTTATGAAACTTGTTTTATTGTCAGTGGTGGCTGGCGTACATGTGCTTATGTGATACAGCACATTAATTAATTTATGAACAATTATTCGTTTCATAATTTTAAGAACCTTTTCAACAATAGTATTTTAAGAGTGTGGATGTTTTCCTCGAGTCCGAAGACTTTACTCTGCCCGCCTTCCAGCGCGCTCCCTACCACAATACATCTGTGTTATCGAGATTCTATCACAAGAATCCTGTCTGGGTTGACAAATACGCACGCACAGTTTACCTCCTCCGCCCCCTCACTGAGCTTCACCCGTTGCGCACACAGGATGAATTTTTCTTGAGCTACATTGTCTCGTAACTTTGTCGTATAAGACGCGACCGTAAGAGGCCGACGTACGCAACGAAATCAAAATAATTTAGACCTATTTAGTAATTAGAAATCTTATTTGAAAAATACAGTGAATAAATAGACGGCCAAAAAATTTATCACTATTTATTCACAAGCGACGTTTCGTCTCCATTTAGAGACTTTCACAGGCGTAAAATTTAGCAATACATCTATTTACTCCTTGACTCCCTCAGCCTAAAAGATTATTGAATTTACATGTTAAGTGTCGCGCATGGACCATTTCCAGCGACGGTTACGGCCGAAATAGTTTGAATTTAAAATACAAACATAATATCCGACCTTCTTGCGTAGTATTTGAAAGAAATTATAGTTGAAGATAATTTCGATTATAGAAAACATTTAAGGAATCCTAAATAAATTAGTGTCATCACGGTGATGGGTTATTCCTAAAATTAAAATTATCTATCAAATAGAGTGTAGTAGAATAAGAATAATAATCAGGACAGTCTCGGAAAACGTCTTTATTGCCTTAAGAACATTTTAAGGGGCTTTCGACATTGCGTCATATTCATCTTATTAGCTTAATTTCGTTTATCAGATTTGTCATATTCATTTGATTAGCTTAATAATATTCTTGTTATTCTATGAACATTATTTTACATATGTACGAAAGAAAAATGATTTCGTGTGACAGATGTGTGTCAACAAGGTTTTAACCTTTTCTACTTTTAAAAGTTGGCCATTATCACATATTATGCTAACGAAATTAGAAATGTAGTATGTTAGGTGCCTCGAAGTAATGGTAACATTATCTCCGTTGTAGTATTGTTAATATCTTACGTAATTATTCTAAAAGAAATTATTTCGAGAGGTGATGCAGTACATACTTAAAATAATTCACGACCCGCCACTGGTTATGGTATTACTACGGGATTTTTTTGTCTCTCTTCTGAATTTTTTTACAACAAAAACAATCATGGAAAGCATTGCAGAGAAATTCACCAACGGCGTACCTCAGGATCGTAATACTAGAAACCCTATTTTCGTGAGAGCCGACTATCCACGACTCAAAATTGATAATAGTCTTCCTCCATCGATTAAGAGTATTAAAAAATACAACTTTCTTTTGACAAGGAATTGTAAAACTATGCTAGTTAATGACGATGAAATTGTCAGTCTGAAGCTAATGCTTATTAATTCTCTTGACTGTTCTGGAAAAATTGTTTGAAAATTAAACAATTGCTTCAATTTGAAGCTTGCCATGAAGGTCGTGTAGCTATATTTAGAATGACCGGATGTATGAATCTCGATCATACCGGGACTAGCGAACGGGAACTCCCGCTTACCGGGCAGGAACTCTACCAGCTAACTCTCGAGCCACTACGAGGTGCCTCCATCCCTTGTGTAGACCTGAAGCTCAAAGTCGCCTACAATTTACTTTACACATTCTTCACAACCATATAAAAGTTGCTTTCTGGTTGTATGTCCATTTGACCTTACACAAGTTTGCTTTTTTCTTGTTAATTATAATAAAAGGACGAGACATCCAACCATCCCAAAAATTCTCCTCGTTTTTGTGAAGTTATTTAAAGTGTAGTTCTATTATTCTGGTGTAGAAATATTTTTGATCACCTTACTTATCTATGAATTGTTTATAATTTCTATCCTCATTAATGTATTTTATGTATATGATGATCATTCTACTCGTCAATTTTGTCAGTAGTATCAATAAATAAATCTAAATCGTAAGGAGCTGCAGTTGTTTGGATAATCCAAAAATAATATTAAAAAGGTTTTTTATTAAACAATTTTTCAAATTTTCCGATGTACATGTGATTTTCTAGACAATTAATGTGATTATAGTAATTAATACTCTTTACATTCCAATTGTTTTATCTTTTAATTAGTTAAAAGAATTCGATTAAGGCGCATTTTATAATATGTAATAAATTCGGAATTTTGTTAATAAGGTGTTAATGTAACTAAATACTGCCTCAAGCATACAAGAAATAGGAAACGATAAAAAGTAACTGTTTGGTAATGTGTGCTAATTTGATGTATCTTTTGCAAATATCTTAACAAATCAAAAATAGGGCAAAACAACATGTTTGGAAATTTAATCTTTTCTTTAAAATTCACCGTTATGTGGCAATCGGCTCTTACTAAAAAAAACAAAACACGACACTCAGCTTTAGATGTTTGGAACACAAATGAAAATCTATATATTAGGCCACATATAAAAAGGGATATTATTATCTGTGTTGTGGTATTCCGTCCTAAGACTGGTCTGTTGCAACCCTCCATGCTAACTTATCTTGCGCAAGCCTTTTCAAAACCGCATAACTAAAACATCCCTCATCCCCATTACCTTGGTTTTCTCTCTATTAATCCTCATATTGAATTCTTTCTCCATGGCGAGGTGCATGCCGCTTATTATGGTTTCCCAGTCTTCTTCAGACTCCCCTAATACTGCAATATCGTCGGCAAAGCGTAAGGTTTTTATTTCTTCTCCTTGCAGTATGATTCCTTTTCCATATTCCGTTTTAACTTTAATTCATCGCCTGGGCGACAGATTACATCCTCGGCTCACTCCTTTCTTTATTCCTGCTTTCTTTGCTTGATCTTCTATTCTAATTACTGCTGACTGCCATCTGTAGTGGTTATGTATAAGTATTCTTTCTCAATATTGTATTCCTGAGTTCTCAAATATCCTTAATAGTGTGTCAATATTGCTTCTCTTGTCCTTACATTCTTCCTAAAACCAAACTGATCTTCACTTAACTCGTATTATATTTGACGTTTCTTCCTCCTATATATTATTTTCGTTAATATTTTGCTCGCATGAAGTATTAAACTAATTGGCCTGTGCTGTCCGCATCTATCAGCCCCAGTCTTCGTCGGTACGGGTATAATTATGTTCTTACTAGAATCGTCTGGTATTCATCCTGTTTCCTATATTTCTCAAATATCTTGAACAGCTCTGAAATTGCTTCTTTGTCCAATTATTTTATCAACTCCACTAGAATGTGGAGATGAGATCTGCTGGAGCCTGATTTCCCACGGATCTACACACGTGTGTTTCAAAGTGTAGTGTATTGTGAAGTGTTTATGCGTGTGAAGTGCGTGGATCTATTATACCGATATAGTGTTCCAAATTGACATTGTTTATCCAGAAATTATATCTTTTGTATATGTTATGTATGCTTTCTTTTATTTGTCTATCATTGTATACATAGTTTCTTTTACTATCTCTCTTATTGTTTTGTACTCATATTCTTGATATGTTGTATTCATATTTTGTTTGCTCTGCTTTGTTTTATTTTATTTATCATTGTATACATAGTTTTCTTTACTCATATGTTGTATCCATATTTTGTTTCTTATATTTGTATTCTTAGTGTGATATGTAACATATTCTTTGACTTGTCCTATTTCCTCAATAGAGGACTAATGGATCCAATAAATCTTATCTTATCTTTACAATGTCTTAGGTCCGTCACCTCCCTGTTCATCACCCAACTCCTCCTTTTCTTCTTCTATTACTAACTGATCTAGATTTCCACCGTGATACTGCTTTTCTAGATATTCCTTCCATTTTCCTGCCATCTTCTCTATCCATAATTAGCTTCCCATCCACCTTCCTGTTGTTCTTTCTAATATATTTCCGCTCTCTGAATGTTTCTTTTCACTATGAAATCTTTCCATTTCTCTTGTAGGCAAGCCTCTTTGGCTGTTTCGCACTTCGTATCTGTCTCATTCTTCAAGCGTCCGTACTTTTCTTTACCATTTTCATCTCTCTCGTTTTTATATTTATGGCTTTCGTCAATCATTTTTATTATTTCTTGTGTTATTTCCTATTGGTCTTAGCTATTCTTCCTACTCTTACGTCAGCTGTTCTAGTCATTTCTTCCTTCAAGAGTGCCCATTTCTCTTCTATGTTGTTCCTTTTTCTATTAATCTAGAATTAATATCTTCTTTGAAACTTTGAAGCACCTCCTGTGGTTTCAGTTTTTCTAATTCCCATATTTTTCTTTTAATTTTCTACTTGCGTTTTTTTCATTTTCATAATGAGCAGATTGTAGTCGGTGTACGTTATGCAGTCCTATATCTCTGTCTCACCATTGTGTAGTCTAATTGATAACTGCCTGTGTCCCCCGGCTTCTTCCATGTGTAGTCTTCCTTCATGATTACTAAACCTTGAATTCGTCACTACTAATTTGTGCTCAATGCCTATCTTCCCTTTGATTCCTTTCACAAAGCCCATAGTCCCCAACAATGTAACTTTTCTTTCCTTATTATCTACTAATTATATGACCTAGAAATTTAATAAAATTTTAAAACAAAAATAATTATTATCAACTCCAAACAGACCCTTGGAATATTACAGCTCCTTTTTAAACATTCATGGACCCCCAAGGGGTCTACCTGGACCCCGGTGGGAGTCCGTGATTTAGAGCCATACTAATTTCACTGTGATTTATATGCGTTATTAAATACGGGGCCGGCCATAAGGATAATAAAGTTCATCTTGAAATAGATATTCTGAAATATCATTTTTTATACAAATAATATTAGGCAGGAAGACACAATCGTTTAATCTGTGTAAATCTCGTAGATAGAAATTAGATATTACAATATAATATTATTTAACAACTGAAATGACATAGGTGGCTTTTAGTTATAAACCTGACATTTTAAGTTGCTTCAGATAAAACGTCAGGGGTTGAGCCTGGATTCTTTGGATGAAAAGTTTTCCTATAAACAAATATTCTATAGGTGAGTATCATCTTGTTGGAACCTCGTATGGTTGTTAACTTCAAAAGTGAGCATTTTCCTTACAAAAAATCTGCATTGACAACCTTCCCTAGCTTCTTTTCCAATAAATAGTAGCCGATGATGTCTTTAGCTTAATTAACTACTCTCATTTAATTGTAAGCAGAACGTTTATGACTAATTACTTACATAGTACCCATTACTTTTCTATATAATAGCACTCATTTGAATGAAAATTACATTTGTCCAAAATGTAACTGAATTTTTAAACGTTCCCACAAGGCTTTACGTCTTAGATACAGATCATTCGTTCTCAATTCTAGCACTAATTGAATAATATCTTTAAAAAATATCTGGTGTGCAATTTTCTCTGTTAGTTCCGGCGATGTGTAACAAGTTGATGATTCAGAAACTCCAGCTTCACTATCTGCTTCATAGGTTCGTTTATAATATGGACGACCTAGAGGTTTCCAGTCGAAATTGGGAGCAGTTGTCTCGAATTTTCTAACTCACAACATATTCCCATCCCCGAACCCTTAATGACGCATTAATATTTAGAGATACTATTTATTCATCAGGTTTATTTGTGTTTCTGTTTGTTCACTATTTCTCATGTATATATTTTCTTAGCTCTATGTACTTCATTGTTGCACATTATTCTAAATTGTGCTTTGACTTTTCATATACCTCGTTAGAGGAATCAATTAATTTAAATAGCATATAAATTTTAACCATATAATAACCAAATATTACGTATAATGTATATTTTTTTTTTGAGAACGAAATAACCCGTGGCTTCAAGTCATTCTGCCATTTTTCAGTTTTAAGGTAAATTGGCTGATACGAAAAAATGCATAACAAGTATGATTACATTGTGGGTAAATGACGACACCATGTAAATGATATTGATTTTATAATATTTATAGCGCATGAATAAAACATGAAATTGAAAGAATGTTGCTGGTAATTTGCGTTGCTCAGCAATATTGAAATTAAGGCTGTCAGCGACACAAGCGAATAAATTAAGCGTTCCAAAGTCCAAAATTGTGTGGCTGAAAATGAAGGCATTTGTGTTTAATTAAAGTCACTTATTGTTGATGAAATATCCATTTAAAAAAACAACTAAAATTCAAATTATACTTCCAATTTATTTAAGGCATGATGCTCCACTAGTATATAATTAGTATATAATGAATCAAACATACGCAATATAAAATTAGATTCGGTCAATTGAATTGTCATCTTAAATCAGATAATTGATCAATGGTAACGTCTACACATGATTTGTTTTAAATGAATATTAGAAAATTTAAGAGTCTACATAGAGTTGGCTGTATTTAGGATTACAATTATTTGAATTTAAATATGTCTAAACTTTATAATAGTAATAACTTCACAGAATAGTAGAAAGGTGTATGTCAAACTTCTAATTATTAAATGAATGCATATATTAGCACTTGAAAACATAATGGAATGTGATACGCAAATGATGTCGAGACTTGAGGATCATAATTCTGACCCAGAGGTCGTAAAATATTCACCGTGTAACGTTTGTTGAAATGGACTTTAGCAGAAATTAATGTCGAGTCGTGATGCTCAAGAGGCACTATCGTACAGGGAATACTATTTTACAGGCCATTTTCGCAAATAAGGAATTCACCCATTATAGCAACAAGTGTCCTAAACAGGATTTAACTTTCCAGCCTACGTCAACTGTAAGGAATATTCAAGGCAGTCTGGGATAACCCCTGACCCCGGCCACCATTGCTGTTTAATGTGAACTACTGGCAAGGTGGAAGGTCTCCAGAAGCAAACTTGCTTCACCAACACGACAGTCTAAACGGGCGAAATATTACACCATTAATATAAAAAGTCAGAAAATTAATAAGCTTGTATTTATGGAGAGTCTCACTACGAAGCATATATTATCATACGCATAACACGTTTGTTGCCTCTGATGGGACGTATCAACTAATTACATCAAAGGCGAACTATGCTCGTGGGAAAGATGCAGAGATCGTTCTTCACAATCGACATTCTGAGTTAGATTCCTGGTCCGAAACAAACTGTAACTTTCATAATCGAATTAATTTATTGCAAATAGCAGCGAGTCATCCGTCCTGCATTTCACACAGTTCTTAACAATAGATTTTTATATATTCTATAGCCTACTACTACTAGAATAGGTCTTTGGTCTCTTTTTTCTTTAACGCATTATTTAAAAGCCATTGTCCCACTCTGGTTTTTATAGGTCACTGTAACTCATTTCTGCAGGTTTTTTACTCAATGCAACGCAAACATTTATAACTAGAAGCTTTTTGCTCTGCATAGCCATAGTCATATGAAAATGCTTCAGAAACATATTTTAAAACAATATAATATATTACAATAATTCGTATCAGCATAAAAAAAATTCTGGCGATTATGGCTATTCAGAGTTGAAAACCTCTGGTTTTAAATGTGTAAAGTGTGGCGAACGATTCGTTCAGAGCCGTTCACAGTTAGTCCTTGGTTAAAATTCTCAGGCAATGTTGCTTCTCTGTTGCACTGGACACCACTGCCAGCCTCCTCTAAAGTAACCTGTGACGACCACGAGCCTGACGCTGAGACTTGGGTTTCTTGCTTGATAGTCCACTCTCTGTAAACATTAATGAATGCTGCTCTCGAACACTTGGCAAGTGCAGCCGGTTTGCTGATACTGGTTCCGAAGCTTGGAACGACTACGTTCATCCCTCATGCAAACTCAAGTCAAAGCACGCCTTTTGCCCTTGTCTTTGCAAACAACTCAGTACAACTGATGATTAACTTCTGCTGCATTCTCATTTAATAGTTATTTCGCCATCTAGAGGCGACTATATGACGCTGTCAGGTGGTCATAATGATTGGGCACTCAGTGCAGCTTATGCAAAATGTTTTCTTTTCCTTTTCGCTATGTGTCGTTTCATTCCGGTGTCACAAAATTTCGTGGATTTGGGCTCTCACCTCTTGTACCTTATTCACTGTATTCCTGTACATTTTCACCACATACTTCAAAGTCTGAGAATAGGAGTTGGACACTGCAAGTTAAGCCACACTTATCTACTGAATAGATCCATCCCGCCTTCATGTGATCTGTGTAATACTGCCTTAAATACAGATAATGTCATCAACCAATGCCCCAAATACCACCTACACAGACTAAAATACCTATAGGTCAAAAATTACAAATTTATCTTAGACTCCCATCAAAACCAAAAAGACTTTAAGATTTATGATCTATTTTAAATGTATTGTATTTTGTGTTTTACATTTAAAAATCAAGTGTAATGAAGACAAATAATTAATTAGTGGTTTACGAACAGAAAAATGGCTATTACCTGAATTTTATCTTGTAAATTCATAATTATAAATAATACGCAAATAAATAATTGTAATATAATATGTAAATAATTGTCACTGTGGTCGCTAATGACCAGGCAGTCGATGCGACCTTTATAAATAAAAAGAAAAGAAAAACAATTCTGGGGAGAAGTTTACCTCGGATGAAAATAGTCTCTTCCCGGCACGGAATCCGCGCGACTAACCAGCGCGAGTTTTTGGTGACATTTTTCAAGGGTTATTGAAAATTACTGGCAGCTGATAATATCAATTAAAAAGCGAAAAGGAGAAGAACATATCTGTATGAATATATAAAGTTTTTAAGCCTCCTCAGCAACTGAGAGGAGGTACAGAATTGAAATGGGTAATGGATGTAACTGGTCTCCTGCGAAGATTCCTTATAGACCCTTAAACCATAGACCGGGGGCACTACTTAACCCTTGGCTACCTTGCATTCCCCCTTTTCAATTCCCTTCCTATGCTATTAAAGGGGAGTTGCCTGTTTCAGAATCACCCTCATGTAGCCTTTTAAACCTCCCAAAAAAAGAAGTTGACCACCAAAACAAAAAGCTTTGTAAGAAATCTCAGACTCTGCTATATTCGTGACAGCCTTTGGAGAGCAATTATCTGCGTTACAATAAATAAATTCACTTAACTTGTGACTATCACAGTAGGACTGTAAAACCATGAATGTACAAAATCCCTCAATAATAATTTTAGTAATTAATATGTGGATATAGATTATTGAGATTGAGACTGATTTGTGAAACTAATAAAGTTGTATGGGCTTCAACAATATTTTGCTGAATAATCTGGTCTTAGCAATTTGTTAAAAAATATTTAAACCGAATTAAATCAGCCGTGTCAGTATAATTAGAGAAATTAATGAAACGATCTTTAGTAGACAAGTTCTTATTACATAAACCGACGTCTGGGTACTTAATCGTTCCTTACCAAAGGTTAACAATTCTGTGAAATGAAACGATAGAAGAGAGACGATAGAAGCCAAACAAAATTATACTTAAAAACAACAATAAAAAGCAGTGTCACTCACCTATATATATCAATAAATAAAATTGAAGTGTCAGTCTGTCGGCCTATTTATCCATCTGTCAGACTGTCTGGCCGCAGGTTTCTCTCGAATAAGCTTTGAAACGGCTCAACGGATTTCAATAAAAATTTGAGGGTTAAAAATTCCTTTCCTATGCTATTAAAGGGGAGTTGACTGTTTCAGGATAACCCTCATGTAGCCTGTTAACCAAAAAAAGAGATATAAACTAATTGTCCTGCGGTTTTCGCATCTATCAGCCCCAGTTTTCTTTGGTATGGGTATAATTATGTTGTTACTAAAATCAGATTTAATTCGTTTTATTATATAATTGACAAAGTTTTATTTTGATTGATGTGAAAACTAGTCGAATCATGACGCGATAAACAGTGCATTGTAATGGCGATTTTAGTCTTTTTGAGAGCCGAGAGCAGAAAAGGGCTTTTTCCAGAGATTCTATTCTGTATTGCTCTTGGCTGTCAGGCTTTGTACACTTCCTCGCGTATATGATGAACGTGTCCTGGCCGGGATGCGGCGATCTGGAGCAGTAGCACAGTTTTTGCGTTGCACTCCCATATATCACGGCCGTGCGTGTAGCTGCACAGGCGCCCTCCTTCTTTGTGCTGCTAAAACTGGGTCCCGTGTGTATTTATCTCGAGAGCCATATTTCCTTCTTATCGTGGCTGACAACATATTTCCAGAAAAGAACGCATTTTGCCCTTAGAAAGAAGCCCTGGCGTAATTTGATCCGGGCCGCCTGGCCGGACGGCGAGGATTAAGTGTCGCTGTTATAAATCCTGTTAGTCGGCGGCGTGGCGAGGTGCGCATTGTGTTTGACCGGGGTCTATCCAGCACGAATCTCGTGGGAATTCCACTACGTATCGACCAGGGAAGCGCAGTCGCCATTTAAAAATTTGAAGGAACCAAGGAAACTTTAAATTGACAACAGACATTGTTGAAAATGAAATGGAATCCCTATGGAATTATGCACCAAACTCATCTGGACAAATGAATACAAATGTAATAGGGACTGTCAAAAATAAATATTCTTTCTGAAAATGCTTCGAATGTAAACTGTTTAACATTTTAATAATAGGAGGATTTCAAAGATTTTAATGAGTCACGGAGAACTTTGAGAAGCTTTGTTCTCCTTTGCTACAGAAGGGGAAATGATATCTGTGGCTAATGGTTCAATATTCCGTGAAATTATAAATTTAGCTTTGTGAATTAACCGCCTCGGTAAGATATTTATTCTGGTTTTACAATTTTTGAAAAGGTGAAATTGTAACGGAGGAAGAGGTCAGTGAGAAATTAATTATAAATTGTACAATGATGAATTTCGTTTCACATTATATCTTCAATTTCTACTTGATTGTTAATATCGAGTACATTGCAGTTGTGCAGAATGAAAATAAGAGAATACAATAACTTGGAACGTATGTAGGGGTAGCAACCCGTCAGTAGACCGCAAAAAAATACTACTTTTCAAGGTGAAGAAATGATTAAATAACGAGTTACTAAACAGTAAATCAATAATATGACAATTAAGTATAAAGTAAACAAACAATGCAGCCAATTTGTCAGAAAACAATATATATATATATATTTAAAATATTTACGGTGTTTCGTCCTTATTTGTGGACATCATCGGATAATATTTCATCGCAGACTGCGACATATGTTACCTATTTAAAATTTGTATTTCATTTATTTAATTCAAAAATATACTTTTTATATTTTAATAAAATATTCTGAATTTAAAATTATAAAAATTCTATTCGTAAATTTTTATCTATTTACCTGATAAAGTCCACAAACGGAACGTCGTAAATGTATTAAATAAATAAAAATATTGTTTGCTTACAAATTCGCTGAATTGTTAATTATTTGAAAGGTTTAACTTTAACTTCTGTTGTACATAATTAAACAAATTGATGACCTTGTACAAACTTCATTGTATAAATTTACTCGTAACAATGTTTTGACATGTTTTTATGACTTCTTCAGGTTGTTTCTCCCTGTAGACGAAAATGTACAGAAAAATAACTCTAGGGCGGTGAAATTGAGACAGGTTTTTTAAAATAATATACGGAAACAAAAACTTACCACAACAATGTCATAACATCAAAAATTACATCAGAAGTCCAACAATATTGTAAAGATCCGCGGCAACAAGTAACACTTCAACTCCTTTTCCACACGTAATTATTGCGAGACTGAATGTTGGCCAGGAATCCCTACCAGCGGCATTGCAGTGACAAAGAGTAACGGGAAGCGTCGTATCTCAAACATGTAAGTAACAAGAGGGAAAGGAATTATACATAACACTAGTAGTAAATGAACCCAGTTTATAAAAATAAATCAAAGAATTAAGAAAATAACGTGATATAAGTATAACTTATATTACTCGTGTCATTTTGCGAATCGAGTGTGTTCTTAGTGATTCTAATGTGTATCATTTCGGGTAAGTTTTGTATAAATTTTGTTCAAAATCAAGAATTTCAACCTTTTTCCAGTCAAATACCGGGAGAAACACGAATATGAGTTATTAAGCAATTGTTAATTTTTCATTGGTGGATAATGCATATTGTTTGTTTATTGTAAATATTTGAGATTCACAAGAAAGTCAATTGTTTATTAGGGCTTAGAATCGTTTTTTTTAGTCTTCATGCGGCCTTGGGTGGCGGAGGATTCGGGTTTACTTCCTGCAAGAGTGAATTGGAGTGACGGTTATGAGTTTTGTAGATCTACAGTGACTGCAGGTATACCCAGGTCTCAGTGGAAAGTACTATTTCTGCTTTGATTTCGGAGTAGGTTGCTGAAGACGAAGTGCACACGCAGATTTGTCGAATGAGAGCTTCATGGTTCTTGTTATAGATTGACAGAAAATGGGGAGTTTTACGAGATACAGCCGAGCTCCAGTTTCAGGACCTACATGTCAGCTTTGAGTCTAGTTGTAGTCTAAGATAGGCAGTTTCCTCAGAAAGAGACACGCCAGTCCAATTTTCAGACAAGTTTCTGCAGTAGGCTAACAGTCCAAGGTGAGTTTATTTAGTTCTCCATATGGAACGCAATTGCTAAACCTCCAAGGAAAGAATGTAGGTTATCACTAGCGTGATTGCAATATGTATTTGTCACTTCATCAGCAAAATGTGGTGCATTGAAATCGCATTATATACGAAACAGGGCCCAGGACACTGCCTTGCGGCACGCCATCGTGAATACTATAGTCTGGACGTAACATAGTTTTATTTATTGGTTCCGGAAAATGTTAAGTAAATACGACACATAATATACGTAAACATTATACCTATGAATAAATATATATTGGAAAAATAAAAATGCAAGAAAAATCGAGAAAGAAGAGTTATCCATAACCTCTTCAGATGGCAGTCAGCAGTAATTAGAATTGAAGACCAAAGAAGGAAAGGAGTAAGCAAAGGTGCAGTCTATTGCACTTGTTCTTAAACTTAAATATAGAACAGAAGATGATAAAAGTTGAAAAGAAAAATATAAATACAATGAGAAGAAATAAAAACCTTAAGTTTTCCCGATGATATTGTGGTATTAGGGGAGTCAGATGAAGACTTGGAAACCATAAGTGGCATGAACATGATCCTGGAAGGAGAGTACAACACGAGGATTAATAGAGGGAAAACCAAGGTACTAGAGTGTAGTATGAGAAATAGGGTGTTAGTTTGGGAACTGATATTTTGAAGGATGATAAGAATTTTTACTACTTCGGCAGCATAATAACTAGGGATTGTAGTACACATAAACAGTAGGACAACACAGACAAGGAAGGTTTCTCCAAAAAGAGGAATTCACTTACGTCTAATATAAGTATGAATATTAGGAAATCATTACTAGAAATGTTCGTATAGAGGGTACCGTTACATGGGTGCGAAATGTGGATCATAAAAGTTGAAGAAAGGAAAATAATAGAAGATTTCGTAATGTGGTGCTGTAGGAGAATGCTGAAAATCAGATGGGTGGATAGAATAACTAACTTGAAATTTCTAGGAGAATAGGGGGAGAGACAAAAATTTGGAATACTTTGACCAAGAGAAGGGATAGATTAATATGCCACGTTTTGTTATATGAGGGTTTTGTAAAATTAGAGGGAAGTGTGTGGGGTAAAAAGAGAAGAGGGTGGCCAAGGATATGGAGGATGTAGGATGCGGTAGCTATGTAGGAATGAAAAGTCTTTCGGAGGATAGGGCAGCATGGAGGGTTGCATCAGACCATTTTAGGACTAAATACATCAACAACAACAAAAAAACAATAATGAATTGTAAAATCGGAAATGGGAGAATTTTATGGGTTACTCTTTAAATATAAAACCAATAGTGAAAAGAGCAATTAATATGTATGTGTGTTTACAAATATAACTGACTTAATTAAATTTAGATAAAAAGCTATAATTATAAAATACCCTAACGTGAAAATACGACAAAGGAATTGGGAATCACATCAGTAGTCGATATATATATGAGAATTGAAGAATTGTAACTTAATACATAAAATAGAAGAAAATATATAAATCTAAATTTCAATTAAAACATATCAATTTTTTTAATGAACAGTATTCGTACTTTACTTTCTCACACTAAACTACTATATACTCAGTTTTAATTCACTGAGAGTGAATACGGGAAGATGAATTAGTTAAACGAGAAATAACAATCTAGGAAAAAAGGAAAAATCGTAAGTTAAGTTTGCCTTCACTTGTCGCATTACTCAAGTTTCGATAACTAGAGGGCATAAAGAAGGCCAGAATCTGAATGACAGTACAGATATCATCCTAATAAAATTTAGACCTAAGTATGCAGCTGGTGTGTAACTATAAACGAAATCAAATAACGACATGTTAAAATTAAAATATTGGTTTGGTGGATTTTATATTTTCTATATGTGACTTGAAGAATAAATTTTTCTTATGTTAATTTTAAATTATAATTTTCAATAACATTAACAAATATCACTATTGATAATCAAAATTGAAAGAAAATAAATAGAGAATTTATTTTCGAAGTAACACTGCACATTCATTTATGAGCAATGTATTTCAAATATACTGTGAATGAGACAGCAGGGCCATCTGCAGGAATTTTCGCATTAGTATGATCGGATTCCGGACTAAGGCGATGCGATTTCTCGGCAGCCCGTCCGTCTCAGATGACCGACACTTGGAGCCGTGGCTACCTGCCGATATGGCGTGAATTCTGCGACAAAGAAGCCGCTCAGGTTACGCTCCCTATCGCCCTGGACCGTCCCTCAGCATCCAGCTCTATTTAACGCTGTTAATCCCCGTGACCAACAGGATTAAGGAGCGTTCGCTACAGCTGCAGCGGTTCCTTCTCTACTCGCGCATTCAGCTCTCCGCCTCAAGATAAATGACGCACGGCCATTCGGGACAATTAATTCCTACCAAATCTTACAGCTTTTGATGAATAGCTTGGCATGGAACAAATTATTCCTCACTTGTATCCGATGCATATAAATGAGATCGGAACATCTGCTGATTAAATGTGTCGTGCACTTACATAAAATAATTGGATTTAAGTAAGAAAGTACCTTTTCAATTATTTTTACGTAACTAACAGTTCCAAAATTATTACACTGGTTAATTTTTTTAAAATAGGATTTATTCCATGAATGATTACAGTAGTTTCCTATAACAGGAATTGGAAGTTCTACTTCACAGATAGAATCAAAGTCAACAAAAATATTAAAAATTGAAACAATATAATTAATATAATGCATTCTAGAAATTCGAAAAGTAAAAGAACTCTGGCGTGTTTTCATCTTAAATTCCTGTCAGCGAAGAAAGAAATTTTCCTGTACGGACCATACACTGGGTTCCATATTTGGAAAGATTTCTTCATTGATTTCCATATTCCTTACAATTGTTGTATTTTCCATTTACCTACCAGTCAGTTTAAATAAATCACATTGTTAATTAAATCAGGATCTAATAATACGATATAATAATTACAAAATAAAATTATTAAAAAATTATTTTGAAAATTACTTTAAAGATATTGCCATATTAATAACATTTCTAAATAAATTAAAACAGACCATAAACATCGTTCTAAATAAATATTTTAGAATTTTAAAGAGAATTCTGAATTAGTAGTTCATTATTACGTATAAATTGGAAATTAAAACTCATATAACTTTTGAATAAATTTGGTTTACACCTCAATATAGATCACCGTTCACGATGTCTTTTGACATCTATCACTGTTTCTAACTTCACTGCATTACATTACAATTATATTTTTTGACAATGTCCATTGTTGAAACAATGGGACGAGTAGGATGCAAACCTTGTATATCACACGTAATTGTTGCGTGATATCGTTTGGGTACAGCTGTTTTCAACAGCGATGCCAAACTATCTCAAAGCTCGGAATTAATAATCTAAATCATAACAGAAGTACACAATTTAAAAACATAAATAATTTCAGGTATCACTTTTACAGAAGAAAGCCATCTACAATTTTCCACACACATTTTCTACTATTCAAAATAAGCATTTCTTTCCTTACGTCAATATAGATCTCAGCACTGTAGTACATTTGACAACATTTATCCTTTCCTTTGATGTTCTTGGATAGCTCATTGGAAAAACAAAACGCGAAGACTTCGTTCCAGTGACTAGAGGTAAACAGACGTACAGCTTGGTGTTCCGGATTAAATTCGGACTTAAAATTTTTATTTACAATAGTAGTCAGTGAAAGTATATTAAAACATCGATATCTTGTTCCGAATTCTACTCTATTAAGACGAGACGACCCCTAATCTGTGTCTACTGTGTAATAAAATTGTAATTCATTGTTCTACCTAAACTAAATTTGATTTTAACACATACCGGAAACGGCAGAGTAAAGACGCTCATGATAAATAAAATATTTTATGTGTATGTGCGCCATTAATGATAAACTAGCTCTTATGTGATCATTTGGTGACCATAGTTAATGTAAATATAGTCATTGTAAATACGTGTGGAAAAGCGGACCCAAAGTTAACACCCAATCCGCATATGTAGTTAATCCTCCGAGAATATTGGTAAATTTGTTTAAATTTGAAATTCATTAATCTTTTAATCCTTTGTCAATTGTTTTATTTTTCTATTATTGTTTTTATTTTCTGTGCACTTGCAGTACATTTCTGTAACCCACTGATTATATAACGTTTCCTAGCACGACTGATGCAAGTTTTCTAGTGTTTTCCCTGCATCTCTTTAGGTGAAACTCCGGGTAGGATCCTTAAATTATAGCTCGGGGTCCCTAGTCAACCCTTGGCTACCCTGCTCTACCTACCGCATCCCCTCTTTTCAACTACCTTCCTATGCTATTAAACGGGAGTTTCCTGCTTCAGGATCACACACAAATATAGCCTGTTAATCCAAAAGAAGACTAAAAAATGATCAGCACACACTACCCTTTATTGCTTATTTTGCAAGACTCTAGTGTCACAAAACGTTGCCTATTTAATCTGTCCCTTATATCCTCCAATTTTTCTCTCTGTACCACAAATGTAATACTAAATTTATGAAGAAAAATAATGATAATAAGACAAACCAATCTAATATAATGTAGTTAAACGTATTAGCGTTTTGTAGTAAAATTAGTGAAAAATTAAAAAATATGTTAACAAGTTTTAATTTTAAGGTCATTTTTAAAAAATTAATAACCAACATAAAATTATAAAAAGGGTGAAAGGAGAGTTAAAAAAGTAATGTTACATAGCGATATATATGGTATAAAATTAATTCTGGTCAACTTAATCATGGGAAATTATACCTATAATTTTGTGACAATACACAAATTAGATGAATGTCATGATTTGATTGGAGTAATGTAGAAATTTTAGATTTTGAGTAAAATTTATTTGAACGAAATACATCTGAATGATATTTATTAAAATAACCGATAATACTCTAAATTCTCATGCCTTAAAATTGAGTAATATTTTTATAGTCATTCATTTCTTAACTTTCACTATTTTTATTAGTGATTTATTAAATTTTTTAGAGATTTTTATTATAAAATTAACTGTTTCATTATTAGTTACATTTATTTCTAAATAATTGATTGTTATTTCATATATTGTAATTTTTGTTTCATTTTCACTGTGTTTTATTTTTACTTTGTTTAATTGAACTGTTAAATAAACCTATCTTTAACACCCGTCTTTCATACGTGGGTAGGTTTTAACTATTTGTATTACATCATTGATAATGTTAACTGGAACAAACTATTAAGGATTTTGAAGATGAGAGGAATAAAATATCGGGTGAAAAGTGTTATCCATAACCTCAGCAGTAATTAAAATTGAAGGGCAGGAAAATCAAGCATAAATCATGAAAGTGGAAAGACAAGGATGCAGTCTGTCGCCCAACTTATATGTAGAACAGACTAAAAAAGTTAAAAATAAACATGGAAAGAGAGTCAAAGGAGAAGAAATAGAAACCCTAAGCTTATCTCATGGCATTGTAGTATTATGAGATTCAAAACAAAACTTGGAAACTATAATAAATGGCAAGAACGTGATCCTGGACCAAGAGCACAACATGAGGATTAATAGAGGGAAAAACAAGGTGACGGAGTGTTGTATGGCAAATAGTGTAATAACAAAGGTTGTTAGGTTAGGAAGGGATATTTAGAAGGAAAATAAGGAATTTTACTACTTTGGCAGCATAATAACTCGGGATGGTAGAAGTATAGTAGACATAAAGAGAAGAATAGCATCGAAGGCTTTCGTAAAAAAGAGGAATTTACTTAGGGCTTATATAAGTATTAAAAATCATTATTAAATATGTTCGTATGGTGTGTGGCGTTAAATAGGTGCAAAACGTGGTCGGTAGGAGTGCAGGGAGGAAACCGAATAGAAGCTTTAGAAATGTGGTGCTATAGGAGAAAACTGAAAATCAGATGGGTGGATAGGGTAAACTAACA
The DNA here is from genome assembly GCA_034510155.1 of Eucriotettix oculatus. Lineage (NCBI taxonomy): Eukaryota > Metazoa > Arthropoda > Insecta > Orthoptera > Tetrigidae > Eucriotettix > Eucriotettix oculatus. The sequence goes on along the minus strand of CM067376.1, from coordinate 215,041,143 downwards.
AGGAATTTCTAAGGAGAGTAAAAATTGGAGGACTTTGACCAAGAGAAGGGATAGATTAAAATGGCACGTTTTCAGACACGAGGGTCTTGTAAAATTAACGCTATAGGGAAGCGGTGGAGGCGGGGGGAGGGGGGCGTTGTACTTAATATGCTAAGAAGAAGATTAGGGAGGATTGGTTAGAATGGAGGGTTGCAACAGACCAGTGTTAGGGCTGATTACCACAACAACAATATTACATTGCCGGTTTTTATTCTTGTATTACATTTCGGTTGAAACTACCCTTGGAGGAGGTCATGTATGGAATCTTTTCATCAAAAATATAAGTTTTACTATTTTTAATAATGTTATTAAATCTAATAGTTAAATAATTTTTTATGTTAATATTTTGAAGTAATATGTGAAGAAGTCTCAAATATGGTGACGAAACGTCGTTTAGTCGGGCTGATAACTGTCAGTAAGACTGGTCGTTTAAAGTTTAAAGCAGTGATTTTATTAGTTAAACGTTCCTATTACTCATTTCTATGGCTTTTCTTCGTGGTTCATGCTAATTCGATGTAAAAAAATTACTGAACATTAGAACACTAAATTTTTCTTCTACATATTCGGAAGGACGTCAGGTGTGTAAAAAGTCTTAGTCCGTAATACTGTAATAATAATGTATTAATACGAAAATTCACAGAATTACTTCTAAAAGGTACTTATTTTAATTTATAGAAGAATATAAATTGGATAGAGTATTATATTCAACATTAATCCAATATTATACCATCCGTTATAATAACGTTACTTCTTTAAAACTGGCCCCAATTATGATGTTTTTTGGTGGAGATTTTCTTCATTCAGTTTTACGGTTAAATATTGGTGAACGTCCTACATTATGAGGCCGTATTTAAGAGTGTTTCGATGTAGTGTCTCTGCTGTCGGAACAGCAGTGAGCTCATTAACGATTCGCTCGCGAACGCCAATTAACGAGGGTCGGAGACAGCCCAATCAAAAGACGCTCGCTAATGGAACGGGTCCTCATAACGGACTAGTCGAGATTGCTCGAGTGGGCCGATTTATACATACTAATTACAATTGTAACGTACGTCCATTTACAGATAATAATGGATGTTAATAACTGGAACGTGTAACCGGATCGTCCACGTGTCTTCTGTCTCGCATTAAGATAGTCAATGGATGGACATTCTATTCCTGCATACGGTGCCCACTAACGGTATCCCTTGGTCACGAGACAGGTTTCACGGCATACTTTTGAGAGAACCTGGATTCGAACCAGCGGGCTGAAGGTTCCCTCTACAGAAACAAGGGCATACACTGAATTTCCTTCTACAATTTCGCAAGCTTAAATTCACCTCAAATATTTCTTATTTGGAAATAAAGACGGCATAAAGAACAAGGAAGTGTGACAGTGCCAATATAATAACGCTGTAAAAATATGACATGTAATGCTACAGTGTGTTCGGAAAGTTGTTGAGCAGTTACGTCATATGGTGGAAATTACGTCCACGGGTGACTACACAAGTCTGAACCCGCTTAATTCCATACACTTAAAAACAATCGCCAATCTATGACTAACCTGTGTTCTGGCAACTTAGTTTTGAAATTACAGCGTAGTTTCCATAGTCCAGGCACAGGAACTTTTCGAACGCGCTGCATTTGAAGTAGCCAATTTACATCACAAAATCAACCACATCGAATAATACTTACAACGGTAAAATGAAATTTCTTCAAGGAATTTATTAAATGTTGTTAAGACTGACTTCTAATTTTTATTATATTGGACACACAGGAACGAACCTAAATACTATAATATATAACCATAAAAATAATGCTAAGAGCAATACGAAAACTAATACAGCCTTGTCACTACACCATTTAAACCTAAAACATAATATGGATTATGATAATGTAAAAATTATACATGAAGAAAATAATATAATTATGACAAAGATTTTGGAATCTATTTACATTCCTAAAAACAATAATGGCATGTATTACATAAATTAAAGTAAATATCCAAACACTTAAAGTAAAACAGAATTTTAATCAAAATTTTAAAATTTGATGATTTAGACTTAAACTTATCAAATCTCGTTCTAAAAGATTCGATAAGTCTATTTGAATATAAGGATTATTATCGACACGACTTTTAAATTTTCGATGTGGCCAAATTAATAGTTTAGGACGATTCATGGATGTAGTTGCCGTTTGTGCATGTGAGCACATGTGCATGAACTTCTGGAATTCCTAAGTTCAAAAATTTCTCTGTGTAGGCCAACACAGTCTGGAATCGCGTAAAATTCCATGCAGAAAATTAGAAATTTTAAATATTTCCTAAATCACATGAGGATATGTATAATATTTTTTAAAACATTATATCATTGTGAAAAAACAAAATTGTTTATGTCTCAATTTTAAACAAATCTCATACAAAAAATAATTTTTGTAATGTTTAAACAAAATTGTATTTTATTTTGTAGATGAATATGGCAATGCCGAAAGCTCATTCCAAATAAATTTTCGAAGTCAAAATTAAAATATACTTTTTGTTTGCTTATGTGATTGATAAAAATAAGGAAAATTATCTTCAAAATAAAATGCAATTTGGAACTTCTGGTATTAATAATAACAAACGGCAACACTCTGAGTGAAAAAAATATTGGTAATGTATGTATTTTTTTTTAATTTACAGATGGGCGGTTTGCCCCGACTCAGTGGCACGAAGTTACATTAAATCTGTTTAAAATAAATAAACAATTATTTTAAATAAATAAAATAAACCGGAATAAAGTTTTGAGTCATAAAGGTGTATAAGAACCAAAATTAATTGAAGACCAATTTTGAAGGTCACTATATTACGTTTAAATGATGTATATTTTGGTAGGTCGCAGTACGGAACGAGAAAAAAATTCCAGTATACACGAGTCCGGAAACGCATACTTTTTGAGATACGCACTCTTGTCTGTAGTGGCTGAAACGTTAGGTTTTGAATGTGTCGTAAGGACACTGGTTCTCTAACACTCCTCATAGTGAACAGAGGAAGGCTTCGGTCAGTCCATACAACTCAGATGTGCCACATTTACTGGACGAAAGACCAGGAATCAGATATGGCTTTATGAAATGTCATAATTAGCATGTATGGGCTGATGAAACTCGCTATGCCGTTGCAGAAAGAGGACATCGTCATTTTCTCCGTCAACGTCCGCGCAGACGTTGTTGCTGATAAAGTATTAGGGCCATACATGCTACCATAAAGATTAAATGGGATTCATTATCATCAAGTTATTGTTAACATATTGCGTATTTTGTTGTAGGATGTGCCATGCCATCAAAGACATTCTGAGATATGTACACTTGCGCATAGGGACCGAAGACGTTTGTTTTAATGCCTTAATGACACAGGTTATCTAGTACCCCACAAGGTGAACAGTGGGACACTTCGGTCAGTCCACACACCTCAGATGTAGGGAAAAGTGGACGAAGGGCTTGGAACCAGTGTGCGGCGATTGGCAGCAGCAGCAGAAGGCTGTTGTTTGAGACGTGCAATATGAACATCTCCAGCGTGACCAGGAACTGTGGCCAGAAGATCAGCGACACAGACTGTAGTCCTGTCAATGACTTTTGCAGAAATGTGTTTCAGTTCCACTGTTTTCGTCGAATACTTAATTTACCAACGAGATAGGGCTCATAAGCTATGGCGTTGTGAAATTTCATAACCAGCAAGTGCAGGTTGATAAAAATTCATATGAACTTGCATCAATATCGTTTCTCCATTAATGTACGGGCAGCCGTCCTTGGTGATGGTGACTAATCTTATTACAATTTAAATTAGATGGGGTTAATTAGCATTACTTTATTGCTAAGATTTCTTTGGGGGATTAGTCATGTTATGCATGTCCTATAGCAAGTGTCATTAATGGATGTCAGGTTAAACCTCTGCTATGAACAACTGTACATACCTCAGAAAGTATGTTTCAGGACTCATGTTTATTGGACTATTACTTCTTGTTTTTATGGTTTCCACCACCTTTCCATGTATTCGTTCTTCTTTTAACACCGTGTATAAGAACAATATTACAATTACATTTAAAATAAAACAATTGAATTACATATGAAAATAAGATTAAATACGAAGGCAAACTGTAATCATAAAATAGAAAAACTAGGATATAAGAGGAACGCTTAATAGAATTCAATGTTTAATCAACCATTTTGCAAGCAACAGTGGATATACAATTGCTAGACATAATTTCAAGTGTTGCAGTACAAACTTCTAAGAGGAACTAATAAGTCGTAATTCAGAATGAAGACGCTTTAGGTTGTAATTCACTGGTAAGAAACGAATGACGTTATTATTGAAAGCATTATGCCATTGACTCGTTACGAATTATGAAAAATAAAATGACGATACGGGTTGTAAAAATGCAGCAAAGGGGATAAATTTTCAGGTAGTTGTTCTTAATGAAATATTTAATTACTATGATTACAATTTGCGAAACCTGGGAAGTATAAAATCAGCATCAAATACAGAGTATTTTTTTAAAAAATGTATTGGCAAGTATAAATAATTAGGAAATTAAGAAATGATAAGAGAATAAAAAGAAATTTGCTGGCTTCATCTTTGTGAATTAAATGTCATTAAGAAAATAATGAATGAGAAAATCAGATAAGGGGGAACATGAAGAGATTAAATGGATAAAAAAGTTTAGGAATTTAATAATAGACTTCCAAGAGCTATGAATTATATGAAGTACAAACAACCTTATTAATAATCTTGTCCTTCGCAATTTCAAACTTTCTCAAACATGAAACCACAAATCTCCTTAGGTCATATTGGAGAGAACGCCCTACACTTACCAAATTAAATAACTAAAGTATACCTTCTCGAAATGAACTAACGGGCAATATCATTAGGCCAGGACTAAATGTTGTTATTAGTATCTATAGCAGTTAATGAAACAAGCTTAGAATGACCTACAATATTTGTTAGATTATAGGTCGCGAAGTATAGTCCACATGCAGACTGCTCTTATAATACGTAATAATAGAATTGTAACGGCGTAGCAACCAACGGCAGTTACTAGTATTTGCATATTAGAGAGATGGAGCCTCCAGCTGGTCTGGAATGCTGCCACGTGGGCCGCTCGCGTCGGCCTTCCGCTCTGTTGAAACACGTCATAAAAAAAGAGATTCGTTAATATCATTCAAATCAACTGTAACATATTTTAAATAATTTTTTAATGTCACACCCTAACATTGGTACTGCACTTTTCTCCCGATTCTTAATATCCCTGTCCCACGTATCAAGTATTTTTATTCTCTTTCTAGATACCGTGAATACAATCTATTCCCATTACTTTTGTATTAATATACTTTGGTAATTCCCGTAGTCCTTCTGACTATTTGATCTCCACTACGTTACATAGTCCCATTAATCGGTCACTTTCCAGTATGAAACGAATAAGTGGGGGATTATTTAAATTATAATGTAATATTAATATATTAAGAATGAACTTCCATTATAATAACATAAAATACTTAATTCTGAATAACTTTACATAATTTTACAATGTGCCCATTTTAACATTATCAACTGGAAATTATATATAATAAAACACGATATATATTTTCATAAAGATGATACAAATAAATTTCTTATGACTATAAATTATAAATCTCTACACTCAGGGTCATATTTTATGGGCCTTTCAGATCACGCCTCGCAACCGCTCCTATCGTCCCTGGTTCAGGACAATTTCCCAGTCTTCGCCTGCGTTCATCTGCGCTAAAATCTCACAACCTGCCACTAACATGATCTGATAAACTGCTCTCGTCTCCTCAATCTCCCCTCTCTCCCCGTCTGCAAGGGTTTTTAAAACCTCTTCCCCACTTCCTTAATTCATATCCAAAAGGTGGCAGGAATGGATATTAATTAATCATATTTGTCGTTACTCTTCTCTGGGAAGAATAGTTTGCCCCTTTCCCGGAGGTTTTTAGGGAAATCCACCCTTATTGTCAGCCTGCGTCTCCACATTCCTGGGTTCGTGGGACAACCTCCGCTGGCGTCCAAATGTCTGAGTTTATCATCCCTGTTTGTCAAATAATATCTCTTTTCTTTTGACTCCTAAACCAACGAAATCCGAGCAGATGTGTTTGACCGTTACAAGTAAATGTAAATGTATGCAGATCATACTATTAGAAAACAAAACATTTCATATACTCTAATAGCACTTTCATTATGGTCTTGCTTTCTTCGTGTTTGAATGTAGCTTCTATAAGCATTTTTATAATCAAGGTTTACCTCTGCGTGTCAGCTGATGATTCCTGAATAATTGCTGTGAAGAACTTATATGAAGAGGGAGGCTAAGCAGATTAGTGAGGAGGTGGTAGTTATGTAGAAATGAATAGGCCTGCGCAGGATAGGTTAGCATGAAAGGGCTACATCAGAACAGTCTTAGGACTGAATACCACAACAACATCAGTAATTAAATAAGTAAACGAAAGAAATTTATGTTGTAATGTATCTCTTTGATCAGAAAAATGTGAAATATAAGCACCGGATCACGTAGTGTGTAATATCGTTATTTAGTATGATAAAACTGTGTAACACTCACATGTATATATTTATTTCGCCAATCTCTATAAATTAGGGTGCATTTTATCTAATCTCCTCAAATAATTTCCGACTCTCTCTACCCTGGGCGTCACCGGTAGCTTTGTATTTCTATCGACCACAATCACACTATGACGTGTCATGACGTCATCCGGACCTGTATAGTCTTTCACTTTCCCTCAGTGGACATTAGACTGGATCTTAACCGATCAAATGTCGAGTATCAACCGAATTGTGGAGGTTTACTAACATGTTTCGATTTTCAATGAGCGGACTGCATCAAATTTTCTCAAATCTGGTATTTATACATTGCTTGGGCGACCATACATTAAATAATGTCAAAAATTTAATGAATATTTCATGAAGAGATTTATAATTTAAAACTAGTAACACAATTGTAAGTGTACTTTTGGCAATATAAAATTTATTTTTTAAATAATTCATCTTTCCTGGAGACGACCAAAGTATACACACTACTCCCGCACCAACGTTTCTGGTCCGTAGATCAACTTTTTCTGTATACACACCACTATTTTTAATTTGTGACATAAGCCAGAAACATAAATGGTTATTACTAGTGTGCTTCCTTCCTCCGTGGCTCTACAGCCCATTGAAGGCATCGACTGCGGACTGTCATCTTGCATGACACATTCCGAATTTGGAGTGACAAGTGGTCAGCGTATCGATCCTCCAACAGTCTTAATCCCGGTCGCGACACAAACATCCAAGCCCATGCCAGGATTCGAACCCGGGACCTCTGGGTTGTGAGGCAGCAACGCTAGCCACTGCACCACAGGAGGTCGGCTTATGACAAGTATACACAGGTAAAATTTTTAAAATATGATAGCGGACTTAAATAAATTTTTTTATAATATCGATGGTTCCTTAAGAAATTAAAGTAAATAAATACATATTTGGAGACTGAAAAAAAGGGGGTGGGGTTTCTGTAAAATTAATGCAGTTATTTACTTTTAATCTGGCTTTAAAGTTTTAATTTAGGCAAGTTCTTGTCACGTGAGTGATATAAAACGTGTTTGGATAAAAATAGATTTAGTGATTCCAGTTATACATTATGGAGGTTAATGAATTTAAAATTTACAAACGAATTCGGGAAACTCTGCTGTTCCGATCAAAGAACGTAAATTCATTATTACTATTATAGGAAGCAGAATGAATGTTGCTAAAATAGTGCAATGCAAAATTAGATTGAAATTTTTGTGTGCAGAATTCACCGTAAACATATTAAATTGCATATTGCCTGTAAAGGATTTCAGAGAAATGAATGAAAACAATATTTTGGACGGAGTAGCCCTTTGCCTGGGTGACAAATGGAGTTTCTCAGTTCGGAGTGTCGGATAGATCGTCCCCGGATTACGGAGATCGTCGCATAATGTAGTTAGGAAACCCCAGCAGGGATGCTACTCACACCGGTGGGGGATGCAGACCCACAATGGCGCCATTATCGGCTATTTCAATAACCCTCCAAAATAACTCTCAAAGCACCAAAAAATAGGGGAAATATTTGAAAGGCCAGCCGGCCGGCCGCCGCCCGCGATCATTTTTTCTTCAACCCGAAGGAAAGTGACACAAAGAGCGGCGACGAGTAATCCCTGTTTTGTGCCTACTCCTGTCCAGCTGCTTCCTGCGGGGGCGGAAGACCATGGCACTGGAGCCGTAACAAGCACCACCTCCAGTCACAGGTTACATTGTAATCTTGCTATCTGTGAATTCGCCGGCTTCACAAATGATAATCAGCAGCTTTATTGATATATTCTCTAACGTTTAACCTTTGAAGGGGCGTACAAGGCGTCTCATTATAACTGTATCACCAGTAGAAAACCTAATATCATTTATTATGTTCGTAAATTAATGTTTTCCTTAAATAACTGACATTACTTTTCACGCATGTTAGTATTTGTTAGCTAGGTCTAGTAACTTATTACTAATTAATTATTAGTAAACACATGATTAAACCGTCTCCTCCTCTTGTTAGGGGATGAACTGCAATTTAATTCGCAATATAAATATCGGAATCAACGTCACAATTAAAACTCTGATATAGTTCCAGTATCTCGAGAGAGTCCAGAAATATACATGGCACAGCATGGCTAAAAATATTTTCAATACTCTAACAGAATAAAAATTATGCCACACCTAAGCGCTGAATTTTTACTTAAATCGCATATTAAATGTCATAATGTAACACAGCGACTCGCATTACACCGGTTTCGACACCAAATTCGATAGTTTCTTTGTCATTTTTATATGACTCATTTCCACCCCCACCCCCTCGGACACATAATGTAAGGGGTTGAAATTATACATAAATACTGTCGGGAAAACATTATTAATGTTATTTACCTCAAGAACTTTTCTCGACTCATGTATGAGCCTTTATTACATATAAAATTCCACTAATTCTTGTTCTGTACTTTAAACGTATTACGCAAAAGTATGTTTTACACCGTCTCCTCCTCTTGTTAGGGAATGAACTGCAATTTAATTCGCAATATAAATATCGGAATCAAACTCAAATTATCTCATAGCACCGATATCGATGTCAAACTTGACTCTTTTTATATAACACCCCTACACTCCCAACCCTATGAATACTCCTCCTGGTCGATGAATGGAGTTGAATTTATACGCAAACAAATTCACCCAAAACGATATCAAAATAATTGAACCATATATATATATATTAGAAGGAAATAATGACAGTTTACGAGTTTTTAAAAATAGCCACCCCAAGTGTGTTGAGTTCAGTTCGCGAAGAACTGGTCGAATTTGTTCTATCCGTTTAAGTTAGTATGCGGAAGTCTATTTTACCCCCTTACAACAACCGCTCTTAGGTGATTAATAATAGCTTAAATTGCAATTTTTATGCCAGAATTAAACAGATTGGATCGCATTACACTGGTTTATAGCCAATCTCGATTGTTTTCTGGTTATTTTTATGTTTTGCCTCTCCACCCCTACCCCTAAGAATACTCACCTTCAATTATGGATGGGGCTGAATTTATACGCTAACAGTATCTGGGGACACGCTATCAAATTAATTGATCTAATAAGTCAGTTTTTTCTTTTTTTAAATTTTCCACCCTTTCTACTCCCGCTCCTAGGGGTGGTAGCCGAGACTTATCCCGACAGTGCTGATTTCCAGGTCACTAAGAACACGTTTACCAAATTTGTTCGAAATTGCCCCACTCGTTTTGATTTGTATGCGCAATATACATTGTGGTACACTTCTAAATATACCACGTGGTCAGGGATTTGGGCGCCACCTGTGACGGTTCTTTACGCAGGAATAAAATAAATATCGTAAAGTAAAACGAGTTTATTATAAACAAAACAAAAAAATTAAACATGAAATATTTATTGGTCTGCTCTACAAATTTACTAATTCCCAAGGGCTAAACAAATGAGACACTTTTTCCCAAGGATAACCGTGGTGGTTTTGGTTACAAACCCGTGGTCGCGTGATCATTCATGGCCAACACTTACCAAAAGCCGGAACATTCAGGAACTCTCTGACGCTGCTTGTTCTGTGGCGCTAACAGGACCATAACATACAGTCAGACACACGCACACACTGACATCCACACCCATAGGCAATTTTTTTTATAGAGATAAGCACCGATTGCTAGGCGTTGCCCACTGAATTATTTATTCCAAATAAATTGCCGACATAAAAAATGAAAAATTCTGTCTATAGTGCGATTTTACTTGCTGAAACAGCAATGAGCTTCCCTTCAGATGAACACTTAGTCAGTCCTCAATATAAAATTAAAATTAGAACTTGGATACACATACCCAAGAAGACAGACTACACGAATATTTTCAATATATAATTATTCAACCATTACTAAAAAACAGCCCAACAGTCCAACTTGTCACCTCGTTATATATATATATATATATATATATATATATATACAGAAGTTTCGAACCATACATGTCCAAAATCATCTGTAACATATTTACAATAAATAAGAATGTAAAAATTCGGATTACAACGACAATTAATGTAATTTCAATTACATATTCTGTCTTTCATTTTATTTACCTGTTATTTTCACCAAATTCATTTTTGCCAAGTTAAACCTCATGTAAGGACGATGGAAGTCGTGCTCCATTTTGTTTACCATTATAACAAAATATCAGATGATATCGCTGCACACAACTATTTTTATGGAATTCTACCCCTGGAGGGTATTGTCCTAACTTAATATTATATATAATTACGTCAACAGATATTACACTGAGCGCGCTTAATTCTTGAGAATAGGTTTTCATAAAGGTACACGCGCTTCCAAACACTAATGACGCGAATACCACAGCGTGCCACAAGGCATCTTCGTCCTTGAGCAGGTAAGATTTATAAAAGACGCACAAAAAAACGTGTGCAAATTTTTCTTCAAGTAGGACGAACAGACCGCAACTGCATGCTGGTAGCATATTTATATGGACTATGAATGGAGCCTCCGAAATAAACGAAGTGATTATTTTTCGAAATGTCCTGCGGGCATTTTCTTCGCACTGCTCTCCGTTCTTTTTGTCCGCATTGATATATTGGCTTTGGGCAGCATGCGGGTTGACCACCCACGAATAATTGACTATTGTGAATAATCAAATCTATTCAGTTTTAATATGAAGCCGTGATTTTAATGGAAATAGAAAAAACAAATTTTGCGTTGTCATTAAACACTTTCAATTGAAGGTTGGACAGCTGCACAAATCAAAACCGAATTGGATGAAGTTCATGCGGACCATTTACTGTTGGATTAATTAGTTTAAACGAGATCGCAAAAGCAAAGAAACTGAAACTCGCTCCGGCTGCCCAATTGAGATCACCACTCGGAAAATCATCGAAAAAATTTACAGCAGTGTAACGGAAGATCGGAGACTAAAGGTGCGTGAGTTGCCGTAGGCTTCTCAACTGATCGAGTGCATTTCGTACTCCATGAAAAACTGGTCATGAAAAAGATTTGTGCAAGCTTGGTGCCTTGACTCTTGTCGTTTGAACAAAAACCGGATTGGAAAAACATTTCAACGCAGAATCTGGCAATTATTAGGCGTAACCCTCAAGACGTTTCGCGCAGATTCATAATCGTCGATGAAACTTTGATCCATCACTAACTCCACGGCCCCAAAAACTATCGAAACAATGGACAAAAGCTGGTGAATGTGCACCGAAAAGGGTGAAGACCGTTTTGTCAGCAGGAAATGTGATTGCCACTGTCTTTTGGAATTCTCGAGGTATAATATTCATAGCGTTCTTGGAGAAGGACACAACCATAACTGCGCTCTATTGTGTACCTCTGTTGGATCGTTTGAAACGGGAGCTCATTCAGAAACGATCAAGATTGGCGCGCAAGAACGTTATGTTTCCCCCAGACAATTCGCCAGCACACACGACAGCAGTCTCAGTGGCAAAAGTGTATGGGTTGGGATTCGAATTCTATTCACTAGATCTAGCACCAAGTGACCTCTTTTGGTATCAGAACTTGAAAATTTGGCCTGGTGGGAAAAAAATTCTGTTCGAATGAGGAAGTGATCGGGGCCGTGATGAATTTTTTTGATGAGTTTGACATAACCTATTTTTACGATGGTTCGAAAACATTGGAGAGCTACTAGGAGAATATGTTGAGAAATAAAGGAAGTTTCCTATAAAAATATGTCCGATTTAGTTTTACTTAGTTAATCAAACAACCCTTGTAACAGACATGGGAACAAATTATAATAATTCCTAAAAAAATAAATATTTGTTTATTACCTATTTCTTTTAAAATATATTTACAATCAGCTTTTGTACTTTGATTAACGTTAACAATGAACTATAAGCACATTAAAAACACATATACTTTCACTATTATTATCAATCTAAGATGGAATCCGGTCTACCAAGATCTGTCGGACGGGGTTGATAGAGGGAGAATAGACGCTATAATTATTGATTTTTCTATTGCCTTCGACGTCGTGTCGCATGATCTATTATTAAGTAAGTTAAATACTGATATAGATTTTCGGGCATTGAAGTGGATTTGAAAATTTTTAAAAGATAGTTCACTCGGAGTTCGCGCGAATGACAAATTGCCCGACTCTGTCAAAATTACGTCAGTGGTCCCGCAAGGGAGTGTGATCGGCCCACTTATGTTCCTTGCATTCATAAATGACTTAACAATCGGAATAAAATCACAGATTAAACTTTTTGCCGATAATTGTATGGTTATAGGGTTGTATTGTTGAGGATGCACAGTATCTGCAGGCTTACTTAGCGAAAGTGGTCAGCTAGAAATAAAATGCAAATAAATACAACGAAGAGTAAGGCAATAGTTGTTATTAAAAAGAGAAATGTTCCTCCAGTTCAAAATAAAACGGGGAACGAAGTAGGAACGGAGTCAAAAAACTGTATATACCTTGGGATCACGATTAGTAAAGATTTAAATGGGGTAATCAAGTGAGCGAGGTCCCTGGCAGGTAAAGGGTGGAGGGCGCTGCTGCTTCACTTTGTAAACAGAGTCTTGAGGAAAAGCACGAGAAAAACCAAGATTACAAAACGCTGGTAAGGCCAATTTTAGAATATGGGGTAACGTGCTGGGATACATATAGAAATGATCACACTCTAGCGTTGGCAAAAATACAAAAACGGGCTGAAAAGATGTTTGGGGGTCGATTCACGAACAATCCTCATGAGAATTTGAAATCTCTTAGTAATAGGAGGAAACACGCGACGTTATGCGCTATATTTAAAGCTTATACGGTTTAACCGGCCTGGAACGAATAACAAATCATCTTACGGCGCCGACTTATATCTCTAAAAATGATCATACGTTCAAAATGAAAGAAAAAGGGCAACGCACAGACGTAAGAAAATTTTCATTTGTAAATAGATCAAAACGAGATTGGAATTCCTTGCCAACAGAAATACTGGCGTCTTTTCCGGGTAGCGTAAATCAGTTTAGGGGCAGGCTAAGGAAACTGAAGTCAGCAGTTCTTAGAATCAGTGAAGTACTAAATTATTTCCTAAACATAACATTAAAATAGTGAAGTGCAGTGAAGTGATTTCTGTGTGGCTCCTGATTTCTCTTTTCTTTTTCAGGTCAAAATCTCATGTGACAGTACAAAATTGTTCCAGAGTGTAAATTGCATTAGTAATTTATTGTAATTGTATCATATGCGCTTACTTTGTATATAGCTGCCACCGGGCAAATGCCCAATAGCAGATAAGTAATAATAATAATAATAATAAATTATCACTATTACGAAGCCTTGATCACTTATATCTTTGCTAAGTAAGTCGTAGCAACTCTCCAATGAGGCCGTAACGCGGTGACCAGGGTCGGAGTATTTTCTGAAGATTTCCAGTTCAATGAACATTGGATTTAGATTCAAAAGAGATTGCTGACAAACTGACCCCAGGAGGATTAAAGGCTATCCAAGGTGTGATCCATTATTAGGCTGAGTATACCTGGTGAACCTCTCCTGCAAGGCACCACATGAAAAGATTAGAAAATCTTCTTTATGCGGTTTTACACGTGATATGGATACCCGGGTCCTTTACTCGGAGCATTTTATGAGCCAAATAGTAACTGGATCTTTGATATCCTTCTGATAAAGAATTTATCTGTTACAATTAGGCCGCTTTAAAACTAATTAAGTAGACAAATTTAGTATGTATATGCATCAAAACAAAATACATTTTTCAGTTTGAATAAACAATAAGCAAATTATATAGGAGCAGAAATAGCTATTCTGCGCTCAGTGAACGTACATTCAGATTCTGAAGAAAAATTAATAATAAAGAACCTTCAGCCTGACTACTTCATTTAAATATTCCTGAAAATAACGTAATAAACTGGATATTAATGAACTACCAGTCTTCACGTTTCCTTGTCAAAAGTTGTTTCTATATATCATTTGTATGATTCTGTTTGGTAATTAATATTTTCTCTAAAAATATCAAAATTACTTTCTGTTTTCTTACCATCGAATGACAAATTCAATATAAAATATTGAAAAAATCTTTTTACTGTATATAATAATACTTCACCTGAGTCCCTGAAAATACTTTAGCAATGATATCAGCATAAACTATCACGGAACGTCGATCTGGTTTTACTCTTTTATTTACAGTATAATTGTTCATAAAATAATATTCTCACGTTAAACAGCCCATTTTATGTTTTACAAATTGTGTAACAATAATAATGACATTAATTTCTACCCTCAGTACTTAACACTAATCTCCCAAGACAAAAATATAGTGAAATAGAATGTGACCAAGTGTATAGTCACTAAGAAACATTTGTAGTTGACGCAGTTAAAAAAGAACTAAAATAATGGCCCAGTAGTCAGTTATGAGTAATTTATTGAGAAAACATTACATGTACGTTACGTTAAACAAAATATTTGCTAGAAACACAGCGTTTCTTCCACCTTACAGGTGTATATTAAGAATAATTTAAAAACATCAATTTAACATATAGGAGAAAAAAAGTCATAAATGTCGCTGAGATAATTGGTATGTAAAAAACCGTATTATTTGTATACAAATGACTTTATTGGCGAGAACTGATTTGTTCTCAGTTTATTGCGGTCGATTACGGGTATGTAAATGATTCAGTCCGGCTCCTTCCCATCTTAAAATCTTAGCGAGTCCAGATTTTTTTCCCGACGTACATTTAAGACCCGCACGCTTCCATAAACTTAGCACCAAGAAACAAAAAAAATGTATTCCCTAATTTTAATTTAAAACTTTTTAATAGCGAATTCCTTTTTCAGTCAACGCTTAACAAAATTAAACTTTTGAATTAGTTACCAGAATAGCTTAATTTTTTATACCTTTAAAGAAGAGTATAATTTAAACTATCCAAGTTACTGAAATTTTATTCATTAAAAAGTTTATGACCAGTTTTAGACAGTTCATTTAATTGATTAAAAACAACTGTTTGATACACAGTTGTATCTTCTTAAGATTTTTATGAAATAAATTGTCTGCAACTGATCTTAAACAGCACAATTAAAGGGTGATATAGTTTAATTTTATTGAATTATTTACCTACAATTCAGGTGAAAATGAGAAATAAAACCGAAAGATTGGGAATTTAATGTTTAATTTAGTAACTTTTTATTGTTTTTTTACAACAATATTTCTTATTTCGTAATTTTTTCAACATTATTTGCAGATATTTTTGAGTACTTTTCTTCATTTGACATGCCTAATCTCAAACATGTAATTATACGATGTTTTAAAATTTGTACTCTTCACGATTAAAATACCCGACTGTGAGTGACTGTATCCTTAGGTAGATATGAACTCCGACCATAATCTGCTGATTATGAAATGCAGGCTGAGAATGAAGAAACTCAACAAAGGAATTAAAACAAAAAGATGAGACAACAGGTGGTGCTTCAGAGTTTCAAAGAAGATATCACGAGTAGATTAATAAAGAAAGGAGAAAGAAACAATATAGAAACGAAATGGCACTCTTGAAGGAAGAAATGAGTAGAGCAGCCGACGAAAAAATAAGAATAGCTCAGACCAACAGGAAAGCATGGATAACAAGAAATAATAAAAACATTTGATGAAAGGAGTAAATATAAAGACGTGAGAGATCCAAAGAGGATTGGCTGCAAGAGAAATGCAAATCGGTTGAAGATTTCTTGCTAAAATCGAAAATAGACGCAGCTTATAGGTCCTAAGACTGATCTGATGCAACCCTCCATGCTAACCTATCTTGCGCAAGCCTTTTCATTTTATATAAGATCCACATGTGTATCTTTATGAGCAACAAATATGTATGCTTGATGTTTTGATTATGTAACTATTACTAGACTGTTTCTCGTCAAAGGCTACAATGAAGCATAACGAAACAACTTGCTTCTTCAGACACGATACTGCAAATATATACTTAAACGTCGAGTTACGTTCTACAACACGAATGACATTAGTGACTTTTTAATTTTGTTTCTTAATATTAATAAAATGTACAAATGATAATTGTAGCCTCCGTCTTTGGTCGTCGTTATACTGTGTAATTCTCATCCCTGAAACGCACGCACGGAATCCCATCTTGTAACAGGGACTATAAAACGCCGTTTTACGATTTCAATTTCGGCTGCATCACGGTTGTGAAAGGGAAAAGCGAGTGACAGGCGTATCCACTACAAATTCTTACTTATTATTCCCTTGAGGGAAAGCCTTGCCGGCCTCTTCATAACATTCATAACTCATTACGGTATTCATATAGAAACAATTTATTACACATGCGGAAGAGGAGCGGTGGAGACTATTTCTATTACTCATCTTCGTCACAAACAGAATACGCAATTATTTAAAAGAGACGAAAAGCACAACATTTTTGTTAAGTATCTTCATCTCGAAGGGATAAGAATAATTCTTCAAATAAATGTTGTGAGGTGGGAGGCAAATAATCTGCAAAAATAAAATACTTGTCGTTTTAGGATTAAGCTTAAAATCTAAAAACAAAGGGTTTTGACATTACTCAAGATTAAAGTCCAACAGAACGTTCACGAGAGCTCAACAACAGCCTCGACCTACTAAAACTCAAGACTGCAACAACATATTTTCTAGTTTCTAGTTTCTTACACAATAGCCGACATGCGACTCTGAATTATAAAATGAGAGTCGATCTCAATTATTGGCCACATTTCCTTGTCCTTGAATGTACAAGGAAATCTTTGTTATTCTTACTTTTAGAACATCGATTGGTGTAACACATATTCAAATCGTTTTCTAAGACAAAACAATAATTTTTCTATCTTATTTCTTAAACTTATAAGTACTACATTCTACATTTAGACCACCGAAATGATTTTTCATTCTCTGATGATCCTGGACGTGTCACTGCATTTATTCGATTTCAAATGACTTAATCTTTACTTGTGGTCACTATGTTCCTTTTAATATTACATTTATTTCGCAATCTTTAATCTATTCACCGCGTCTATTGACGGGTATTAAAATGATTTTAAGTGCATTAATTTTGGTAATGAATATATTATGAAAATAAATAAAGGAAAAATATTTTCAAAATTTTTAAAATGTTGACAGTTGCTCTGGCTAGTAACATGGACTTCCGTTGGCAAAATTATACCAATAATGAGTATAAAATAAGATCATATATAACAGTGCTTTCATTATAGCACGTAAAACTTTATTTTCAAAGTTCAAAATGTTGTTACTTTTAGCACAACCCCAAAGTCGAATATCATTTTACGTTGTGCTCTTCTCTTTTATTTTTCACGAGTTCTTTTCCCCTAATTGTGACCGGCGTAATAGATATTTTCCGTCAGTTTAGTATGGCACCAGATGTGGTGGGTCTATCACTATTTTATTAGTGAAGTTAACACGAACGGATTATATTTCATTACATTAAATATTTCATTT
Source organism: Eucriotettix oculatus (assembly GCA_034510155.1). Lineage (NCBI taxonomy): Eukaryota > Metazoa > Arthropoda > Insecta > Orthoptera > Tetrigidae > Eucriotettix > Eucriotettix oculatus. The sequence continues at coordinate 215,023,114 of CM067376.1, read as the reverse complement.
TCTGGTCCACTTACATGATAATCAAAATAGTCACAAACCTTATTTGTTCCTATTTTTTTTTGTACAAAGAGTAGCAGGATATTTCCGCTGCAACCGCATTTAACAATCTGTTAATCTCTTAATTATATAAATCATTGTAAAATTTATTCTAATATTATATGTCAAAAAAGACACATTTTTATAAATTCATCAATGAAAAGAATTATAGAAATTAAGGCATCAGTTTGTTAATATCGTCATTTTTATTACCAGAATTTACCTCCTTAAAATTGCTTTTATAAGTACGGATCACTTCCAATTTAGCCATTTGTAAATAAGTTCTCATATTCTACGCATATATTTGATAATAATGAATATGATGGTTCTCGGAAAGGGCTATGGTAATTTAGTTATTAATAAATAGAGAAAATATCAAAATTATACATAAATGTTACCATATTTACAAACTGAAAATACTTATATTCAAAAAGCCAAACAAAGTGGTAAAATGCTGGTTATACCAGTGGTGATATTGTCAATATTTCAATGAATTACAATTTTAAATCAATTGCAATTTTGAATTAATACCACAGAGAATATTTATTTAATGATTACCATAAGCACAACACCAATTTATAAAGTTAACAACGATGGACAACTTTTGTTGATTGCTGGCCATTACATAAATAATATATAACCCAAAATGATCGTGTCGAGCATGGTTGAAGCTGCACTTGTAGACAGCCAAGTTCGGACTTAAATACATTTAACATATTTTTTCTCATGAAGTTTTCAAAATCCTAAGTAAATATATTTCAATTAATTTTTTTCAACAAACAATATTATAATGAATTTTATTGAAAATTATATATAGTTTACAAAATGACAATAGAGGATATCGTCGAAGGCGCGTCTTACAATATGTAAAATAACGAGAAATACATTTTATATCTGTAATTTGATTATTATGTATAAATAAAAAATAAAAGATCGCAGCTGACTCAATAATAAAGTATTACAAATATGTATCTTATCTCTGGGTATTCTGCTTTAGATGAAAGGAATGTTTTCAATCTTCTCAATTGTACCCAGTTCGTTTCTCCACCGAAGATGTAATAAACACATCTCAGTCACTGCCGCCTATTCAGTATCGGAAAGTATCAAGTATCGAACCTTCAATCAAGCAGTGATTGCCCTATGAAAAGAATGTTAAAGAATAGTTCTTCCCAAATCTTCCTAGGGTCAACAGGAGATTTTTTACATCGTGCTTCTTTCTTCGAGAAAGACTGTCAGATCAACCTCAGGCTCACCCGAAGATATGAGCAACACAGATAACCATTTTTTGTGCTACGACGTTGGTCAGTACAAAAAAAACCTAATTTCTAAACAGGAAATATGTAAAAGAACACCCCGCCACTTTGCCTATTATGTTTGGATATACAACACACGCACGCTCACGAATAAAAGCGAAAGTGAAAAATGAAAGGGAGGGATCATTTTTCAGGATTTAAGATTGGGTTTCAGTTGCACGTCCCTCCCCCGATATTTTTTTTCTCTTCGCCCCCGCCGCCGCGGGTAAGTCTCGCATCCGCCCTCGCTGTCCGTGGAAGCAGACACTGACGTTAAATAACATCCTAATTACCGGGCTCCGGACTGCAGCCTGCCAAAGAGTCGAGATTTATACGCGCAACAAAAGTGGTTTATCTGCGTGTTATCGCGGGATGAGATCTGATAGCGAGACTTGCGTTACGGCTGCGAGGCGGAAACTGGCTCGTTGCTCTCTCATCTGCTTCGATCCCAAATAACGAAGCCGTGCATCCCACCATGTGGAATCGAATGAAAGTCTTACACACTTATCAAGTAAAATTATATTAGTAGCTATCTGATCAAGTGCACGCCTGGTAACACCATTTACTTTCAATTAGGTAATGAAATAAATGAATCCTTAAAATACAAACAAACTAAGATTTATAACCAGCAATCTTTCTTATAGCTCCTATGTTGATCCTTTATTATGAAATGATAATTAAATACCCAAAAATAAATAATTTTAAGCGAAGCCTAAAACATCCAAGCGTATATATATGTATATATATTGTAACATGAAAAGTTACGATGAACAATGCAGGCCAGCTTGCGAGTTGCAATTGTTGAGGAACTGACGCAACCCGGGCCAATAATGTGGTCTGGAGAGACGTTGGGAGTCGTCATGGGGTGATGGGAGCAGCAGGTTGTGTCGGCGGGACGACGAGAGAATGACCACGCCCTGCAGATATAATTTTTTTCATGCTCTGATTGAAATTAAAAATATTAAAATCAATTTTTGGTGTTTTTTATGAAAAATACCTGGCGCCCTAAAGGAGTAAGAAATCCTCGAATACGGAGGAACGACGGATCGGCTACAATATATATTACGAACTTTAGATTTACTTAAATTTAGCTATACCCGCGACTTGGACAAATAGATATTTTTATTTTGTCCTAAAAAACGAAACAACAGGTACAGAATTTTGATAAAGTTGTATTCATTGAATATATCAAAAGTAGGGTGGCATTTGCTGTTGTTGTGGTAATCAGTCCTAAGACTTGTCTTTCCTGCCCAAACCATTTCATTTCTACATAGTTACCACATCCCACATCCTCCCTAATCTACTAGGCAACTTCCATCCTTCGCCTTCCTATTCTGTTCTTACCCCGCACACACTTCCTTCTAACGCTAATTTTACAAGACCCTCATGTCTCAAAACGTGACCTATTAATCCATCCTTTCTCTTCGTCAACGTTCTCCCATACTGCTCGCTCTTCCCCTATTCTGTTTAGAACTTCCTCGTTAGTGATTTTATCCACCCATCTGATTTTCAGCATTTTCCTATAACGCCACATTTCAAAGGCTTCTATTCTTTTCATTTCCGCAACTCCGATCGAAAACGTTTCGCACCCATATAACGCCACGCTCCATACGAAGAATTTTAGCAACGATTTCCACAATTCACATTTATATTACCCGTAAGTAAATTACTCTTTTTCGCGAAATCCTTTCTTTCCTGTGCTATCCTACTCTTAATAACTACTATACTTCTACCATCCTTAGTTGTAACGCAACAATTTGTAACCTAGTTTCATTACACAGTTTTATTTAAAAAAGTATTATAGGAACGCCAATATTTTATTTTAATTCTTGATGAGGTAGTCCTGATATTTGAATACTATTTGAAAATTCGAAAAACAATGTACGCTTTGATTGTAAACAGTATTTATGGACACGTAAGTTGTCGCATCGCCAGGAATTTTGCATACTATATTTATTATAACAGATGATATTTATTTTATTGGCTTTTAGAATTAAACAATAACTAAATATTAAAATGTACCTGACAAGAAAAGTAAAACCAATTTACGTATACATCGTATCGACGATCAAAAGAAGTTTATAATTTCACATGAAGTCAGCTCTGCTAACGATAATTAATTTTAATAATATAGAGTATCTACCTTGTGGAGATCTGCGTATGGGTCACGAAACCTCTTAAATTGCATGTTTTTTACTTTTCTGAACTCTGAAAGATATCTAAGTGAAACATGGAAGATGACTGAAGAAAAAACATCTGTTTTAACTCTCAAATTTTTGTTGTAGTCCGTTCAGCCGTTTCGGAGCCAATTCGAGCCAAACTTACAGACAGACAGGTACTTCAATTTTATTTTCTTGGTATGAATTAAATTGTCACGTGTTCATCTGAGTTATAGGTCCCCAGAAAGCCGCGTACCAGAAAAGGTATGGATCCTTTACCAAGATTTCGGAGAGCAGAGTCTGGCCTTGACTTTGCTATCGAAGTTGATATGGAACATGAAAGGGAAATAATATATATAAGGTTTATCTCGAAGAATTATAAGGGTGCAAGGAACGTTTAGGATAGTTTTTGGTGTGCGTGAGTTCGTCTGAGTCTTATCATGTACGAATATGAAAGTCGCAATATTTATCAGTTAAAAACAGATATTCAATTTAGATATGTATATTACAACAGACATTAATAAACACTGTAAAGGGAGTAGGAAATAAAGACGGTTAAATGAGAACTCTACCCGGGAAACCGACATACCCTTCTGACAAGTTGTATGTAATCCACTCAGTGGCAAGCTGGAGTACGAGGCTTTTTAAAACATTGGTGAGAAGTCAATGCTTTGTCAGCTTACATATACGCATTCTGTCATCATTTCTACCTAGCTACCGGGTTGAATTAAAGTGTACACTCAGTATCAGTTGCAGAAGAGCATTCATATTCGTTGAAAGTTATCAGAGACCTAATTAAACTTGCAACATAGGTTTCTGACTTAAAACTTTACAATAAATAAAAATACGGCAAAGGAGTCAGCATACAAATTTATCACTATTTATTCGCAAGCGACGTTTCGTCTCCATTTTGAGACTTCCTCAGACGTGCTACAAACATAATATTACAATAAATTAAATGTATTCTATGTTACAATTTCTTAATTTATATATAAAGAACATGGTTCAAAACTTACAAATTTAGCAATACATCTGTTTACTCCCTCAGCCAAAAAGACTATTGAATTTATGTGTGAAGAATTTATTGTCGCGCATGGACCATCTCCAGCGACGGTTACGGCCGAAATGATGTAGTAGCAATGAGTGCTTTCGGCATTAAACTACTACAACAAAAGAGTATCGTAAATTTTGTTCAAATTATTCGTGTCAATTTTAACATTGATTGCATGAGGGTTGAACCTGATATACAACATTTCAATTATAATTCTCCAGAAGTAATTCTTTTCTTCGTCTAAAATTTCCACATTTTGCCAATAGAAATTGTGATTATTAATATATATGTGTTTGGACACAACTGTGTACTTTTGAATGTCTAATTTGATGTTGTTTTTATGTTCCTTAATGCAAATTTTTAAATCTCTTTTAGTTTGTCCGATATACAATTCTACATTCAATAATCGTTTCGGCTGAGGGAGTCAAGGAGTAAACAGACGTATTTCTAAATTTGTAAGTTTTGAAACACGTTTTTAATATATAAATTAAAAAATTGTAACATAGAACACATTTAATTTATAGTAATATTATGTTCATAGTACGCCTGAGGTAGTCTCAAAATGGAGACGAAACGTTGCTTGTGAATAAATAGTAATAAATTTGTATGCTGACTTTTGGGCCGTCTTTTTATTTGTTGTAAAGTTTAAAGTCAGAAACCTAAGTTGCAAGTTTAACTAGGTTGACTCAGTATAGTCTCTGATAACTTTCAACGAATATGAATGCTCTTCTGCAACTGATACTGAGTGTCATTTAATAATACACTTTAATTAAAAATATCAATATCTACCATTGTTCTGCAATATGCAACAGAAATTTAATAAATTAATATTGAAGTCTAATAATTTATTTTCTCCCTATTATTCTCGAAAAATTGAAGTTTTATATTTTCATTGCGATACTTCCATGAATAGTACGTTGAGAGCTAAAATGGATTCGTTGCGTTGAGAATTTTCCGTCGGCATGGAACTCTAACCAAGACTCAGACACCCAAGTTGAGTTTGCTCAGATATCGATAAAATTCTGTCAGCACAACGGCAGAGAGGGTACAATTTACATTATTGTGCAGTCAACGTGCCGTGTGGTTGATCTCAGGTCTGCTTAATACTGTAAAAGCAAAAATGAACGTGATTTGTTCCTATACAGTTTAAATAGTTGAGTTGAAGAATATAGCTGACTTTAATTATGTTGCTACCGCTCTCATCTGAAATGAGTTCCGAACATCCAAATGTACGTATCCGACTAAGACATGTGATCCACGTTGAATCAAAGCTCGTTAGAAACTGTCAATCTGAGATTTTCTCTGCTTCTCAATTCCTGAACCGCAGTCTAAACGAAGACTAATCCCCCGTGACCGATTGGAGCAGGCAGCGCCAGCGGAATCATTACCACGTAGTTACGTTCCCTTGTAGACGCGGCAGCCCCTTCCTCATAATTACATGACTTTCTAACAATCGAGGCAAAGTTCCCATTGTCGGTCCCGACGCCGTAATCTATATAAAATAACACCCTTAAAACGCAATATAAATACGGATACGCCCTCCCGCGGTCTCGATTTCCTCCAGACCCTCCTCCCGTGAAACCAGAACGAATCCTCCCCCGGACGGAGCATTAATCTGGAGCCGAGGGGGTTGATGAGCATCAAAGGGGTTGTTAGAGATTAACAAAGGCTCTCGAGTGAGTGACAAGTATTCTGATACTCGACAGGTAGGCTGGGATAAATGCGGCGGCGACGACCCTCCTTGCTTGTCTAGATAAATTCACAAACAAATTTGTTGAGTGGCAAGCGTGGAAGACGAGACTAACATCTGCCGAAACGATATGTGACTTCTCCTCTTCGATAAAAATCTTTATGGGTACCGCGTACGCTTCTAAATACTATGAAATACGGCCGTTTCGTGATTCAGAAAAATATGAGACTTAATTTTTACTGTAGAAGGAGAATGGAAACGTGACATTAGGTCGTAAACGTAAAGCATATTAACGGAACAGGTTGTTTCGTTTGTAAAGAGCGATCTCCGCGATGATCCTTGACTGAAACGCGCTGTTAACACGGAAATGTTAAAGATTCCTGGCCAGGTACAGTTATAAAACTTTTGAAAGTACATCGGACACTATTGAGTTAGTGCTTGTTATAACGCATTGAACGATTATCCACTTATAATTTACAACAGCTAAAGCATAAAATAGACTGGATCCATAATTCTCCGACTTATAACCCGCTAAGGCCATGAAATTTTTAAGGTGGTCACTGCTATTGTTATCATTTAACTTAGGTTTGATAGCGGCGACAGTGACAGCCTTCGAAACGTTGTGGCATAATATGCCTCTCATCTTGTCCGCCACTCAATAATATTTGATAACCAATTAAAACTTAATTTAACGTCAATTAAAATGTAAGCAGCACAGGATATATTTAAAAAGTATGAGTCAATAGAGTAATAAATGTCTATTTATTTATAATTAATATTTGTTTAATATGCTAAAGAATGCATATGATCTAATTTGTTTAACTAAGGGGAGTTCATCATACAATCAACACCTTCTACCATGTGTAAATATAATGGAGTTAAACCAGTTTTGAAATTAACGAAATGAAAATTCGTGAGATTCTACATGGCATGTTTACATGTGCAGTAGGGAAATGAGAAGGGGAAGGGAAGAATTGCCGTTTGATGAGGATCATCCCTTTCAACGGTGAAATGTGTTGACCTGGCTATAACTTGAGAAAATCAAAATAAGAAGGATGTTCGAATTTAAGTTCTAGCCAAGAACGGAAGTTGATCAGACTGAAAGGGAGGTGGACTCAGGATATTTCCGTCGTCGTCTCTTCTTCAGCGACCGAAGATAGGTGAGTTTAAGGAAATATGATAGAAAGATTCAGGACGTAAGGTTTCTTTATCAAGCCGTCCAAACCTGAACGGAATCAAAGACACTAGAATAGATTTAGAAGATTCAATGAAAATGAAGACTGAGCTTTAAGGAGCCCAGGAGCCAGTTGCGAGCAGGAGAGATGAACAATGACTGACTTCTTTTTAACTCAGAAAGACTTCGGAAGCTCCCCCACCCCACTTCCGTTCTAACACTATAACAAAGTGGGAGATCCACTAATTACAATCCAAGATTAAGTCACGTGGGTGCCTGAGGGGCCCCTCCTGTACTGGTTTGATCTAGACTTAAACTTGGTTAGCAACGTAACTCAACCCTTGAATTTTCTCGTCTACGTAGCCTAGCTACAGGACACCGACGCTGCATTCCTTTGTCCTGTTTTTCGTCACTGGCGTCCGGTGATTAAATATCACAGTGATTCTGATTAATATACTTTAAAAGAAAAAATTAGAAAAATATCCGATGGTACGTATAACAACGGACTGTCGGAACGCTAATAGCATTTTTGAAAACGTTAAGTGTGTTCATGCAAACCGAATATGGAGACCTCGACAACGTCTTATTAACACACCCCATACGTATTATCCATTATATTTCACGGGTTAGTTTCTTCAAGTACAACATAACCTGCACTGACAGCAGTACATTTCTTAGCACCAATGTGTTCTGAATTACTTTTGCACTGCGAAGTTGCCTTTAAAAAGGTTGCAGTTAGAATGATCCTGTCTGCCCCCACTAAAATATGGGCAGAATTGTCACACGACTTGCTAAATCTTCCGAAGAATACCTACTTGGAATTCTATTAGATAATATATATAAAAAATACGTTTTCAATATATGCCTTAGATTACAATCCAAAACAATATACGCAATTTTTCCAATAATTGCACCTAATGCCACTTAGTTTATAATATTTTTTCTTGAAGGAATAACAAAATACAATTTAGTAATATAATAAGCAAAACGCCAAATTAAATATAAATGATGGAATTGTATTGTCTACATCTTCTTCTTTGGAACTACAGCCCTTTGAGGGCCAGGACCTGCGGACTGTAATCTTTCATGACGCATTCCGAATTTGGAACGACACGTGGACAGTGTTAATCCCAATCTTCGCGACCATGACGACACAAAATTCCAAGCCCATGCCAGGATACGAACCCGGTTGTGAGACAGCCACGCTAGCCACTAGACCACAGGAGGTCGGTATTGTCTACATCATTATAATAAAAATGAAATATAGATGGCACGAATGCTAGGTTAGAGGCCACAAAAGAATTGCACATAATTCTGTAATTGTGTGTGTTAAAGGACAAAACGGATGCGTGGAGTGCAAATTGATCGTTGGACACATCTGACCAGTTTAAATGTTCAGCAACGACGGCTTTTAATGGAAAGTTATTGTATTGTTGAAACTACTATGTTTATTATGTAAAAATGAAAATAAGTTAATTTTTATGGAATGCTGCATTTTGAAATTTCAAATCCAGTCAAGTAAGTTAAACTAAAATATATGTGTGTGCGTTTTATTATTTTTGATATTTTTTGTTTGATAACTATAAATTTTGCAAACCAAGTTTCATTCTCGAATTTTTCTCACTTATTTACGTTTTTATAAAATAGTTTCAAACTATGAAATTACTAAGACTTAAATAGACTAAAGAATTATAATGCACATAAGTCACTTAAAAATAAAGATCCTGAATCAATGTTAATAATTTTTAAAAAATTGAATAGAAAGACCGAAGGCTACTAATAAATTGTATGGAATAAATCTAAAATTATGATAAAAAGTGGTGTTACTCAAATTAAATATACAAATTAATGAAAAATTTGTCTCGTGTAGTATAAACATTTTTATGGTCTGTTGAAATATTCATGATAAATGTGACCAGTAACAAACATTGAAAAGAATCACTATAGAAATAGTTTTTCTATGTAAGCTAATCATCTTTCTCCAACTCATCAACCATAAAGTGCTTATAATTTAACTGTTGGCGAAAGATACTAAGTTCACAACGTAAAAATATTCAGTAGTTTTCTCTTTTCGTATGAATAATATATCAGAGTTAGAATAAAAATTTTAAAAAATTCACTCTTATGCATCATATGAAACACCTTTTACAAGCTTTGAAATGGTGATACTCATAACGATGACATAACGCAAATAAATTGTTAATCTTAGCAAACAATAAATTGCCCCAATGATGATTACAGTTTAATGTCGCGTGCTTTATTGTTTCCCAGCGATAAGTCAATACTAAGTAGCAAATTTATTACCAATTTGTAACAAATGGATAAATTTATATTATGCATGCATGAAATTTCTGATAAAGACTCATTTATGATATAAGAACATTATTGATTGTTAAGAAATAATTGTAAATGGAATTTATTA